>CAXKVW010000095.1:600000-1045576 GCA_964058825.1 Carex arenaria | reverse complement strand
TCTGGCTCAAGCGATGGCACAGTAAAAATGTGGAAGAGAGAGCTATATGGTGAAAAGGGAGATAAAGTGAGGCACTTGTTTAGGGGGTTGTTTATTATTTCAAAGGAAGTCATGGTAAATGCGGTCGCATTTGGCATAGTCAGTTCTAGTTGTGATTTGCTGTATGTGGGTTCGTCAGATGGTGAGGTGAGGTGCTGGAGGTTGCTTAAGGATAAACCTGAGGTTATGAGTTTCCACAAAGGAGCCGTTAATTGTCTGGCCTTGTGTTCAGGTCCGTTTGTTTTTTCGGGGTCGGCAGATATGACTATCTGTGTGTGGAGGAGGGAAAATGAAGGCGCATTTCACACACGTGCGATGGTGCTGAGAGGGCATTCGGGCCCAGTTCACTGCATTGCTACACAAGAAGACTGGGAAGAGGATGCTGGGGCTGACCAGTGGGTTCTGTACAGTGGTTCTCTTGATAGGACGCTCAAGATTTGGCGCGTGTATGATCGACCACTGCCAAAGCAATCACCACCTATAATTCAACACCTGGAGGAGGTTTTCCTAAAAAAAAAATACCAGGAGAAGGTAGAATTGCGGAGAATAAAAAGTTGTTGATTGGAGAATTAGCAATCTGTTTTTTATCAGATTTCCTTACCAGATCGATTGGTATTTAGTTTTATTTTTTCTGGTATTCATTTATGTCAAAATTAAAAAAAAAAAAAAAAAACTAGCTTAAGGTGGTAAAAGATTTATTGGAGACTACAGCAAATAAGGGAATTGGACAGGTTTTCGAGGTTAATTTTTCTTTTGTTGTATTTTGAACTCATGTCTGTCTGTTTGCTGCGGTGATTTGTTCAGATTGGTTGTTCTGTGTATAAATTTTTGTAAAATGACTGATGAAAATTCTTGCTGATTGTAAGTACAGATGTGCATTCTAATATTGGTATTAATTTGCTTAATCCTAACATGGGTTTGTTTCCAGTGGTGCTTAGTTAAATTAATTGTTATAGTGTTATATAACTCTGGAAAACCTTACAGTTATAATTTTGTAGATATCCCGGTTTGAAAATACTATAACACTGAGATGCAATGGTCTGTTCTTTACCAGTTCAGGTTGTGTAATGGAAAAACCGAAAAACCCATCACTTTGATGACCACCTTTGGAAGTTCATTGATGTGCATGTGCATGTCTGTTAGTGAGAAAATAAATTCTTGGTAATCTTTTAATAAGATTACTCAACCCGAAACCTTGATCCATACGCAATCCAAGATGCTCCGAAAGTTATCATACCCAGAGCCAGATGTTAAACACTGATTTGACGTTTCCCGACTAAATAGAAATTAAAATGACAACTGTTATGCCATATGAGCTTGACCTTTGGTAGCAAAAATTTGCTTCATAGAGTGTTAGGCCTAAAAATCAAAGACCATTACAAGTTTATGTTATTGTAGAGCAAATATGGTCACAAAAAAATATAGGCCCACAAGTTCTTGGGCCATAATTTTCCAAATTCAGCTTGTAATGTAAATATAGCCCAGATATATCAATGATCTCCTCTCTTTATATTAATAATATATAAAAGATCTAGGGTTTCTTCTTCTGAATGTGGTATGGGAAAATCGAGCGGCGCAGTTTCAAAGCTTTATATATCTGAGAATCACAGGCCTCAGCGATTGATTCATAAACCACCCAACCCAAGACGTCTTCTCATTTTCTAGTAATATAATTGTTCTTTGGTTCCGATTTTTGGAGTTTTAAATTTTATTATACAATTTTATTTCCCAAGTCTTGGAGCTTCCTGTTTGAAATTAATGGAATTTTTTCATTCTAATTGTGTTTTTGAGCAATTTGACCCTCTTTTAAGCACGAATGGAATGATGATATTTAAAATGTCATATGTAGCATCAGATGTTTCAATTGATGCGATGCACATTGAATTTCCACACGAGATTTCTGACCATCAAACAACAAATTTTTGTTGCGTTGTGTGCTGATTGAGTTTTTTTTAATCGCTTTATTTCTATTAATTTTACGGAAGTAGCTTTTTTATTTTATTTTTTATATTAAGCTTGCATATTGGTTATTCCATTTACTAAAAGAACGTTAGTTATTTGTTAAATCTGATCAAACTTTTGATGTTATTAGATTGGGGGAATTTCACGTATACCCCTCAAAAACTTCAAAATTACATATTTCCCCCTCTAAATTTTAAAATTACATATTTCCCCCTCTAAACTTCAAAAACTCACATATTTACCCATTTTATTATATTTTATATTAAAACACATTCTAAATTCATAAAATACCCATTTTACCCTTTATTAAAAATCATAAAACATCCATTTGACTCAAATTTGAATCTGAAAGTTTCCATTAACGTCCGAATTTCTTTAAGATCCGTGTGTACTACGTCAGCATGAATCTTGAAGCGAACACGCACGAATATTGAAGCAACGTGCACAGATATTGATGCGAGACATGCACATCAAAATTGCTTGAAGATACATGCGCACTACATCAGCACAAATTTTGAAGTGAACACGCACATATCTTATTGCGATTCAGACAAATCAGACAGTAGAGGAACCCTTCAAATTTAAATTTCAGTTCGATGAAGCATTTTATACTTTTAATAAAGGGTAAAATGGGTATTTTATTAATTTAAAATGTATTTTAATATAAAATATAATAAAATGGATAAATATGTAATTTTTTGAAGTTTAGAGGGGGAAATATGTAATTTTAAAATTTAGAGGGGAAAATACGTAATTTTGAAGTTTTTGAGGGGTATACGTGAAATTCCCCCTATTAGATTGGATTTATTATGTTAGCTCTCTGTGGCCTCCTCATCTCTATAGCTTATAGGGATGAGGAGGTTTGCATATATTTAATCTAGCTAGCAATAGCATATTAGCATGCCATTGCTTGATGCAGTGCTTAGTTTTACTCCAAGGTTTAAATAGTGTTTATCGTGTTATAGCGGGATGGATGAAAAAACAGCACTATGATCAAATAGCGCCGTTATAGCTTAAAATAGTGCCGATAGCGTTATAGCTTTTATGGTCCGAAAACGCTATAACGTGCTATTTAGAATCTTGGTTTTACCTGTATTTATATTTTTAATATCTTTTTCTTCCCTATATTTTGAATTTTTTTAGGAGATACTGGTGACTGGTGATGGACATGGACATTACAGACGACCTAGCTCTGTTAATTGAGGGATTATCAACAATAAATATACTTAATATCACAACAAAATTACAAATTTAATGTGTTTCTTTTTTTGTGAAAGGGCGAGTCATGTTGGGCTATAAGCCTATAATATTCTATTTCTACCTAAGTGCACCAGATGCAAAAGTTCAACGGCAATACGCTGGTAAATAAAAAACGATAAGTTAATGTAATGACAGTAATTTTGACTTCTATGTTAATATATGTTAGTTGGACTTCAGTCTTAAGATTTCAAGATGAGATTTTTTTTTTTTTCTCTTTCTATAACACTTAAAATGAATTATTAATTTGTTTTTATTATGTCTTTGGGTTTTATTTTTTAATAAAAAAAATTCTAAAATTTGTATGCTAAAATAAAACTGTTAAATTTAATTTACATTATGTTTTCTACATGTACATATACAAATATAATTTTTGGGTTTTTATTTTATATGAAATTAATAAGTTAAAAAAAAATCAATATCTATAAATTATTGATATTAGTGTATTTTTGCAAACTCTTTGTACCATTCAAAACAAAACTAAATTCTCATGTTTTTTACATGTACATAGAAAAAATACATGCATAAAAAATGATATAGATTATATCTAACATTTTATTTTAATATATGAATTTTAAATTTGAAGTTATTAAAGTTAAAAAGTTGACGCATAGTAGAGGAAAAAAAAAGTTAAAGATATTGGAACATTTCTCTAACTCTAGATAAATGCACTGTTTTTTCTTAATCTAAGCTTGAAATTAAATAATTTAAATTAGGAGGTCGAAAGAATTGATATAACAACACCAAACATCTCTGGTAGTGGTACGCATACATAATATCTAGCTAGGCTCTCCCAAAATACAAAAGTGCCCTTCTCTCTAAATAAACATGAATTCATGATCTAGTGAGATGGAAGAGTCAAACTTAATTTATTTGGAATATTCTTGTATCAGTTGTATGGTCAGTCCCTACTCCCTACTCCCTACTCCCTACCGGGGAAGCAGACACAGGAAATATGTGACTATACCATCAAACTTTTGAACTAGTTCAAGCACAAAACTTGTAGAATGATAAAACAATTTTTTTTAAACAAACAAACAAAAATTACATTTGACACATGCTTCGTGCCTTTCTTTGCATATGCAAACTTTTCTCGATTTAAACTAGACACACTACTCAATGAATTTTAGTGGTTAGATAAATTTTATATATCTTTATCACATAATTTTTAGCATCCCAAAACGCAAAATGCCCTTTTTAATAATGTTTGCTAGCTATATAATGTCTATTGGCACAGAAAAATCTTACAAATGCTATTTGTTCCAAACGCACAACCCTTAAATTAAAGTCATACAATTTTCTTTAAAAAAAAAAAAAAGTTTATTCACCCCAACAATGAACAAACATCGATATCCGATACACAATTTCTAACTCACATAGCGAACTGCAAATTGCATCTCATGCGGTTCAATGGGCGTGGAATTATTTTCCCTTTTTATGATTTTTTTTTTTTTAAACTAACTGTTTTTTTCTTTAAAGTAAAGGTTAATATTCACAAAGTATTTCTACATCCAGATTTCAAACTTGCAATATTGAAAAAGCTAACTGTTATCAACTAAAATTATGCATTTTCAACAACAAATTATCTCAATGAATGTATTAAATATATATGGTAAATTGTTCACGAATTAATTTATCATTTCATGGTGTAAACCGAAATGGAGGTTTTCATGTGAAGATTAATATTATTGATGTAAATAAGATTAAGAGGTTTTCTTCTAATTTAAAAATTGTAAGAAGGACTTCTGGCAACGGACAATATCCTCCCAAACAAATATAAAGTACTAGAAATGTTCCAATTCGTTCATTTTTTTTGCAAATTGCAATTGACTGAAAATAGGTAAGAACTGATGTGAGACCATGGACCAAAGAATAACGAAGAAAATAGCGCGCATAGCTTTCTGTATTCTTTGAAAAGTAAATCTAAAATTGAGAATGGATGAAATACAAGGATTCGACTCTGCTGCTTTTCTCAGAGAAAAGGAGGACCCTGCTTTTCCGATCCCAACCATTCAAAATTTTCAATTCGCGTATCTCGATAAATAAACTTTTTCATACACAAATCTCAACGGATTTGAATGGTTGAGATCTGAAAAGCAGGTCCCTGCAGAGTCCAATTCGAAATACAAGTAGTATAACTTCCATACCTTTAAGGTAAAGAATTTAATGCAAGCTTGTTCCAAGCAAATATGAGATCTTCATTGAGGAAGAAAATTGCTCCTCCTGTATTTGTTTGCAACGAAGGAGACGCATCATCCTCCCCTACCAACTTGTCGGTGAACAACTCGAGCCTCTTGCATTGCTTACCTTGCATATTCCGGTACTGCATGAAACTAAAACCAGATCAACAATATGATAATCAACCAGAGACAGGTTTCATGGCTCACAATGCGTATCATCCGTCCCCGTGGACAAGTCTTGACCTCAGAGGCGGAGGTGTTGGTGTGTTCCCATGTAACATTAATTTGATAAGCTCATATGAACGATGGTACGGGCAAGTTCGCTCCATGGTTGCTGGCCCAGGTGGGCTTCTCTACACCGGATCTGATAGCATGAACATACGGGTCTGGATTCAAGGGAAACCGTATGCGGGTTTCAATTCCTATGATGGGCCAAACTATGCGCTCTTGTTAGACCCTCAAGGCCATCTTTTCGCTGCCAACTATGATGGCACAATTAGGGTTTGGGCGAGAAGAGCCATAGAGCCTCCTTCATATAGGCACATAGGAACTTTTCCCTCATTGAAAGATTGCATGAAGGAAGCATTATGGCGTAAAAAGATAAGAGTAATGCAAAAATTTGAGCGTTTGTATTGGCACACTTTTCCGGTAACTTGTATCAGTTTTAGCGAAGACATGAGGTTTCTCTACTCTGGTTCTACAGACCACACAATGAAGATCTGGCGCCTCAAAGACTGGAAGCTAATGGAATGTAAAATGGAACATACACGGATTGTGAGTGCCGTTGTAGCGGGATGTGACCATCTGGTGTTCTCTGGCTCAGAGGATGGTTCAATAATCATGTGGCTGAGAAAAGAAGAAGCGAATGGAAAAGACATAACACACTTTCGTGTACAATTTCTGTTTTCAGGTGCGAGTTCGGTAAATGCACTCTTGTTGAAATCTAATGGAACTGGTACCGGTGAGTTGTATGCAGGTTTTTCAAACGGTAAAGTGCTGTCTTGGCAAGAAACTAATAATTGGGCTACAGCTGAGGTCTTGTCTTACCACCATCAGGGGGTCACCTGTCTTGCCAGCTCGCCGGGACCATTGGTGTTCTCAGGTTCACTAGATGGAAAAATTTGCGCTTGGAGGAGGGAACCAGACAGTGGGCTCCACACACTCGTGATGGTGCTGAGTGAGCACGAAGGACCAATAAACTGCATTGCGGCACATGAGGACTGGGTAGAGAATGACGACGGGCCTTGTCGGTGCATTCTGTATAGCGGCAGTCAAGATCAGACGCTCAAGACTTGGCGCATTGCTGATGCTGCTCTGGATAATGCACAATGTGGCCGTTAACAAGATTACTTTGAGGAGTTTTGATTGGATAAATGATTTTTGTATTTGTAATTAAATTTGTAGAGCATTTTCTTTGGGTAATTGGGCTAGAATTCTGAGATTGAAATTGACTATTTCCTTTTCAAAACTTTCTGCTGATATTGGTTTGGAGCCACCAACGTTTCTTAGTTTCTATTGATATTTATTAATATTGTTTTTTTTTTTCTGGATAATTGGTGAACTTTTAGATTCGTTACCTTAATCTAATTAGTGGCATAAAGAGAAGGTTTTCTGCAAAAGTAATGCTGACAATGTGATCATGGCAAGTTTTTTTTTCCTGGTAACAATAAAGATGTAGTAATATATCTTCACCAACATAATACAAAGATCAGCACTGTTGCTGCCTGTTTTTCTTGATCACGAATGTACATACCCAAAAATAAAAATAAAAACTTTCAATATTTCCCAGACGCATTAAAGAATGAATTTCAACAAACCATACATAATTTCTGGTTCACGCATAATAAAAAATGCCCCTTTTTTCATTATTTACGGACATGATAACAGCCCACTGGCAGAGATAAACATCTATGAGATCATGCTTAAACACATTAAGCCTAGATACATGCAAAAAAAAAAACTTGATTCAATCTCAACATAATGAATCTAAGAGTCAGAAAGAATTGATTCATCATAACAAACATCTTCAGAACATAATATCTAGACTCACCCGAACTACAAAAAATACCCTTCTCACTAATTCAAGAGCAAACAATAACTGCACCTCTTAAGCTGCCAAAAACTTAGCTTCTCTTACTTTTATTCTGCATTACCGACCCCAAATCATTCAACAGGGGAATAATTGAAGGCAAAAAAACAGTGAAGGGCATAACAAACCCAAAACTCTCATGTTACCTTACGAAAACACACACAATGCTGTGTGCTGAATCAGGTAGATCTGCTTCCAAGTTAGACTCAAATCTCTCTCTCATCTTTCTAAACTTCTCGCCGGGGAAAAATGGGGGAAAAGTACACTACTGCTACAAACTCTCTTCTCTCTACCAAAGAGCCGGCCAAACACGAATAAAACAAAAATAATAAACACTGCTAATTGAATTAATTGAATTTGGGGATAGGAGGTTTCAAGGTGCTCAGAGTACAATTGCTGCCTTGTCATGGGATACATTTGGTATAAGGCTTGTTATAAGTGGCTCATAGTGATCAGCCCCTGCGCCACACCAGCCTACAAAAAAAACAACTGATTTTTAGTCATAAGAATTCATACTATAATTTGATTGAGAATACTATTTTTAGACCCTGAAAAGAGATTAAACATTGTACATACCTGTGCCTTTCATAAACAAAAAGATTGGGGCCCCACAAATAGGGCCTCTCGGGTTGTGTGGAAGGAAGAACACACAGTTATCTTCATCCACCATTGCATCAGACCCATGAGCTTGCACCTGGGCACAAATAAATTTCACATTAATAAAAAGAAAACATTTACAACTCTCATCTTTGTTTAAATCTGTAGGCAAACTTTACTTTTCATAGTAAATGCAACAAAAAGACATGCATTATATGGCTGGCATACTATAATAAGTAATAACTCTCCCCCATCTACTATTATTCCTGTTTGGTTAGAATAAACAATAAAATAACATCAATTTCACAGTTGTCATCTCAATTCTATTCCCAACCAGTAAATATAAGATAGGCCATACAATCAGAAAGAATAAGCATTGAGAGAAAATATCACATACCACATAGACCTCACGCTTGAACTCAGTTGCAAGGCACTCTAATGCAATATCATCTCCAAAGGCCGCAGCATGACCATCCCTATTATCATCTATGCTCAACAAACCCTCTTCAGTGTATTGCAAGGTGATGATGTCATGCTCATCTTCGTCAGAGCCTGATATTGACATGTACTTGGCCCAACCTGACCCGTCATTGACTGCTGTGCACCTCTCCTTGTAAATTGTCTCAGCTGCAATCTCCCTGAAAATTAATTTAATTTTCAAGTAACATATATTATAATGCCATAATAGTATCAGAAATAAACTCCAATGACTAATTTTGTGGTTTAGAATAGATAAATGACGAGGTCAAACTTATAGGCCAATCACAGTAGGATGAGATCTGGCAGTACAAGCCAAGCCTGGTAAAAGTAGGCCCACAAAATGCAATTAGTCTATGCTCACCTAACAAACCTATTTTTGTCATGTTTGGCATCTCCAACTAACTACTTATTTAATTCATATTAATTGCAGATCTGCAAATTTTTTTTTTTTTTTTTTAATTTTGTTACTTTTGATAATCTAATGGGAATATTCTGGTGATCTGGTCAAATATGCCAGGGGTGGATGCATGTGGAACAGCTAAGATTGCCTTTCAAAATGAAAAGAAACAAATAAAGTGTTGTAGTATTCATTAGCAAAAATTAAAAGAAAAAACACTTTCTTTAGAAAGCATCCATGAACAGTTGATGGGATTAAAAAATTCTAAAAACAGGCATGCAATAGAAGGGAACTTTCCAGAACTCATAAATAAATATTGCTGAGAGGGGGTCCAATCCAGAGGACCTTGAAAACCAATACAGGGCCTTCCCATACCCCTTCCCTCCCCACGCACCAAGAAAACATAACTGACTGACTGTAAGCAAATAATACAAATGGAAAAATAAACAAAATATGATAAATAAATTTTATACATCCCCAGAAACAGGAAAAATATTAAAAACACTCTTGAGCACAAATTTGAAACCTAAGTCCCAAATTGTGCCTATGACACAAACAAAGACCAAATTTACAAATTTGTTGGATCTAAAAATAGACTTCCATCAATTTGTAAAATACTTGCCAAAAAACTAAAAACAACACTAGAAATATCCTGCAAATCCTAAACACCCCCAAACACTAAAACAAAAACAACAACCAAGCCTTTAGTCCCAAACAAGTTGGGTAATTCCATTAAATCAGAATCTTATATAACCTTAAGAAACTAAAGGTTTAAAAGCAACCTCCATAGAAATCCTTGAATTAATGTTAGATTGTAAAAACCCAATTTTTCACAAAGGAAATAAAACAGAGAGATTACCTTTGGATCCCCAATTCCATAAGTTCATTGATGGCACTATCCATCCCTGCTCGGTCCACTTTTTGTGCGAGCAGCTTGACCTCCTGGACCACATGCACACCCCAGCCAGCCTTGATGTCGGGCGAATACATGTTCCTTATGGCCAAGTCGATCCCCTCCTTGTTCTCTTCCTTCTCATATTCCTCCTGGAACCGGCGCACCGTGCACCGTCTCAGTTCTCTGGCGCTCATTTTAATGCCCATTGACCGTCTTGTGGCAGTGAATAGGCAGTTTCCATCTGATTCTACCTGGCCACCATGCTCCAGTCGAAATATCTAGAATGTGACAAAAATAGAGCAGATGGTTGAAATTTTTTTGATAAGTCAAGGCTAAATAGAATTGTGATTGATTTTAGATCTATCCTGTTGTGAAAATTCTTTCATTGGGTTTAACTAGAAATACCGAATACGAAGCTATTAGCCCCAGATCCGAAGAGAATTTGTAGCCTAGAAACAGACATAAATAAATCCGTTTTAGGATGTTATAGTAGTAAAATCGTAGGATAAGAGTACTGAAAATAATTTGCTCACATTGTCAGAAAAGGGGGGAAATAGATATACGAAAATGGAATTGGTATTCGAATATAGTAATATTTCCTGCTAATTTTGTCCAAGAAACAAAATTTTCTACCTCGCTTAATCAAGAAAGTTTTTAAAAAACTAAAACTTGTCAGATCCAAAATTGACACGGAACAATTTATTCCTATTGTCATACCTGATAAATGACCTCTCTGTCATTGTAGGAATCCGAGCTGGAAACAGGATCTGCATCGGGGACCTTCCAAGCAACACCTCGATCCGAGATTCGCTCAAGTTTACGCCTTTGCTGGTCCTCCAGTCCAGCCACCTCTCCCCATCCGTACCCGAGAGAAGGGGGCGGAGGCGGGAGCGCCCAATGGAGAGGCGACCCAGCCGGAGGAGTAGCCGGGGCCAGTGTTTCGACGGAGGCGGCGCTGGAGTCGCATAGCTTCCCCATGGTTAGGGTTTGCAGAGAGAAAAATTGTATTTTTTTTTTGTTTCTCTGAATTTCCTCTTCTTCTTCTTTTTTTTTTTCTTTTTTTCTTTTTCAATAGAAGGGTACGTACGAGAAGAGAGAGAGAATGACAAGGGTACAAGAGCCGTTATGGGCAGCAGGACCACGTGGTAACATATTAGTGGTTTGTGTAGTTACCCGTTGTGATTTATCGAAATTTGGATGGATTTGATTTACTTTTAATTTGTACACCTATAGCAATTAGCAACTGAGTCTGAGGGACATATTTGCGATTTACCTACCGCTAACCTGAAGACCCAAGAGTCCGCGACTGGTAACGGTAAAGGAAATAAGTCACATTTATTTTGTGAACCAGGTCTAGGTCTAGTATGGTTGTTGCAGAGAAGTTGCTCATAAATTTTGGTGGGATGTCCTTAGATGGATCTTTTCACCAATCAGCCCCTGCATTAATTGGAAAACAAGCACTAAATTTTATGAATCGTGTCGATTTACGTCAATCACCCATTTATTATTTTTATTCTCTTTCTTTAAGCATCCCACTGGGATGCGACATGCGAAAGCCGAATGACTGAGACTTGTCAAATTCTTTAGGTTGCTCTTGGTACCAAAATAATAAATGTGATTTATCGTAATGCTATTTTGCGTTACATCATCTTACAAATTCAGATAACATTTGGATCAGACAAAAATACTACCAAACTAAAAAGTTTGGACGGCTTGGATTAAGGGGAATAGTGGATTGCACTGGATGGTGCATAATAAATTTTAACAATATTTTTCGAGGATGGTTCTTTGAATTGTTGCCATTTAATTTTTGCTTTTGCAAACGTAAATAAATAAATGTGTGTTTTATTTGTTGCGCTTAAATGCTAAATTAGAAAATATAATTTAACGGGATGATATCTGATCGTATTTCATTCGTATTCGAAAAATTAGATGTGGATGTCCGGATATCCAAATATCTCTATGGAATGGATACTGGTATGATTTTACATTTCAATTATATGTATCCGAATGGTAGATATATACCACATAATTTAATATATACTAGTATTGTGCTCGTGGGTTGCAACGGAAACATATTATAAAATTAAATATAATATGAAGATATCTTTTTGTTTGATATTCACACAAAATTAAGAAAAAAATATTAAATAAAAATAAAATGCACACACGAAAAAAACAGAAATTCAAATAATAAATAACAATGAAAGAAACAACAAATGAAAAAAATAGATCAAATATAACATAAAAAAAGTTCTTGAAATATCATTGTCAGTGTAATCCTCTTCAATATAGTGTAATATTTATGAAAATGAACAAACAAATACGAAAAATATATTAATTAAAAAATAAAAAAATGAACAATATTTATGAAAATGCACACATTAAAACAACGAGCATAGAGTATTTTCTTACCTGTAACCAACTAAAGAATGGCAGCCTCTGCCTTTAAAAAAAAACTGTCAAAGAGTTATATTGTTGGAATATTACTCAGATCATATAGTAACTAAAGAGGATAATAATTCGATAAAAAGTCGATAACCTTCATTTAGAATAATAAATGAATTTAGTTAATCTGCTAAAAAAATAATTAATTAAGCTGCATTTTTTCTTGGCTAGAAGGTCGATATTTCCTATATCCTCTTAACTAATAATAAAAAAGATACAATGTTTTATATATCCTCTTATATTTATGAACACTCTACTATATGCATATTTCATAAAATCATGTATATTTTTTTCTTAAAAATTTTCATTCTCTGTACAATATTTTTAGAACTTACAGGTTCAATGAATCCATTTATTTTATAAGATATACTATAAATGCATGAATAAGATAAAATGAAGAAATAAGAAAATAATTTAATTACATGAATCAAAAATAGATTTAAGGAGGAATAAGGAAACATATCGCTAGAGATTCATTCTTAATTGTGACAAATTATATAACAGTATATGTGGCGAGTATATTTTTAACTAAATTTAGACTTATGCGCATAAAATAGATGTATTTAATAAAAAAAGACAGATTATATGATTGGAGGGCTGATATTAAATTTGAAAATTCATCTTTCAATCTTAGCCGTTGGCGGATCAGGGCAACTACGTGCATTATATAAGAATGGAGATTATTGAAAAATTATGTTAGTCATTGCTATAATTAGATAAATATTACGAACTTTAGTATTTTTAATCATATTTTTATATTTTCTTTTATAAATATCTGGTCCAATCTATATTTATATCAGTATAGTGAAGAATAAAAAGGGACATCAATATGATTTTTCACTTTCCACTCTGTTTTCACCCTTACTAAGTACAAATAATGAGCTGAATATTTGTGAATGAAATACAATAAGCATGCATCAACAATTTAATTATTCATACTGCAATTCTCAATTTTTTTTTTTATTTCTTTGGTAGATGAGTTATCGTAATCTTTTGGACAAACTGGACAATAAGGAGATTTGAAAAAAAAAAAAATAAGAATAATAAAAGTACAATGTGTTTGAAGTAAAAACAAAACAAAAGATTCAATTATGACTGTAGATAAACGCGTTAGTTATTAAATTTCTATTGATTTCTCTGATTTGGAACTACAAAGTTCCCATGTAAATTACAATATTCTGTTTCTTATTTGAATTCATATTATGCTTGTGATTAATTGTTTTTACGTCATCAAAGTTAGCTGAAAGATACGCAACTAAATAATTAATGATGAAGAATTGCAAAGCATGCATGCATTTTCTTAGCTCGAGTATAAATGGTGTCGTGTAGATGCTTGTCTGTAACCAATGCAAACACACAATGACATCATACATACATACTTGGAATGAATTTTCAAAAGCTAATCATATTTTTCTACACATATGACATATATAATGGTCTAACGAATTATCCTGTAATAATGGGGAGCAGCTTGGGTCCGATAAGTTCTATCACTGTTCGATTTGCTTTAAAATCTGTGCGCATCCATTTTAATATGAATGAATACAGATTTTAAAGCAAATGAAACGTTTATGAACCTTATTGGACCCCATTTGAGTCCGATGGGCATCGGACCCAAGCTCGTCCCTTAATAATGCTACCGAAGTGAACAAAGTCAAAATGAATAATTGTTAACATTAACTTGGAGAAATTATTAATCATCTTGACTAAAGTTGAAAACTACGATACACTACCAGCTCCTCTCCTGACTCCTCTCAGGTCAATTTTAATGTTTAACAAGTCAGATAAACAACAATTTACTAAGTTTTAATTGGATGTGTCAGCATGTTGACGACCGCTTCAATTTTTGTCTATTTTAGCACAGTATTTTCATGAATTTTAGAGCATAAAATTTATTTTTCAAAATAAAATAAAATCAATATTAGTATTGAAAAATCACAATGGAAAATCCGACATTCCTTTTTTCAATTTTTATTAGTTCCAATTCTGAATCTTTATTTTTTATTTTATCGTTTTGCTATACAAAAAAATATTTTGTGAGAAACAGAGGTCAATATGAAATTATTCTCTATCGAATAATTGTACGAAATAGAAGCACCTCTAGGCATTTATATTTATTATCTTCTCGGGGTCGTGGATTTAAAAAGAATAACGAAAAACACGACAACTTGTGTGGTCGGGAAAACAGCTGGCAAATTTGACTTTGACTAACCAGCCGTGCTCCGCTACAAACGCGATCACCATTCACCAAGAAGAAGAAATAAAAAGTGGCACGCGTGCACATTTGCTGTTTGTTATTATATTTTCATTGGCTGAAGAATGTGTTTGCCGTTCGATAGTATGTATTTGATGAGTTAAAAAAGAAAAAAAAGAAGAAAGCCTCGGTGGGCGGGGCGCGTAATGGATGCGGTTGAACGGCGTTCCATGTTGCCGTGCCGGATTCGCATGGTTGCAAATCTGCAATTTCAATAAACTGACAAGCGGGGCACATACATACGTACTCGTGATAATTTTCTGTCAAAAGTTACGCACACTAATAATTGGAGCCTTCGAGGTGCGATCCTGCTACACAGAAATAGGTCTGGGCGGGAACAGGAGTGTGTTTCGTTGTTCTGGACTTCTGGTGGTGGATACTTCATACTTGGAGGGAAACGGATGAATTCATAACGGAGCGGATCTTGGATTTTTGCCACTCGAATCCGTTAATTTGGATGCACTGACAGACTTGACTGATTTAACAGAGTGCCATTTTGGGCCTAAGTAGAATTACAGAGCTTTTCTAATTTAACAGATAATTAAGGTGGCTCAAATTTGGGATGGGCCTGGAGTCCTGGACTATAACCAGATCTATATATATCGACAATAAGTCTAACATCAAATTTTGACACATCGGTAATCTCACGCTTCCAAACACAAATATGTTAACCCCAGATCAATTCAAACAAGGCAGAATTTCATCTATATCCCTCAATATTACGTGTGTATCCCTCCAAAATCAATAATTACATATTTATCCTTAGAAACTGTATAAACTCACATATTTGTCCAATCCATTATATTTAATATTAATTTTCTATGTATTCCCATTTTACCCTTCTTCTATTCTTCTTTCTAAAGCTAGTGTATTAGAAAGTAGTACTAAATATTACCAGTACCAGTACATAATCGTACCAGTACCAGTACTAAACCGTACTGTACCAATACCAACTTCTGATGCCATATTGAAGAGGGAAGAGATGAAGAGGGAAAAATTAACGCAGGGGTGAGATAAATCGAGAGGAGAGGCAACGAGGAAAGACGCGGAGAAAGTTCGAGAGAACAGACGGGAGATTATGTTGGCATGTTTGGAGAGAAGAGGCGGGAGGTTTTAGTGCCCCACACGACTCAACAGAAAGGGGGAGAGAGAGAGAGGAAGGAAGAGTATAGTATTGAAAAAAATATTAATTTATATTGTATAATAAATTTTAATGTTTAAAAAATATTATTTAATTATTTTTGGAGATATTTGACATATAATAGAGTTAAATTGGACAAATATTTGAGTTTCTACAATTTTAAGGATAAATAGGTAATTATTGATTTTGGAGGGATACCTACATAATATTGAAACTTTTGAGGGATATACATGAAATTCCCCCTTCAGACGAAATGCGAAAAAGCAAAAATTTGGAGAAGTACCAGTTTTAGTTAAAGGTGATTCATTTCACATATCAAATCTAGCATATTACATATTGAATTTGTAATCATCAAAACAAAAAACAAACAGAAAATTTATAAACAGAATTGATGAATCGCTCAAAGTAAACTTAATTTCTTAACTTCGACATGCTAAAATTAGAATCCAAGATTTCTTTGAAAATCTTCCAAACAAGCCTCAAGTGAAATCATCTTATATTTGAAAATTTTGACAAAATAAAATAACTATGAACTTGAAAACTTAAACAAAAAAAGGAAAAAAAAAAAAAAAAAAACACAATCCGGAATATCTCTATGAATCCATTAACTCAATGTCAGGTGCATACCAACCGAGCTCTTCTATGATTCTCTTCATCCTTTCCTTTTGCCCCTTGGAGTCACCCAAGGCAGTGGTAAAAGGGTACACATAGGTCACTTTAGTGGCCATAGTCCGATACAATACCACGTCTCTTTTTACCAGAAACTCAATTACATCAGGTGTGAACCCATTACCTTCTACCTCCACTTGCAAGTAATGGCCTAATATAATTATTTTAGATATAATCAAGGAGTGCTCTATGAGTGTGTCGGCATTAGAGTGGGTGTTTAGAAGCTTGGTGCCCACAGATATATATATATTTTTTTCTATTTATCCATGAATTGTTGCGCAGGTATTGGACAGTACAGGTAAGGTCTGTGCTGGTGATACACTGATACTGGTACTTACTGTTTTCTGAGGAACTGGCAGAGATTTTTTTGACATAAATCAAGAAGCAAAGAATTCTGGTATCAGTAATATTCTTTACTAATTTTGAAAAAAATACTGGCATGTTGCTTCCCTAGTCAGGGTAACAGTAGAGAGTAAACTGCTTGGCATAGTAAGTAGGGATTCACACTAGCCGCAATTGAACAAGTGCTTAGTACACATCTATGACTTCTTTAAATATTAGGAATACTATATCATCATATTTTTATGCTTTGGCACAATTTAATTACCGTACGGTGTATCCTCGTCAACCTTGAAATTCACACTCTTTTGTGTTTTTACAATTGCATCCCTCAATCTCTGTAAAATAAACATATGGGCAAATCAACAAACACCTTGAGCACTTAAAAAATTGAAAATGAATTGAAGCTTTCCCATTTTCTAAAATTTCACCTGATTTGCATCTTGAGTAGCATTTTCAGGAATTATCCATGGAGAAGCAAAAGATGAAGATTTTGGGTTTGTTGAGATGCAGCCAGGATTTGTAGAAGGACATGGCCTAATTTTGCTAAAAGAAAATACCAAAATGAAAGCAAATTAGTGTTAACAAAATATCAGTACGTGCAATTCAGAGCAACAAATTCGAGCAAACTTTGGTATAATCAAAAGAAATAATGAATCAATTGCATGGGTAGCCTCTCTGAATCTGGAAATGATTAATCACAGTGCTCTAGAGTCAAACTGATGGTAAAATGGGTACTTATCAGACAAATTTGTTCCAAATTTTAGCAATTATACTGACAACAATTCACTATTAACGTCTCAATTACAGACAACCATGATTGAAATTGAAAAAAAAAATAACAAATGGAATTTGAATAAGGTACCCATTTTCCAATCCAAGCTTCAAGATCTGAGATTGGGAGAATGGGGTGGTGGGAGAAGGAGAAGTTGGCGGTAGAGGCAAAGAAGGAATAGCTTGTGTTGGCAATGGAGAAGAAGCAAGAGCTAAGGTTAGCGCCCATGGTGCAAGAGATGTTATAAGGAGCTGTTTAAATGGAGAAGTAGCCGTTGGAGTAAGATTTTTGAGAGAAGGAAAGAGGGGAGAATTATGGAGAATCATTTCAAGTTTACGGCGCTTCATTAAAGGCAGCCTTATCTCTTCCTTATAACCTGCTCTGCCTCTGCCTCTGCCTCTGCCTCTGGCCTCTGCTCTTCAGTTCTTCGTCATATTTAATTTGGTAGTTTGGTTCACATGTGGCCATCTCAGTGCAGCGTTTATGAACGTACTATAATTAATTAATTTGGTCCTTACTTCTCGAGCTTAATTAGTTCATGAGAATGGGCCCTTATATTGCGATTTGAAATGTTTTTTGTGTTCTAGGCCAGCTTATATTTTGATTTTGGGCTAAATACTTGTCATCTTCTGTTTTGGGCCCTTATATTGCGATTTGAAATATCCTCTCCTGAGCTGTTGTTAAAAGCTTGAGAGAATTATTCTTTATTGAACAGAACATGCAAGTTTTATTCTTTCTTTCTTTCTTAATTTCACAGTACATGAATCTCTCCTTTTATAGAGAAATTAAATGGTTACAGCAGATTATTCTATCTAATTACAATTATGACCTCCTAACTTAATTCCATCTAACAGCTCATTACAAAAGTAGTTAAACGTCCTAACCACTTCTCTAACAAACCTATACTAACTGACTTTGCTAACTAACTTCTATTTGAGCTGCTGCCTGTCTTCACTTAGCCCATTATTTTATCTTTAAAAAATTGCTAATTAGTCCACCATCTGATTACAAGTGAAGTCCAGATTTTTTTTTTTAATATTTCTCAGCATAATAATAAGATTAATTGACCCGTGTATTAAGCTAATTTAATATAGTGTGCAGATTTCACTACAAATATTTTGGGCGAAACAATGCGACGGATTTAATTTTCTGAACCGATATAATAGCAAAATTTAATATAATTCAAAGCTTGAATTTAATAGTTGGTAAAAACTGGCTTTTATACTTATATAATGAATCCACATATATACACACTTATTTTTTTTAATTGTTACCATTACTATTCATTATCTTTGTAATGAAAATTAATTTGTCCAGTGCGGAGACTGATATCTGAATGCATCTTTATTATAAATTAAGAAGTTTAATTTGCAGGGTTGCGGCATCTGATTATATATATATCTCTAGACTTATAATAAATAATGATCTAAGAGTACATGTAAACAGAATTACCTTATTGGTTGAAACATATATATATATATATATATATATATAGCTATCGGTTTCCGTGTATGAATTATTTATAGTTCTTCAATCAATTAATGAAGAGTACATGTAAAAAAAAATTAAATACCTAACACAATACATTACAATTTAGAGAAAAATCATCTAATTATTTTACAGACGACAGTGCTCACACTGCATATATGTCAGTATTTATTTCACTGCTCGATCCAATGGTTTCATACTTCCCTTGATCCTTAATGAGGTTTGGATTTGAATTGTACTATATATAAAATATGGTATAGTACGTAATTGCGTTACTGTGTCATACCATGTTTCCTTTAAAGAGATTAGTTTCATGTTTTGTTATCAGTTGCAATCTACTTATAAATTTGAATAAAGAATTCTTCTTACAATTAATCTGTTCGTTACATTTTATTATTACTTCTTATCTGGCGCCTTATGTGCCTACTTGCTTTAATTAGCCTGTACGTAGTAGTGCTATCTTAATTTCATCTTCTTTCAGAAGAGGTGGAGTAAAATTTGACAAGTAGAAACCAATTCTATAGAATTATGGGTAAAGATTTTTAATGAGTTGCCACTTGCCAGGCCACAGATCGAACCGACTATTAAATTAAACCATAATTAAGGCATGCTTCTGTGATTTTAGTAGAATTATCAATTTATCATTCTATCAAACAAAATTTTGCTACCAAAGGTCAAGCTTACATGGCATGCTAAACAGTTGTCATTTAATTTCTATTTGACATCTGGATACTATCACTTTCGGAGTATTTTGGATCGGGTATGGGTCGAGACGTCGAGTAATATTATTTCAAGATTACCAAGAGCAGTTACGGGTACATTACCAAATGGATTTATTCAAACAGATCATTGTATCTCAGTGTTATAGTATTTTCAAACAGACCACATGTACCTTCACACTTATATAACATGTACCAGGAATTGCACACGCAAGAGATACTGACTGTGCCAGTCAACAAGTTAATTACCTACAGGAGTTATATTGGATGACACCATTCAACTCAAAACTAGATCCATCCTATTGATAACTCAATTTATAAAATGGAAAGAACGCTGTTCCAGAATTTTCATGGAGGGAAACAGATAGATACTAGACCTAACAGCTGACTTACAGAGTTACAGGAACAACTAAGCTTTATCACTTTCTGATAAACGGCACAACAGCAGTTCAAAACTTTGGTTTTCTTTTTAATTTTTTCTTTGTTTTATTCTCTACTTGGATTTTACTTCCTGTTTCAGCTTTTGTTTTTTAAATCCGGCTCAACTATATTGAGCTATTTAGTTTTTCTTATATAAAAGCTACTCACCGAGTAGCTTAACTATCTATTCGTGGAATATGCATGGGCTCGACCCGTGTTTTTCCTCAAAAAGAGGCCATATCTACACAACTATATATAACACTACTGTATATAATGTTTTCCAGAGTTATATAGCAATATACAACAATTAATTGAACTCATCGCCGCAGGAAACAAACCCATACCCATATTTGAATTAAGCAAATTAAAACTATGTCAGAAACCACATCTGTACCAAGTACTAACAACCAGCAAGAACTGTTCGCATTCATTTTACAAAAAAATAAAAGATCCACAGAACAACCAATCTGAGCAAATCACCCTCAGAAAACAAAGAAAAATTAGAAACGTACGAAAACCTGTCCAATTCCCTTATTTTCAGTTCTCCAATCAATGTTTTACCCCTTTACTCGGTTTAATTTGGACTAAATCAATAACAGGAAAAAAAAAATACCAATCAGCTGGCAACACGTAGATCAGGTAAGGAAATCTGGTAAAAGACAGAAAGCTAATTCTTCAATCAAAGACTTCTAATTCTTCAACCTTCTCCAGGGGTCGATTCTTATGTGGTGATTGCTTTGGTGGTGCGTGATCATAGACACGCCAAACCTTGAGCGTCTTATCAAGAGAGCCACTGTACAGAACCCACCGGTTGGCCCCGGTAACCCCCTCTTCCCAGTCTTCCTGGGTCTCAATGCAGCAAACAGGGCCCGAATGCCCTCTCAGCACCATCACATGTGTGTGAAATGCGCCTTCATTATCCCTCCTCCACACAGAAATAGTCATATCTGCCGACCCCGAAAAAACAAACGGACCTGAACACAATGCCAGACAATTAATGGCTCCTCTGTGCAAACTCACGAGTAGCTCAGGTTTATCAGGCAAATTTTGAAAATCCCTCCAGCACCTCACCGCACCATCTGACGAACCTGCATACAAAAGACCCGTACTAGAACCGACCATTCCAAACGAGGCAGCATTTACCCTGACATTCTTTGAAATAGTAAACTCCCCCTTTAATAAGTGTCTCACTTTATCTCTCTTTTTTCCATATAGCTCTCTCTCCCACATTTTTATCGTGCCATCACTCGAGCCAGAAAATACTACCCGCGGGGGCCCCATTGCCAATGCATTTATTGCACCTTTATGATTGCGGATGGTTTCAACATGCTCCCAGAGCCGGATATGCCACACATTCACTGTGTGGTCCACAGAGCCAGAGTAGATGAAATTACCGTCATCACTTAAGCAGAGACAAGATACTGCCACTAACCTCGGAAAAAATGGTTTCTTTAAGACATCCTTCAGTTTTGTTAGAGTCCTGATTGGCCTGAACACACCTTGGCTTATGATATTGCTCTCCCAAACCCTAATTATGCCACCATTGTGGGCACAGAAGATACGAGCTTCCGGGTACTGTAAAACAATAGCATATATAGGCCCGCTAGAGGATTTAAAATTTGCAAATGCGCGCCCTTTATGCCACTCACGTACCAGCTTGCTATCAGATCCAGTGAAGAGAACCCCATTAACATTGGCAGCCATTGAGCAAATGTAACCTGTCTCTTGGTCGATCGTGTCTATCAGAGAATATAACCTTGGTGCGAACAGGTGATCAGTTATACCGGCTCCTTCGTCAGTACCGGCACCAACAACTTCAATTTCACCGGCATGTGCAGCTCCAGAAGTACCGGCATTGGATGTGGATACACCCATCGGGGGATCTTGACTGGTATTTGAGCTGGATGCACCGGCACCAAACCTAGTCCTACGACTGAACCAGGTGAGTTCTTGATTGGTATTGGAGCTGGAGGCACCGGTATTGGAGCTGAATGGATTTTTGGGGGGATCTTGGAGTAACTCAATGGGTATTTTGGCTTGCGTACCTAGTATATTGGTAAGATTGTGAGCGATTTTACTCATTAGTTCCAAACGGGAGGGTTTCTTGGCTTCCTCATCATCATGAGAGTTCTCCATGTCGTGCACTGCTCTAGTTGGTTTTGGGTTGAGTGAGTACGTGGTATAGGTTTGTTTTGTTTGAATATATATATGGCAGGGCAGGGTAAAAGAAGAGAGTGAACAGAGAGATCTAGCGGAGGCTGATATATATAAAGGGGTAGACGTGGCCAGGTGAACCGTACGTACGGAAGTAACGGAATGAGGTGAGAGACGGTTAATTAGTTTCTTAATTTCTCTTCTTGATTTCAATATAAACTATAAAGAGTAAAGACTGTGAAGTCCAGTCCGGAGTTCCGGTTCACTGTTGGAATATTAAACTGGCCCCACTAGCTTTTTTACTTCTTGATTTGAAGCTGGTGGACAAAATCTAAACGGTTAATCTGAAACAAGAGATAATATTTCTAGTTTTTCAAACTTTTAATTTCAACACCTTTCCAAGAAACAAGAAATTCTAATTTGAAACATTACCGATCGATCTTTCCTTCTTAATTCGACTTTGTAATTTATGACAGTAAAAATTGTTCAAATTATGCCTTACAGTTTGTGTTTTTTTATTTATTGGAAAGCTCATACACACATTCCTTTGTTGCTACTTTTACCACTATCATTTTTATTATTCATTTTAACAGTATTTGTCTTGAGTTTATAAATTTTAGTATTCAGTTTATATATAGAATATATATATATTTTTTATGTAAATAGGAGTTGATCGAGCATTAAATCAGAAAAATAATAGCAAATGAGTCAAAAATCGAAGATAGATTTATCATTTCTTTTAACAATAAAGGAACCGATTCTGATCGATCGAACCACCTAAATTTTATTATTGTTCAATTGAAGAACATTATTGTTTCCGTTATATACTTTAATATGTATTTTTATCTGAATTTATTATGAACAGATCATATTCATATAACTGTGAAAGCAGCATTGAAAGTACGTGCAAAACATTTCCTTTTATATTTAAAGACGTAATCAATATTCCTCCTTTGAGCAAGATTATAGATTATAGACCAACACAAGTACAAGTGGACTGAAAAATGAGCGAATCAGCAACTGGTTCAGTCAGTATTGGGCCTGATGGTCTAAGGCCCAATACATTGATCAATACTCGTAGGCCGACTGGCCGAGTGATGCGAAGAGAGTGACAAGAGGCTTCCATGATCCCAGAAATTAGTGTTAATATAATATCATTAGTATTATAGTAAGGCTCCTACGTACATTTTGTTTCTCAGAAAGAGAGAAACAAAAGAGAGGCCCAGTGGCCCACTGTACCTAATAACTACTGTTGATTTGAAGTGTGAACCACATTCTTCTCCTAGTCAACTTCATCATTTACCACCCGTGATTACATTATTGTCTTCTATTAGAGATGGGGAAACATCAATTCTAACTTTGTCAATTTTAACTATCTATATATCATTTCGTCACCTTTTCTGACCTCTAGCCGAATTTTGTTTTTTAATACCCTCAATACAAAAAACAAATATGCCCCCAATTTTTTTTAAATCTTAAAAGAAAAATAGTAAACTAAATGACGGTAAATGGCAAAAAAAATTATAAATGAAAAAATTAATCGGAAACTTCAACTAAAGTTTTAAGGCTCTTTCATTTATTTTTTGACAATTCTGAATTTTAAAAAACAACATAACTGAATTTAAAAAAATATTATCTAAATTTAGATTGGTAGGATATCACTTCATCTAAAGATTTTAGACCACTAAAAAATAATAATTTTTTATCTATCTAATAAAATAGTAATAATATTCTACAAAGATAAAAATTAATTTGTAAGTATATTTTCATATAAATATCATATTAAACCATTTAATACGAATATATATGCTGCTATTTATTTGGAATAATATGAATCTATTTTCTCTCATTCGACCGTTTCAAATTTTTCTATGCACGAAATCTTGAATATCAACGGTTGATGAGTAAAAGCAGGTTCCTAAATACCGATTTCTTCCCCTATGATATCTCATTGACTCCATTGCATAATATTTTACTCGCTATCATACATATATGGTAGCATTTTTACCTAACGGATGTATTTGAAAGCTGAATCAATTATAAAGCACACTGACTCTATTCGTGCCCTCTAATAAATATTCTAATCAGTTTTGATGTTGAGCAGTACAGATCGACAATTCAGACTTTGAAAACAGAAATAAACGATGTAGAGCATATTGGAGCACCAAAAAAATGATACATTTGAACCCTCCTCTATATATATATATTTATAAAAACAACATTACCAGACGCGGTACAAGCTTTTGAATGAATTTGTCAGTGTAATTTTGCATGGTAATCAATATATCATTTTAAAAATATAGAATCCATATTTATTTTTTTTACAAATATTTGATCATTATGAAATATTTATGTACATTTATTGCTAGCTAGTAATATTACCATCACATAATATTAAACTTTCCCTTCTTCAATAGCAAATTTCTTGAATATTATTTCTCCTCCAAGTCAATGAGAGATGTAAATAATTATTTTGCTTTCGGTTTCATTGCACATCGTTATGATATATTTTTATTAGTTCAATCATTATATCCAAACAAGGGAATGAAAGCAGCAGGCAGTGAATGGGTGATGCCGTCATTTTTTTTCATAACCAAAAAAATAAATAAAATAATATTAATAACCACACTCTCAAAAAAATTTCAACCATAACCAAACCGCCCCCCGGAGGGGCGGTTGACTCCCCAAGCAACCCGCCCCCCAGTGGGGCGGTTTACCCCCAGACCAAAACGCCCCCCGGGGGGCGGGTTGCTACAGTAATTTTTTTATTTATTTTTATTTTTGGGTTTGAATGTATTTGTTTGAAATTACAGATATGAAATTAATGACTAAAAATAATATGAAATTAAAAGAAAATTGTAACATTACCCAAATTATGTATATGATATTAATAATTGAAAATAATATAAGAAATATTCTAAGGAAGAGGGAGAATTATTTTCTGAATAAATTAACAAAATGGTTAAACTAAGTTGTAAGCAAAATAATTTTAAATAAATTATGGATCTTGAAATTAAGAGTTAATATTGATTATGGATTTATTTACAATTTTGAAAAGCTTTGAGGTGCACGTAGTAAATATTTTAATATAAATGAAAGAACAAGGTTGAGGTGGCACCCTTACCATGTGGCCAATGCTGGTTGTGGCTTTCACCTTAATTCTCAATTACTTGAAGGAGATTCATCATCTCTCATGTAAAGGAAAATAAATAAAAAAACCAAACAAAATTGAAGAAGAATAGAGAAAGGAAAGAAAAAAAAGAAAGAAGGAAAAACATGGGATTTCTTCTAACTTTCTCGATTGGTTAGTCTTGTGATTAAATCACCGAATGGATGTACTCTACTTCTTTCAACACATCTAGTGCAAATGTGCAATATGTGGTATCTCTCTATTTTCTGATTTTATTTTATTTTCCAATCCGATTTAAGTTTTTGGTAAATATTGATCAAACAGACTTAATATACAAGCTTAATATTGTGAAAGTTAAATTGAAACTTGTTTAATTAATGTGTGGAAATGGATTTGTCCGGGACCTCTATTTCTTTTTAATGTGCTATTTTAATTGAATATGAACTTGATACCGATGGTTGTGTTTTCTTATCTCTGTCTGTTTCGGTTCAGATACCTAAACCATAACAAGGATACATGGGTGATTTAATTCTCCAATTTTTGGTTTAGAACTCAAACCTTCCCGTACCTTAATGGTACCGAACTCCACTTGTCTTAAACCAGTTGCTTAATTGTTTTCTACTGCTTTGCTAAAGGAGTTTGAGGGTATTTGGTATGATATGAAAAATGGTACCTATCCGTATTAGTTTTAATTTGGTTATACTCATCTAAGCTTTAAGTGGTATGATTGTAAGAAAAATAGGATAGGGAAGGTGGAATTTGCAAAAGTACAATGAATTGATAAATTAACCTTGTCAGAGGGGTTTCGGTGCAAAGTTACATATATACTAAAGATGCCGATTGGAATTTAAAGAATGAATTGTGAATTAAATTATGAGCTTTCGAGCTTGATTAATTAATCTATTAAAAATAAATGGATTTTTGTACCTTTGACTTGAAAAGGAGAAAATTAGGAAGAATAACATAGACACTCTATAAACTGGACTGTATCCGAAAATGAACAATGAGAATAAATTGAACTTGAACCTTGACTTTATTTGAACACTGAGAGTATTGTATGAAATAAGATTCAATTAAAAGAAAATGCTTAGGTATAAGAAAATAATTAATACAAAAATAAAATAAAATAACTAGGAACATAAAACAAAGTTACTGAATAAAACTAAGTGAGAAATAAATGTTGAAATATGTAAATTGTTATCTTATATTTATTGTTATAACTAGAAATTAAATCGCAACTCGCTGTGCTTCCGGCCCATTTTTTGTATCTAGAGGACATATTTAATAGTACATGTCTTGCATTAAAATAATTTGAATTGAAAGTTATAAGACTACTGTTTTATTGTATGTATATATTATATATAGATTCAATATTGTAACATGAAAGACTTTGTAGTATATTGGTTAGAGTGTGTGACTCTCACCCAAGGGACGCGAGTTCAAGCTCCAGTGGTGACAAAAAATGGGCCGGAAGCACAGCGAGTTGCGATTTAATTTCTAGTTATGAATCTCAGACTAATTCAATAACCTCGCACCTGATATTGTAGAGCAATTTGATCACTAGCAGTCTGTTCCTCTTGAACACTATGTCTCGTCAGTCTTTTACTTAATTTGCCTATATCAGAATAATATATATATATTATTCCTATTCAATACTTATAACAATAAATATAAGATAACAATTTACATATTTCAACATTTATTTCTTACTTAGTTTTATTCAGTAACTTTGTTTTATGTTTCTAGTTATTTTATTTTATTTTTGTATTAATTATTTTCTTATACCTAAGCATTTTCTTTTAATTGAATCTTATTTCATACAATACTCTCAGTGTTCAAATAAAGTCAAGGTTCAAGTTCAATTTATTCTCATTGTTCATTTTCGGATACAGTCCAGTTTATAGAGTGTCTATGTTATTCTTCCTAATTTTCTCCTTTTCAAGTCAAAGGTACAAAAATCCATTTATTTTAATAGATTAATTAATCAAGCTCGAAAGCTCATAATTTAATTCACAATTCATTCTTTAAATTCCAATCGGCATCTTTAGTATACATGTAACTTTGCACCGAAACCCCTCTGACAAGGTTAATTTATCAATTCATTGTACTTTTGCAAATTCCACCTTCCCTATCCTATTTTTCTTACAATCATACCACTTAAAGCTTAGATGAGTATAACCAAATTAAAACTAATACGGATAGGTACCATTTTTCATATCATACCAAATACCCTCAAACTCCTTCAGCAAAGCAGTAGAAAACAATTAAGCAACTGGTTTAAGACAAGTGGAGTTCGGTACCATTAAGGTACGGGAAGGTTTGAGTTCTAAACCAAAAATTGGAGAATTAAATCACCCATGTATCCTTGTTATGGTTTAGGTATCTGAACCGAAACAGAGATAAGAAAACACAACCATCGGTATCAAGTTCATATTCAATTAAAATAGCACATTAAAAAGAAATAGAGGTCCCGGACAAATCCATTTCCACACATTAATTAAACAAGTTTCAATTTAACTTTCACAACATTAAGCTTGTATATTAAGTCTGTTTGATCAATATTTACCAAAAACTTAAATCGGATTGGAAAATAAAATAAAACCGGAAAATAGAGAGATACCACATATTGCACATTTGCACTAGATGTGTTGAAAGAAGTAGAGTACATCTATTCGGTGATTTAATCACAAGACTAACCAATCGAGAAAGTTAGAAGAAATCCCATGTTTTTCCTTCTTTTTTTTTTTCCTTTCCTTTCTCTATTCTTCTTCAATTTTGTTTGGTTTTTTTTATTTATTTTCCTTTACATGAGAGAGGATGAATCTCCTTCAAGTAATTGAGAATTAAGGTGAAAGCCACAACCAGCATTGGCCACATGGTAAGGGTGCCGCCTCAACCTTGTTCTTTCATTTATATTAAAATATTTACTACGTGCACCTCAAAGCTTTTCAAAATTGTAAATAAATCCATAATCAATATTAACTCTTAATTTCAAGATCCATAATTTATTTAAAATTATTTTGCTCACAACTTAGTTTAACCATTTTGTTAATTTATTCAGAAAATAATTCTCCCTCTTCCATAGAATATTTCTTATATTATTTTCAATTATTAATATCATATACATAATTTGGGTAATGTTACAATTTTCTTTTAATTTCATATTATTTTTAGTCATTAATTTCATATCTGTAATTTCAAACAAATACATTCAAATCCTAAAAAAAAAAAAAAAAAAAAAAAAACTGTAGCAACCCGCCCCCCCCGGGGGGCGTTTTGGTCTGGGGGTAAACCGCCCCACTGGGGGGCGGGTTGCTTGGGGAGTAAACCGCCCCCCGGGGGGCGGTTTGGTTATGGTTGAAATTTTTTTGAGAGTGTGGTTATTAATATTATTTTATTTATTTTTTTGGTTATGAAAAAAAATGACGGGGCGAAAGCATTATAATTTGACGGATAAATAGTATGTTTTGTTTTGAAACTTTATTCCAAATTGACTTGCTGTTTACATGCCAACAATCTAATATATTAATTGCAACTTAACATCGAAGTTAAGTTTGTAAATTTTCTTGCCCAAATATAAACAAATTAAGCTTATCTACTCTAAAGTACGTTCATTAATTTTGAGGCTTCAAGAGGAAATTCTAAACTTCAGATAGCAAATTCGAACTTTATTTCGAATAACAAACTCGATCCATCACAATTTATCTTTCTCATTTTAAGCCGAAATTTTTATTAATATACAAAAAAATAATAAATTTAACAATCTATCCAAAAATGACAAATAATTCGAGATCTACCCATACCGATGACATTGTTATCAGTTTCAAAAAGTAAAACTGATAGCAAAGTTATCGGTTCCAGCCTATCCAGAATCGATAACAAAACAATCGGTACAAAAACCGAACCGATGACTTTGACAAAGTCATCGAGTTTCACCCTCTGAAACCGATGACAAAGTCATCGGTCCCAGACCCTTTAAAAGATTCTCTTCACTTTACAATTTAATATTTACTCTGTGCCCCTTTGCAATCAGGGGACTGTATTATTTAAGATTTAACTGGTTCTAAAAGATTTCCTTTTACAGACCGGGAAGAATACGAATTCCTCTCCATCACAATTATCTAGGACCGATGACTTTGCCATTGGTTCTTGCACCTATTGTTTTGTTATCGGTTATGGGTGACTGGAACCGATAATTTTGCTATCAGTTTTACTTTCTGAAACCGATGACAATGTCATTGGTATGGGTAGATATCGAATTTTTTGTCATTCTGGGATAGATTGTTAAATTTATTATTTTTTTGTATATTAATAAAAATTTCTGCATTTTAAGCTATTACGAAGAAAAAATTTAAGTCTTTATAATAAAAGAAAAAAGAATCAAGTGTTGGGATCAGGGGCAGACATATAGGAGGGCTCCACCTGAATTATAAATTGAGGAGGGATTCATTTACACTATTTTTTGGTGATATAAAATTACACTATTTATTTTTAAAGTTTTTAAAGTCTAAAGAGTCGATCCAAGTTGTTCAACATGACCTCCGTATTAAAATGTGCTAGAGACCAAATTTTACATATTTTTTGAACTTTTTTACTATTTATTAAGCATTTTACAAAATTGTTATTTTCAGACCATTGAATTTTTGTACCCATCTTAATATGTAGTAAAAAAAATAAAAAAAATATAAAATTTGATCTGCAAGTACATTTTAATATATCCAACATGTTGAATAGTTTAGATCGACTATTTGAACTTTAAAAATGTAGAGTGTAATTCAGTGTTACAAAAAAATGGTGTAATTGGATCCCTCCTCTTATAAATTTTAATGGAGATATATTGATTCCAACTTTCGATAGATTTTGCTCTCTCATGAAATATTTTTTTGCACTCCTCTGAATTTCAGAGTGTAATTCAGATTAAAATTTTGAATTATTATTATTATTATTATTATTATTTATAATTATAAGTTAGAACTTTATAAATTATAAGTTAGAGTTTAAAAAAATATTAATTAAAATATTAGTTTTTTTTTTATCGAGTATTTAATTATTTAATATATTTAAATTTAATTAGTTATTTAAATTCGTTTTTTTTTCGTCCATCTAACGAAAATTTTAAATCGTTCCTGATTGAGATCCCACGTGGGATCAAAACATGCATCAAAATATCTGAGGATCCCACTTTGGAAGGAAGAAGGCGTGTGAATCATGTCGGTAAGATTATCTAATAGAATAATAGAATAATAATAGCACATAAAACAGCGAATCTATGGACTGTCAGTAGGGGTGTAAACGGAGCGGATTCGGAGCGGATAATGCTAATATCATATCCGCATCTGTTTTTTCAACAAGTAGATACGGATACGGATACGGATAGTAAACGGATATTAAAATTGAAAATTATATCCGTCTTAAACGGATACGGATACAAAACGGATAATTGTCGGATATAGAGTAATTCTACTAAATTTCATAATTTTAAATTACTTAATTTGATTACCCAAATTGACAAAAATTTAATAGACTTTTTAAGTTTGCACAGTAATGATTATGCATGACTAATTGCTTATTGGTTCAGAGAACCAATCAATTATCTTAATAGATTATATGATTTTTCTACTAAGATTCTTAGACTTAAACGAATATGTATGTTTTTTGGGAATTTCGCAAGAGTGAAATAAATTGAAAGCTGCTAAAAGATTAAATTTCAGATCTGGATATATACGGATATCCGCTCCGTTTATATCCTCACGGAATTATCTGTATCCGTATCCGCGTTATTTTTCCATATGCTAAAATTATCCGTATCCGTATTCGCAAGTATCCGTATCCGTTTAATCCGAATACGGATAATAAGCAGATTCGGAGCGGATTATCTGCAGATAATCCGCATCCGTTTACACTCCTAACTGTCAGTCTGTCACGCTTGGCTTGTATCTGCCATATTGAATACGGTACGTATCAAATAAAACAAATATTATTAAATAAATTCGTAAATAAATTTATATTATATAATTTTATTATTTCTATATAAATGTATATTTATTTTTTTGAAAAAATGGAATAATCCACCGATTTTTCTTGATATAGAAAACCATTACAGCCATTCAAGAACATCAGTATCATTGTAATAGACTCTAATAACACTACCTGCCTATCGGTATTGAGAAATACCTTGATCCTTACACTACCAATTACCTGCATTAAAAAAAACAACTCCATACACAGAAAAGTATCATAGGACTAGCTATCATAAAAGCAACATACCCCGTCAACAAATCTTACCCAAAAACAACAATCATAGAAAACAACAAAATAACCAATATTTAAAAGAAACATATATGTCCCTATCCATCTATCAGTCCTCTGTTAGCTCAAGTATAGAGTGGTGACCCTATTCTCTCTTGACTCTTTATCATCTTCACTAAAACTAATCCCTGTGTCAAGCATACGAATTGAGACCGGTGATTCCCCCATAAAAGTGTCGATTGTAGGCCCTATCAGGTCCTTCACATCACATGGCAAAATAAGATTCAAATGAGAAGTTAGATCATGTTTTTTATTTCAAGCCCAAAATTTAGCAATAGACAAAATTTTAGACCCTAAAGCTTTCACATCATGCACCTGCCCCTGCTGAAAAATAATCTTATTACGATCCAACCACACAGTCCATAAAACTGCTCCTCTTATAATTTCTACAATACCTGGCTCCTTGAGCGGAATACTATAATCCATTTCCCACAAGGATTCTATGCTTTCTAAATCACAATAAAAATTATTAAAATGAGCGATCCATTGCCATAAAGCTTGTACAAACAAGTAAGTCACAAACAAATGATCTACCGATTCATTTTGAGAACAATAAACACATTTTGTATCACCTGCCCATCCATACTTACTTAGTCTATCTCTAATTAAAACCCTTTTCTATTTCACTAACCATAAAAAGATCTTCACTTTGAGTGGTATCCTAGCCTGCCAAATGCTATCAAAAGAATTAGTAAGAACACCCCTCTCACTTAAGTATTTATAAAATGAATTAACAGTAAACTTTCCATTAGCTGACCATTTCCAACCTATTAGATCTCTTTCCGTATTTAATCGAACCGACTCAAGAAGAGTTACTATTGCTGTCCATTCGGTACGATATATACCTGTTAACTGACGAGCTATAGGAATAGACACCCTACCATGAAAAAATGCATCAGCTACCATGATATCTTTATCATACACTATAGAAAAAATATTAGGAAAAACAAAACATAGCAGTGAATCACCACACCAATGATCTAGCCAAAACCGCACTAATTTTTCATGTCCCACTGTCCATACTATACCTTCCTGGAATCTGTCCCGCAAATGTAATATATCATTCCATAAAGGAGACTTACTCCTTTGATCACCTGTACTTGACTATTTATCAATAATTATATCTTTCCATGTACCTGTCACAGTTGTATTATAAATATATATTTATATATTAATATTTTTTTAATTATTATTGTACAGAATAAAAGGTAATTAGAAATAGTCTTTATCTACTCTTATTCAAACTAAAATGTCATAAGATATTTTTATTTGATTATAGATTAAAGTTATGATAGAATAAGTTGAATCTCTTAATCTCCATATTTTTCCTTACGTACTTATAACAATTAATTACCAAGTTTTTTAATAATAAAATAATTTAAAATTATAAATATTAATTTAGTCTTATGTATTTTTTTTACTCGCTGAATGCACATAAACTAAGTTTATTTTTACAAAGCAAAAATTTAAACATAGATGCAGACACAAAAAATACAACAAAAAGTTTTTACAATTAAAAAAAATAACATTATATAATTTAGAACACAACATATTAAACTAGAGATGAAAAATATACATCAAGCCACAATATAGATCACATTACATATTATTTTAATTTGAGGAGGGATCCAATTACACCTTTTTTTTGACACATCATGATACCGTTTTTTTTATAGGTTAATTTTGCGATTTCAAAATCCAAATAGTCGATCCAAACCATTCAACATAATTGACATACTAAAATGTGCTTGGAGATCAAATTTTATATTTTTTTGAATTTTTTTACTATTGATTAAGATGGTTACAAAATCGCTGTTTTTCAATGGTCCGAAAACAACGATTTTGTAACCATCTTAATAAATAGTAAAAAAATTAAAAAAAAAATGTAAAATTTGATCTCCAAGCACATTTTAGTATATTAATCATGTTGAACGGTTTAGATCGACTATTTGGACTTTAAAAATGGTAGATGTCAAAATGTGTCAAAAAAAAAGGTGTAACTTGATCCCTCCTCTTTTAATTTCTCTGCTTTAATTTTGTTTTCACAATATGTTAATATTATTACAAATAATATCTCGTACATCAATGCCAGTAGCATTAAGCAACTCCAAATTATAACAGCAACAACAACAGCAACAACATGCTACATGTGCAGGGGGCCAAGCTGAAACTGTCAAGCACTTATTTGGGAAATGCGCAATAGCTGTGCGGGTTAGGCAGCTCCTGAGACAAAATAGAACAACCCTGCCACAAAATTCAGCTTTTGATAGAGGAAACTTCAAATGGATATTAACAAATGAAACAGATCTCACTCTGACGCAAATGCAAGTCACAATTTGCTTTGTACTGTGGCGAGAAAGATGTGCAAGAATTTTCCGGCAAGAAAATCAAACAACACCACAGCTTGTAGCACAGATAATGCTTGAGTTTAATGCATGGTTCAGGTGGTAGCAGCAAGAAGTCCGGCAATAGTAGAAGATAGCCTAGTTATTTTACTTTTTTTTATTTTCTTTCACCGTTTTATTTCACTGTTTCTTTCCTTTTTATTATGTTTTCTTTTGGACTTTTACTTGTAATACTCGACTCCACCGGTGTCATTTTAATCAATGGAATCTGGAGGCATCGATCTCCACATTTCTTCTTCCAAAAAAAAACAACAACAACAAAATAATAATAATAATAATAATAATAATAATAATAATAATAATAATAATAATATTAATATTAATTGTAATAATAATAAATAAATAAATAATGACGAAGATGATTACAGACATAATGATAATGTTACTAACAACAATGACAGTGTCAAATAATTTAGCACATCCATCTAGGTGGATTAACTTATGACGACATAAGTAATTTTTTGTTCCAGGCTATATATTCTATCATACTTTATTCGTGTTTGACAACATTTGTGTGGAATAAAGTACTTATTTCATGAATTATACCACAATCAAACATGAGCTCAAGTTTGATAATTTGCAATGAGTAAAATTGTTTTAGCCTTTTTGGTGCTCAAGGTTTATAATTACTAATTTGATAAATATTGAAAAATAAACTACTAAATTCTAATCGGTGGTTAATATTTAAAATCCTTAAGTACCTTGCAGAGTCTTAAATATGTCAACATGTGTGTTATTTTTTGTGGCTGAACACCTTCGTAACTCTTCTTTTACCCACAGATTTAAACTTGTTCAAATTTTAAGTCTAAGTCCCTCATCCATGTACTTAAGCATTTTGTTTAGCATGGTTAAGTTTTTATCTCTAAATTTTGTCATGTCCAATCCAATCTTCTTAGCGGAGCTTAAATTAATTCCTCAAAGAATAAACACTAAGTCAAGAAAGATACAACAGTATAATCACAAACTGCATGATGAAAGTTAAAAGATAAACACTAGCTAATTGATTCTATTAATTTTAAAGAGATAATTACGCTGCACTGTTTTTTTGGTCGTTAAGTATTTATCTAAATAGAATAAAGTTAATATGTGCCATCAAAGTTTGGTGGACATAGGGGTGGGGTGTTTATTGGGTCCGGTTTAATCGGTTTTGGACCGAACCGAATTAGATCGGTTCAAACGGTTCGGTTTAATGGTTCGGTCGGTTTGAAATTTTCAAAACCGAATAACCGAACCGACCGAACTTTTATATATTATGAATTTGGTTCGGACCGCCCCGGTTTATTTTTTAATCAATTGATTTAAATACTTCCGTTTATTTTTTAATATCCCGATTTATTTCTTAATACTCTAATTTATTTCTTAATATACTTTGGTTTATTACAAAACAATTGCTTTAAATAAAAAAATTTGATATATTTCGGTTTGAACCGAACAAACCGAAATAAAACTTTGGTTCGGTTCTGTCGCAATGCTAATTCGGTTCGGTTCGGTTCTATTTTTGAAACCGAATTATAACTTTGGTTTGCCTAGTTTAGTTCGGTTTGAACCGAACCGAACCGAACCGATGAACACCCCTGGATGGACATAACTTTGGTTTGCCTAGTTCAGTTTGGTTTGAACTGAACCGAACCGAACCGAACCGATGAACACCCCTGGGTGGACATAACTTCAAAATCTATTGAATTAGGTTCACACAACAAATCTAAATAGTTAAAACTAATTTACTTCACAATATATTGATTCTGTCTACATGCAAAATTTTAAATTCATTTAGTGCAAAATTAAGTAGTAAAAAATGATGAAAAATAAATACATTAAAATAATTTATAAATATTATTTTTTATCGTTTGAATTATGCATTAAACAAAATTAAAAAATTAAACATGCATATGTATGTATCATTTGAAAAATTAACAAATTTAACAATTTAGATTTGTCATTTAAAACCCATCTCTCTTAATAAACACACGGTAATTTTACTCATCTAAATAATACCGAATCTTAAGCTAACCAAATAACGAAGTCCGAGATGTATCGAAGTCTATGATTTTAAATATTTGACTGAAGTATTGTTGGTTTCCCGCACAACGATCCGGAATTTATGAGTTGCGAAAATGGAAAAAGTCGTTTAGATAAAACTAGTGTTTACGAGTTCCGAGTTAGAATTATTATATTTTGGAATTGTAGTACATGTGACAATTTGGAACTTGCAATTCAATCAAAGTTGCCCTCGAAACTCGAAAGAGGTTTCTTAGTCGGGGCGGGGGCGCATGTGAAATAGCGAAGAAGACAGTACAAGCCACACATCAGTAGAGGCTCCAGCACATCCTTCTTTGGCGTCTTCTTTTCAGATCGCGTGGACCAACCACAGAAACCCAATTATAATAGAGTCCGGCTAATATAACATCAGTGTCATTTCGGTCCATATAACACCAACTCAAAATGTACCGAATCGACTTCTAACGGTAAATCCAAACCGTTCAAATCCTTCGTTTCTTCTGACTCACTCACTGTCCCCTTCCACTAGTCTCAACTCAACTCTCTGCTAAGTGCTAGCTCTTGGCCCCCCCCCTTCTCCTTGAAACCAAATCAACACACAGAGAAGAGAATGCGAGGTACCAAGCACTTCAATCTCTCACTTCTCTTTCTACTTGTGGCCATTGCCTCTGGTTCCATCAATGGTGCAAAACAACCAATCAAGGCAGTCGTGGTGTTGGTACTAGAGAACCGGTCCTTCGACCACATGCTTGGTTGGATGAAGAGATCGGTCAACCCAGCAATTGACGGGTTAACGGGCGACGAGTGCAACCCCAACTCCACCAAGGACCCCAACCCGCATTTCGTCTGCGTATCAGACCATGCCGCTTATATCAATTCGGATCCGGGTCACGACTTTGAGGATGTCTTCCAACAGGCATGAATTTTCAATTTTCCTTTTTCATTTTCATCTTCTATTGTAATTTTTAAGTGAAAATGCAACTGCTGATTTTAATTATGTTCTATTATTAATTGCTGTTCTATCATTTATGCTTGCTTCATTTCTGCCAACTTCAAGACTTATAAAAATCACATCAATCAATTATTGGTCATTTGCCATATGTTTTGGTTGGGTCGATATTAATTGGTGATTAATTTGCCATTTACTTTTAATGGAATCAAATCTGCTGAAATTCCAAATCTAACCATCTAAGATTTTGTATACACAAATCTCAAAGCAGCCCGATTTTTATGCACAAATCTCGAAAAATATAGACGGTTGGATTGAGAATTTCAGGATTTCTGAAATCTCCGAAGATTTCAGCAGATTTGTCTCCACTTTTAATGACTAGCAGTAAAAATGAAAAGCCCAAAAGAAAGAAGAATCAGTTATTTAGGCATTTTACCAATCATGTGTAACAAAACTCCCAATCTCCTTGTGCTATTATATAATTGGACATTAATTATCTATTTACAACTTGCAAAAGGTTATTTTTGGTTGCTTTCACATTAATCACTGCTATTTACCATTTCAATCAAACATGAAGGTTTTTGGGTCTGGCCGGGTACCCTCAATGTTAGGCTTCGTGCAACAGGCCATGAGCATCTCAAATGACTTATCGGACACGGTCATGTCGGGCTTCAACCCGCAAAACATACCCGTATTCGCTTCTCTTGTACAAGAATTTGCAGTATTTGATCGGTGGTTCTCCTCCATACCGGGTCCTACACAGCCCAACCGTCTCTTCGTCTACTCTGCTACCTCTCATGGCTCTATTGGTAATGACAAATGGAATCTCATTCGCGGGTAAGTTTAAACAGAATTCTTACTGTCTTACAGTACTAAATATTTAAGGTAACAGTGCTGCAGTGGATCAAAAACACAAAAAAAGAAATCAGATAAATTGGGAGGCAAATGGAGACATGCTGTCTTGAATTCGTAATTTTATATGACATGTACCAGTACCGGGAGGTAGCCTTTTGGGGCTTCAGTAGACCATACAAGAAAATAGTGGCACTCAGAACTTAACAGACACAATGTACTAATGTTCTGAACTTCTGACCCCTGATAAGGATTGCCACTAATAAAAGAAACCAGTCGTGACATTTTGGTTTACTACTTGTACAGTAGATATGTAAAAATGGATATATTTGGGTACTGAATGCTAATAGAAACTGCTTGTTACAGTTATCCACAAAAGACCATCTTTGATTCTCTCATTGAGAACGGCCTCGACTTCTCCATCTACTTCAGGAATATTCCTACCACACTTTTTTACCGCAACCTACGTAAGCTGAAGTACATCTCTAAATACCACTTCTATGAGAAATTTAAAGACCATGTTAAAAGCGGGAAGTTGCCTAGCCTAAGCATAATTGAGCCAAGGTAATGTAAATGACAAAAACCTGTATGACAACTTGTTTAATTTTGCAACATAGCCTTCTCAGTATGTAAATGACAACCATATACTTGCAGATAACAATCAAAGGCTAGTCTGTTAGAGTAATATGGTGGTTAAGGATATGTTTGGTTCATTGTTGACAAATTTGTCCCTCTAATAGTAAACTACTGTTGTATGGCCAACCGAACTGAAATAAAAAAGTGGAGTTGGAACCTTGGGTCATTAGTAGGGGTGTAAAATGGTTCGGCTTTTTTGGTTTTAACAGAATCAAATTAATTTTAGATTAAATGGTTAGGTTGTTCGGTTTATTTGGTTCGGTTCAGTTTAAATATTATGATAGTTCGGTTTTTTATTTGCAGTTCGGTTTTGACAACAAAAATCAAATAAACTGAACAAACTAAATGAACCGAAATATAGTAAATATTATGTTAGCGTAGTAATATCATACATAGAAATACACAAATTATCAAGATAATACTTCTATTATTAGTTTTATTATAAAATTTCATAGTAATTTGGTTTAACTGAACTAACTGAAAAATAAATTGATTTATTTGGTTTGGTTATGTACTTTGGTTGATGAAATTATTTGGTCGGTTCGTTTTTTATCTATGCAAACTAAAAGTTCGGTTGGGCAAATTTAATTCAGTTTGAACCAAACTGACCAAATGGACAGCCTTAGCATAAATTTGCTATGAAATGATTTGGCTAAGTCAGCATGAATTTGTTGTATGGGTGTTTTCCCACAATAACTAAAGAGTTGGTTGGTTGTTAGCAACACATAATTTATTGTATGCAATTTTACACTAGTTGCGACCTCAGTAAAATTTTGGGTGCAGCTTTCAAAAAGAAAAAAATAAAGTAGATATTAACAAAGTAGATATTGATTGGTTGATAGATACTTTGACCTTGCCGGATTTCCTGCTGATGATGATCATCCTGCACATGATGTGGCGAATGGTCAGAGGCTGGTCAAAGAGGTATATGAGACGCTGAGGAATGGACCCCAGTGGAATGAGACTTTGCTGCTAATTACTTATGATGAGCACGGGGGATTCTATGACCATGTGGCAACACCTTATACAGGTGTGCCCAATCCTGATGGATTAACGGGCCCGGAACCATTTTTTTTCAAATTTGACCGCCTTGGAGTGCGAATCCCAACTATCATGATATCTCCTTGGATCAAGAAAGGAACAGGTAATTAACTAATATGCCCTGCTGTCCCAGTATCTTACTAAGCCAGTATGAATGGTACAGTAAATAGCTCAATAACTTGACTGATTCCATTAAACATTTGATGTTATGAGTGCATTAACTTATGGTTTTCAAATTGTGTAATGCATTGATATATTTTTTTCTTTAACTGGCTTACTACAGTTGTAAGTAAGCCAAACGGGCCCACACCGACCTCAGAGTACGAGCACTCATCCATACCGGCAACTATTAAGAGGTTGTATAATCTATCTTCAGACTATTTGACCAGAAGAGATGCTTGGGCTGGCACCTTTGACCAGCTTTTCTCTGAGTTGGCATCACCTCGTACCGACTGCCCAGGTAGCATTTCATTTTTCATGGTTTTGTTTGTTATTTTTTTTTGACATAATTTATTTAGTTAAATAGGTTCAAATTGTAACTTTATTAGTGTCCCTGAGCAAGCAGAAATTTGATGGTTTTAGATCATATTCAAGAGTCAAGACCAACCATGTACTAAATCAATAAGAACTTGGTACTATATACATTGGAGCATGTACTGCTTGCCTATAATTTAAATTGGGGACAATATATATGTTGCAGTTGTGCTACCTGAGGTGGTGCCTTTAAGGACCAACCAATCAAAAGAGGACAGCTGGCTCTCTGAATTTCAAGCTGAACTGGTTGAGCTTGCATCAATCCTAAGTGGAGATTATTTCCTGAGCAGTTTTACAGAGACAAAAAAGAAAATGACAGTAAAAGAGGCCGACACATATATAAAGCGGGCTGTTTCTAGATATTTCCAGGCTAGCAAACAGGCAATCAGATTGGGTGCCCATGAGTCAGCCATTGTAGATATGAGACCTTCTCTCACCTCAAAGAACACAAACCCATAATATTCTACAGGATGTTCAAGTACCCCATTTTGCATATATACGTACCCTCAAGTATCATGACATGTAATATATTTTTTTCTTACTTGTTCAGACCATATTATTCCATTGATATGATTTTGATGTATGTAGAATACTAGGAATCACAAGCGCAAGGTACAAAAGAATGTATCTAGCTCTTATATTTTGTTATATAATTTTACAACCATTGTTGACAAAGCATGAAAAGGAAACTGCCTGTTGCATGTAACTAGTTCCATTCTCAAAACAAATTAATTAATTGCAAAAGAGTAACGTGCACATGCTGTTGAGTAGAGTAACGGTACCACTTACTGGTATCCCGGAAACTGGAATTGCAACATTCATGGATGGCATGTTACTCTGGGCAGTGCATCTTTCTTATCTACAGATGACAATTTGAGCATGGTCAATGGGTCCCATAGGATCTGACAAAAATCCTTATCCGACTGACAGTTTTATCAACTTGACAGAGAGAGAGAGAGAGTGATCAAATAAACTAATTTCATCAAGTGGAAGATAAAGAGGAAGTTCTATAGATGTTTATTTTAAGGTCCAAGTTCTAGTCATTTGCATGACTTGTCCATGCAAAAATTATCTGCTCTAATTTCATTAGCTCGAGCCTAGAGGAAAGGGAACCTTTACCAGAAAAGTGGCGAACATCGAAGATGACAAGCAATTATTAAAAAAAAAGAGAGAATTATAAAATTGATATTACCTAACGCATAAGTCAGAACAATTTCTCGACAAATATTAAAACAACTTGTAATCAATTCTAAAATCAAACAATGAATGCCTCTTTTGTTCCCCCAAAATCCCAATCCACAATACCAAGAATTTGTTACTTGCATGTTACTTGATGCTTCGTACAGAAGCAATGTGGGGACAATAAACCAATATTTTGGCTGTAAACTTACCTGTAACATTCCTCTGACAATATTATGCTAAGTAAACCATAAAAAACATATTATTCTAAGTAAGAGTAGCGCAGCAAAATTGTCATGCATTAAGTACATTAAAAAAATAAAATGAAAAAAAAAAAAGAGAAAAGAGCAAACAAAAACGTCAAAAGATACATTTTCTGAATTAATATGACAGCACTAAATTATCCACATTCGAACCTATACATGCCAGTGGTATATTTCCATACAATTGTTAATAAGTTGAAAAAGTCAATAATGTGCATTTTATCGAATGTGGCACTCATGTAGTGTAGTTCCAAATTTTTAACTTTGGATCATTTTACACATAGCAGTGAGTTCTTGAGTTACCAAACAAAACTGAAAGAGGAAACAAAAAATTTAGATTTTGTAATGCACCTGATGTTCGGAGTATGTAATTTAGCATGTCAAATTTCCATTTCACAAACAATATTGTGCACGAAAAATTGAGCTACAAATCCACCATAAAAAGGCCAATTACAAATCCAGATCTTTTTTTTTTTTTTTTTTTTTTCCAAAATGTACATTTGACTATTTTACAAATGCACACTCAACTATCTCACAAATTATATTTAACTATTACATAATGCACATTTATTTTTTAATTTACTGAAGGAATATTATACTTAGAGTGCCACAATGGTACTATGCGTATCACGGATGGGTATGTAGGATCAGTAGTTTTGTTTTTAAAATTCTAACTATCGATCTGAATTGTTGAACATGATGTTCATATGAATATGTATTTGCAGACTGTAATTTTACACTAGAGATTATGTTAAACGGTTCAAATCAACTGTTAGAATTTTGAAAACAAAGATATTAATATGTAGTACGAGCCCAACCAAATTAAATGGCTTGAGCATTGCACTAGTATTATTTTGTGCACTTTGTTAAAGTTGGACCTTACCCATTTTGTACGAGCCCAAACAAAGCAAAATTTTAAGGGAACTAATTTTGACATTTATTGTGTTGGATCAATCAAATGGCTGGAGTTGGATTTACCTGCAGATGCAGATGCAGGCCCAAGTTTGGAAATATCTGAAAAGAAATTTTATCATTTGTTTTGGGAACGTTGTACGCGTGACTTCTTGTTTATTTTCGTAGTTCCATTTTCAATTCACAACAAATTTGTTTTGTCCTACAAGTTTGATGATATATATATATAATAATTTCTACAATACGATGGTGATTGATAGCCTCTTCTTAGCCTATTGGTTTGTTATCCTCTTTAGATGAAGAAAGAAGAATCAATTACTAGTTTCCTAATTACAAAGAACTGGATTCTTGATAGACAACTTTTGGAATGAATTAGGATATTTGTGAAAATCAATAAAAGGATAATAGAAAAAAAAAAAACTTAGAAAAAATCGAACTCATAAAAATTTTTAACAAAATTTGAATTTTATAATTATATTTGGAAATTTGTTCGAGTTTTTAAACTGATCCTTTTCTAAAATATTTTTTCATTTATACGATCCAGTATTATTATGATTTTACTAATTAAAGGTAAAATTATATTTTCTCCATTAGGCAAAAAATGATATTTTTTTTAAGAGAGTGTCTTCTATGGACAGAATCTACAGTGGTAAATTTGTTTAAACAAATCAGAGCCATCCATTTAATTAAAGGTAAATTGGGTATTCAAAATATATGCTAATCCAAGGGGTCCCCTGTTAGCTGTCTGTCTCCTCTCCTCTCTCCAGCCTCTCTTTTCTCTTTGGTTCGCAAGCCAAGGTAAGAGAAAGAAGTGTTCTTAATTTGCATCTGCTTAATATCTCAGAATCTCAACTATTGCTAGGTATTATGCACGAATTTGAAAGTACAAATACAATTCTTGAGCTATTGGGATTTGCTATGTTGAATATGCACCGTACACGTTAAACACACAATTCTTGAGATATTGGGATTTGGAAATTTTTAGCTAGAAGATTGCCGCCTTCGTGTGCATAAAAGTTAAGGCAAAGTCTTAATTTTGACAAGGGAAATTTAAATCAATTTGCAGGAAACAAAATGATTTATCAAAATAATTTGAAGAGGGCTAATCATTTATCAAAATAATTTGAAGAGGGCTAAATATTAGAGTGAAGTAAATAATTTGTCAAAATAATTTGAACACGTGGAATTAGTCTATTTAGATTAATTTTTATCTAAAAAATATTAATGATGAACAAATGTGAAACAATTATTTTACGATTTTGTACAAAAATTTAATTAAAGAGATATAAATAAAATTAGGAAGACACACAATCTAATTTTATTTAATATTTTAATGAAAGAGATATAAATAAAATTTAATGAAAGAGATACAATTTTTTTATGATTCTGCATTGTTAGCTTTTTCAATGTATAATTAAATTTGTGGACCGTTCGTTTCCGGATGACCGATCGACAGTCGATCTGCCGTGAAATGATTTCGAACTTATCCTGAAATGATCAAGGAAAAGTGTTAATCCAACGCAATTGTTTTGGAGTATGGTTGTATCCGAGACTCGATCCAACGTGAAGTCTTTGCAACTCTTCGATGTTCCGATTTTCTGTCAACTTGATGGATGGGTAAACGCAATTAAAACTCCATCAAAATTTGCAGCAAGTAATTAAATTATGTGCTCTTTGATTTGAACGGTCCCGATCGAATTGTGTTACAAAGTTAATTCTTCAAATATCTTTCAAATATCTTTAAAATACATGTAAGTAGAGTGCACGAAGGTATGAGATAAAATGTATCTACAAAATTATCACGAGGTCACTGTTGGATCTTAATCCAACGTTGAGCATATATGTAATATAATTATGAATTGTTTACTGTCAATATGATTGTCACAGTTAAAGTGATATAATATGGAATTAAGATATTAGACAATCTATGTATTCAATAGGATGTGGTCCATAAGTGTGTAGAACAATTTGGGCAAAGATCAAATCATTGATGGACTGATTCTGAAATTTGCAATTGAGAAAACTGCCTTTTGGACGTCCAGTGTGGGTGGTCCACCCGCACTGGATCCCAGTGCGGACGCAGTCAGTGCCCAGTGTGGGTGGTCCACCCGCACTGGATCTGAGTGCGGACGCACTCAGTACTTAGCCAAATTCTGAGAACTTCGGACAACCCAGGAAAAGTCCGAGCGTAATGCGGACGCACTGGAACCCCAGTGCGGACGCAGTCGGTGTCCAGTGCGGGTGGTTCACCCGCACTGGATCTGAGTGCGGACGCACTCAGTACTTAGCCAAATTCTGGGAGTTTTTAGGGAGCCCAGTGCGGGTGGTTCACCCGCACTGGACCTGAGTGCGGACGCACTCAGGTTCTGAAGTTCAATTCGGAAAAAGTCCGAGCGTAATGCGGACGCACTGGGATCCAGTGCGGACGCACTCAGGACTTAGTGAAAATTTGGGCTAAGTTTTAAGGCGGTTATTTGGACGCGAATTATCTCAGTGCGGACGCAGTGAGATCCAGTGCGGGTGGACCACCCGCAGTCGCGCTGCCAGAATGTGTAAACTATATATAGATGGGTCCCCAAGGCACAAGATAACCAACTCTTTTCAGAAGTTATTCTTCTACAGAAATTGAGTGCCTTCTCCTTTCTTCCACCATCAAAGAATTGAGAGGAGAATTCCATTTAGAAAATTGGAGAGGAATTCTCAAGAGGCGATCTTGTTGCTTTGGAAGACCTAGTCTACGACCATACAACCAAAGGCGAGGAGAGAAGGGCTTCTTGCCGTAGAAGACGAGTCTCGTGGTCACGGAGACGATTCTTCGCAGTTGAGGATTCCATGGCCAACGTTATGGAATCAGGTATTGTATTCCGCACTTATGATTATGTTTATATGAGTCGGCTTTGGCATAGGGCGGTCCTTAGGTTAAGGTGGGGATTGTTTCTTCTTCCCCGGGGTGTAAGTGTTTGACCCCTAGATGAGATGTAATTGTTTGATCTCTAGATAAGGCGTAATTGTTTGGCCTTCATGATTCCCCAACAAGTGGTATCAGAGCTCCCTATGCTGAAGGATTAGGTCTTTGGATCTAGAGAGAATTAGGTTTTGAATTGATGATTTTTCGTTGATTTTTTGTTGGATTTTCTTGATTGTTTTTTATCTGAAAATTAAAGTTTGGATAGCACAAAATTAAGGTCCTTATTGCTTAGATTTCAGTTATTAAGTTTGATTAGGGATTGCTCGAAGATTTCCATCAGAAATCGCAATATACCTAATCAAGATTCGGTCTTGGAATCTTTTATGTGGCCTACCATGGCACGCATGAAATTCCGCATGCCATTCATTTGGCAATTTTCTGGGCAATTTTGGAATTAGGAATATACAAAGTTAGAAAGAAATTTCTGAATTTGAAAAGTTATTTAAATGTGCTTCCAATTTTAAAGTTTGTCTCTCTAGATCATGTCATAATTCAGCATAACAATTGTAATTATTTTCCAGTTTTCCCTTTAAATTCGAAACACCAAAATAATACTAAGGACAATGCGGACACACTCATCCTCAATGCGTCTGCACTATACTCGGGAAAAATCTAAAAAATGAATACAATTGTTTTGATGCAATTATATATATATATTTATTTAATTGCACTTTTATTTTATGGCTAAGGTATAAATTATAGTTCTTATAGAGGCATTAAGGTGTTATATATATCTTGAATTGAATTGATTGAGTCACTATCGTACCCTCCGGTGTCTCTTTTGACAAAGTTAATTTATATTCATTGTATAAAAGGAAATTAGATGTGCATTTGATGGAAGCAATTATTTATCGGCCCTCCGGAAGATAATGGTTGTTGAAATTATATGTACAATTAAGTGATAATAAAGTGTAGTGATGATTATTATGTCTTATTACATATGTCAATAAGTCGGCCCTCCGGAAGGCATATTGTCGATATGTTACTAAATCATCAATGCTTTATTATTGCGCCAAAGTATCATAAGAAATTAATTCGTTACCCTCCGGTGGCAAATTAATGGAAAGCGATGCTTTATTACTGATGGAAATTATTTAGTCTTTATTTGAATATAATTTATAAAATTCAGAATTTTTTCACTAAATCGTGGTTGTTTTGTGTGTTTTTTGTTCGTATTTTTCAGCTAGCATTACTACTAGCCTTAAAGATATTCCGATGTTGAATGGTTCCAATTTCAAGTATTGGCAGGAGAGTGTTATGATAACTCTCGGTGTCATGGATTTAGACTTAGCATTCAGAGATGCCTGTCCCACCATTATTGATACCTCTACCCCTGAAGAAAAGAAGGAGAAGGAGAGGTGGGACAGATCCAATAGAGTGAGTCTAATGATTATGAAAAGGTCCATTCCAGAGGTATTTAGAGGCTCGATTACTGATGGGATTACTAACGCTAAGGAATATTTGGCCGAAATTGAGACAAGGTTTGTCAAGAATGAAAAGTCTGAAATTGGTACACTCTTGACGAAACTTGTTTCAATGAAGTATAAGGAAAAAGGAAGTATTCGGGAGTATATCATGGAGATGTCTAATGTTGTTTCAAAACTAAGGGCACTTAAGTTGGAGATTTCTGATGATCTCTTGGTGCACTTAGCATTGATATCCCTTCCTTCACACTTTGGACAGTTTAAGGTGAGCTATAATTGTCAAAAGAAAAAATGAACACTTAATGAGCTCATCTCCCATTGTGTGCAAGAAGAGGAAAGACTGAAACAGGATAAGACAGAAAGTGCCCACGTTGCTACTACTTCCAAATCTAAGGGACCGGCTAAGCGTAAGAAATCCAATCATGCTAAGGATAATAAGGATGCTGCATTGACCACCAATAAGAAACAGGATAAGGGCAAGAAAGTTGCCACATCTGAAAATTCCTGTTACTTCTGTGGTGCGGTTGGACACAAGAAGATTCATTGCCAGAATTATCACGCATGGCGTGCTAAGAAAGGTAAATCTCTTGTTATGGTTTGTACGGAAGTTAATTTATCTTCTGTATCTAGATATACTTGGTGGATAGATTCAGGTGCAACTACTCACATAAGTATATCTTTGCAGGGCTGCCTAAATTGCCGGAAGCCAAGTGATGACGAAAGATTCATCTTTGTGGGCGATGGCAATAAAGCTGAGGTGGAGGCTATTGGGACTTATAGATTATTGTTAAAATCAGGATTTTATTTGAATTTGTATGATACATTTGTTGTACCGTCTTTTAGACGTAACTTAATTTCTATTTCTGCTTTGGATAAGTATGGATTTACTTGTACTTTTGGAAATGGAAAATTCAGTTTGTTTCATGATTCAAAACAAGTTGGTTCTGGTTTTCTTTCGATTTATGATAATCTATATTATTTGGATGTCAATAGTTCTTATATTGAAGACTTGCATGTGGATACAAATAGTAAGAAAAGAAAATTAACTAATGAGAATTCAACTACATTATGGCACAAGCGATTAGGTCACATTTCTCAACGAAGAATTGAACGTCTTGTGTCTAATGAAATTCTTGAACCCTTAAATTTTTCAGATCTTAATGATTGTATTAATTGCATAAAAGGAAAACAAACCAATTTCAGAAAATATGAAGCCAAAAGGTGTTCAGAAGTCTTAGAATTAATTCATACCGATATCTGTGGTCCGTTTCCAACGGCTACAAGAAATGGTCAGCGGTATTTTATTAGTTTTATAGACGACTATTCAAGATATGGCTACATATATTTAATTAAAGAAAATGCTCAAGCCCTTGACATGTTCAAAAGTTTCAAAGCGGAAGTTGAGTTACAACTTAACAAACGCATTAAGGCCATTAGATCTGACCGTGGTGGTGAATACTACGGCAGATATGATGGATCGGGTGAGCAATGTCGAGGACCTTTTGCACAGTTCATAGATGAATGCGGAATTGTACCTCAATATACATTGCCCGGTTCGCCAACAATGAATGGTGTTTCTGAGAGGCGCAATAGAACGCTTAAGGATATGGTAAGAAGTATGATGAGTCGTACTACTTTGCCACAAAATCTATGGGGTGAAGCCTTAAATACAGCAGCATATATCCTAAATAGAGTACCCACTAAAGCAACTAACAAAACCCCATATGAAATTTGGAATGGGCGAAAGCCTAATTTAAAACACTTGCGTGTATGGGGATGTCCAGCTGAGGCAAGGCCTTATAGGCCACCCGAGAAGAAACTGGATGAAAGGACTGTTAGTTGTTATTTTATTGGGTATCCCGAGCGATCAAGGGGTTTTAAGTTTTATAATCCTACAGAACATTCAGTTTTTGAGACGGGAAATGCAAATTTTTTTGAGGATGTTGAGTTTGTGGGGGGAGATACAATAATGGATTTTGAATTCGAAGAGGAATGTGCAAACGTTCCCTCAGGTGTTGAGAGTTTTGTGGATATTGAACCCATTTTTACTCAAAATACAATTGTCGAAAACGAAACCATTATTGAAGACCAAACTCAACAAGATCAAACAACACAAAGAGAAATTCCAGAAATTATGGATGATGTTGTTGTTGGCCAGATTGTTGTAGACAATGCTGGAAATTCTCAAGAAAATTTAGAAGTGCCAATAAGAAGATCTGCTAGAGAGAAAAGGTCTGCAATATCTTCGGATTATGTAGTTTACCTTCAAGAACATGAGTTTGATGTTGGCATGTTGGAAAATGATCCCATAAATTTACAACAAGCCATGCAAAACTCTAACTCTCAAAAGTGGATCGATGCCATGAATGAGGAAATAAAATATATGGCTGACAATGACGTTTGGGAAATTGTCCCATTACCATCAGGTGCGAAACCTATTGGTTGCAAATGGATATTTAAAACCAAGAGGGATTCGAAAGGTAATGTGGAGAAATATAAGGCGCGTCTTGTCGCTATGGGTTTTACACAAAAGAAAGGCATCGATTATAAAGAGACTTTCTCTCCGGTTTCATTGAAAGACTCTTTAAGAATTATATTGGCATTAGTTGCGCATTTCGATTTAGAGCTTCATCAGATGGATGTTAAGACAGCGTTTCTAAATGGTGACATTGAAGAAACGATCTATATGGTGCAACCAGAAAACTATGTATCGAGAGATGCAAAGTCTATGGTGTGCAAACTTAAGAAATCCATCTATGGACTAAAGCAAGCGTCTCGTCAATGGTACTACAAATTTCACAATGTGATTATGTCATTTGGTTTTGAGGCAAATATTGTGGATGAGTGTATATACCACAAGTTCTGTGGAAGTAAGTTCGTATTCCTGGTTTTATATGTGGATGACATATTGCTTGCCAGCAATGATATAAATATGTTGCATGAGACCAAGAAATTTCTGATGAAGAGTTTTGAGATGAAAGATCTTGGTGATGCATCATTTGTCCTAGGGATTGAAATACTGAGGAATAGAACCCAAGGTATATTAGGTTTGTCCCAAAGGAATTATATCGAAAAGGTCCTGAAAAGGTATGGCATGCAAAACAGTAAACCAGGAAATACCCCTGTGGCAAAAGGAGACAAATTTAGTCTTAGCCAATGCCCAAAGAATCCTATAGAAAATGAAGTAATGCAAAAGTATCCATATGCCTCAGTTGTTGGGAGCATAATGTATGCGCAAGTGTGTACGCGTCCAGATATTGCGTTCATCACTGGCATGTTGGGCCGATACTTGTCAAATCCAGGTCTAGATCATTGGAAAGCAGCCAAAAGGGTCTTGAGGTACCTGAAGCGAACAAAAGACCACATACTCACGTATCGGAGGTCGGATAAGCTAGAGGTCATTGGGTATACCGACTCTGATTTTGGAGGATGCCAAGATAGCATGAAATCGACATCCGGCTATGTTTTCATGTTAGCTGGAGGAGCCATCTCGTGGAAGAGTGCTAAACAGACACTTATAGCATCTTCCACAATGGCCGCAGAATTCATTGCATGTTATGAAGCATCGAATCATGGTGTATGGCTACGCAATTTTGTCACTAGGCTGCGCATAGTGGAGTCTATAGAGTCACCACTAAAATTGTTGTGTGACAATAACTCAGCTGTGCTATACGCAAATAACAATCGAAGTTCGTCAAAGTCCAAGCACATTGACATTAAATTTTTGATTGTAAAAGAAAGAGTACAGAAAGGTCAGTTGTCAATAGAACATATAGGGACAAACTCTATGTTGGCGGATCCACTTACTAAAGGATTACCACCCAATAAGTTTGAAGAGCATGTTGCTCATATGGGTGTAATTCCTATTAGGAAAATTCAGTTTTAGTGGGAGTTTGGTAATTATTTATTTTGATGTTCTATTTACTTATTTTGGATATGTAACTTGTAACATAAAACAAGTTCCTTGTGTAATATGCATTGTTTTGCAAAAGAGTTTTATTTTGTTTTCTGTCTCTATTTTAAGTTTGACCTCAAATTGGGATATGTGTTTGCAAATTGTTTAGTTGAATTTTGCATTTTACAATAAGTTTATGAAATTTAGTTTCAAGTTTTAAGTGGGAGACCTAGTTAGAAATTGGCACGTAAGATCACAATTGCGTGTAATTTCTATGCTACACATCCACATCATGATTCATGTCATTTAGTTATGTTAGTACTGTGATTATTGATGGTTGAGTTACGACTAAAATAAATGTGAAGAAAGCCGCTTTAGTCCTTTGCTAATATGATTGATGGACGGAATTGGTTTGGGAATACATGAGGATAACAGAAAAGTATGTGCGCACATAAGGCTGACAATACATAATTAAAAGAGTATAACATATTGCTCAAGTGGGAGATTGTTGGATCTTAATCCAACGTTGAGCATATATGTAATATAATTATGAATTGTTTACTGTCAATATGATTGTCACAGTTAAAGTGATATAATATGGAATTAAGATATTAGACAATCTATGTATTCAATAGGATGTGGTCCATAAGTGTGTAGAACAATTTGGGCAAAGATCAAATCATTGATGGACTGATTCTGAAATTTGCAATTGAGAAAACTGCCTTTTGGACGTCCAGTGTGGGTGGTCCACCCGCACTGGATCCCAGTGCGGACGCAGTCAGTGCCCAGTGTGGGTGGTCCACCCGCACTGGATCTGAGTGCGGACGCACTCAGTACTTAGCCAAATTCTGAGAACTTCGGACAACCCAGGAAAAGTCCGAGCGTAATGCGGACGCACTGGAACCCCAGTGCGGACGCAGTCGGTGTCCAGTGCGGGTGGTTCACCCGCACTGGATCTGAGTGCGGACGCACTCAGTACTTAGCCAAATTCTGGGAGTTTTTAGGGAGCCCAGTGCGGGTGGTTCACCCGCACTGGACCTGAGTGCGGACGCACTCAGGTTCTGAAGTTCAATTCGGAAAAAGTCCGAGCGTAATGCGAACGCACTGGGATCCAGTGCGGACGCACTCAGGACTTAGTGAAAATTTGGGCTAAGTTTTAAGGCGGTTATTTGGACGCGAATTATCTCAGTGCGGACGCAGTGAGATCCAGTGCGGGTGGACCACCCGCAGTCGCGCTGCCAGAATGTGTAAACTATATATAGATGGGTCCCCAAGGCACAAGATAACCAACTCTTTTCAGAAGTTATTCTTCTACAGAAATTGAGTGCCTTCTCCTTTCTTCCACCATCAAAGAATTGAGAGGAGAATTCCATTTAGAAAATTGGAGAGGAATTCTCAAGAGGCGATCTTGTTGCTTTGGAAGACCTAGTCTACGACCATACAACCAAAGGCGAGGAGAGAAGGGCTTCTTGCCGTAGAAGACGAGTCTCGTGGTCACGGAGACGATTCTTCGCAGTTGAGGATTCCATGGCCAACGTTATGGAATCAGGTATTGTATTCCGCACTTATGATTATGTTTATATGAGTCGGCTTTGGCATAGGGCGGTTCTTAGGTTAAGGTGGGGATTGTTTCTTCTTCCCCGGGGTGTAAGTGTTTGACCCCTAGATGAGATGTAATTGTTTGATCTCTAGATAAGACGTAATTGTTTGGCCTTCATGATTCCCCAACAGTCACTCCATGATATGAAACCAACACTTCTATAAAAAAAGTCTTCCACGATTAAGCAATGGTGCATATCAAAGACAGAATCTGTGCCTGATATTATTCACTCATTGTAACAGTGGGCCCACTGTTTTACTGATTTGAATCAAGTCCTGAGATGGAATTGATAGACAGAAAATGGTATCAACATGTTCTAGTGTGACTGGATGGAGCGAGATGGGTTGAGTCACTAGAGAAATTCAGCTTGGTGCATTGTTGCAAGTAGTTTGATCTTTTTGAGAAGGGATCACAGGGTGGGAATGATTCCTCTTGTGCTGTTTGCAAAGAGTGGATTAAGCCTTCTTAAGCTTTCTTTGATCTCTTTTAGCATTCTTAGCCGCTTAATCCTTGTGAATATTGATTTCTTTGACCTCCTTCAAATTTTTTTTTGCCCGAATCTTAATTTTTTGCATGAGTCTTAAAACATCTCTATCCATGAATTAAGCTTCCTTAGCTTTTACTCACATATTAAGACAAACTAAATATGAGTTCCTCAACACGAATAACAATTTAATCCTACTTGTATTGCCAAACGGCCCCACTAGAACCTAGCTGCCATGACAAAACATGGTCATGGGTCGAGGTGATTGAAGAGTTCCTTTCTACTGTCATTTCTCGTTTTCTTTCTAGTTGTAGTTGTAATTGAAGAAGAGAGAATGAAAAAGTGAGATCCATAGACACAAATTTGCAACCATTGTATATACAAAGGAAACAGCGAGATACATAGTTACAACCATTTTATGTTCAAATTAATAGGAGCTTACTCAGTTCTTTAACTTTCTTAAGAAATTACCATGGTAATGGATATCGGGTTTGGGCCCACCATAACTCCCCAAGTATCCAATTACTTGACAAATCAAATGCCTTTTCATCTATGCATGGCACAAAGATGAAGTCCTCCATCAATTTGAAGTGTCAACATTGTTCTACATTTGACATCTCTGCTTGAATCCCACATTTCAAACTTGAAGAAATACAATAGAGTAGCTGCCACAATCTTTATCTGCCTATAGGCAAATTCTTTTCCCAAGCAGATCCGAGGTCCCGCCTAGACAATAACATAGAGTTTACTAATTACAAAATTTAGAACTCAAATGATACTTTTGCGGTATGAATATATGTGCTCAAACTTAAAAATTTAGGCAACAGTACTATGCATAGCGCACACCGGCCCGTACTATGGCTCGATATCTTCATTTGCACAGTCCAAGCAGTCGATCCGAACAACTCAACATGATCTCTATATGAAATGTACTTTGAGAGCAGATTTTACATTTTTTAGAATTTTTTTACTATTTTTAAAATAGGTTGAAAATCAATCTAATGATTCTCGGCCATTAGAAAGTAGTGATTTTCTACCTATCCAAAAAATAGTAAAACAATTATAAAAAAAATATAAAATTTAGTCACCAAGTACATTTTCATATGGAGATCATGTTGAGTGGTTCTGATCAACCATTTGGGCTTCGGAAGCGGACATATGGAGTCATAGTAAGGACTGGTGTGTGCTATGCATAGTACTATAGCCTCACTCCAAAATAAAGTACCTGAAATGCAGTAAACTTGAAAGGGCTTTCTGGCATGAAGATGCCATCATTGTCAAGCCATCTCTTGGGCCGAAATTCATCTGCATCATCTCCCCACAGAAACTCCATTCTACCCATAGGGTAAGGTTGGTAATTTATCAAATCACCTTTGTTTACATCAAAACCATCTGGTAATGTGTCGTCAGAGAAACAACACTTTACATCCTACAAGAATGGCAGATAAAACTATTTGTTTTAGGCTCATAATGGATTTTATTATGAACAAAAAGGATATTTAAGTTCTTACGATAGGAACTGCAGGATAAAGCCTCAGAGTCTCTGTAACAGCTGCATGGAGATACTGCATGCTACTGATCACCTCTTCAGTTAAATAATTCCCAAAGTCATCAATTTTAACCTTTCTTTCTTGCAATTTTGTTGCTGCTCGCACTTCTCTTGCAACCTTATCCTGTAAATGTGGATGCTTGCACATCATATAGAAAAACCATGACAGGGTCCCAGCTGTGGTGTCCCTCCCCGCAATCATGAAATTCAAGATAATATCTCTGAGATACTTATTATCAATACCACTACCAGGTTTTTCTTTTTCTAGGAGAAATCTGGACAATATATCTTCCTTCTCCAGCTGTAACGAAGAAACAGATGCACAAATCAATTTTTAGAGGCTTACACAATTTACTGGTTATTTGTAAATATGTTGTACACTTACCATATCTTGCCCTTGCTCACTCATTTGCTTGGTTTTTCTATCGATCACTGTATATACAAAATCATCTATCAATTGGAGGTTCTTCTTCATTGTTGCCTCTAAACCAATATTCAAAAACCTCTTAACTTTCCAGAATATGTCAAAGTAGCGATATAAAATCTGACAACTGGCCTCGTCAAAAGCTTTCGAGAATGCCTTGCCCTTTTCTAGACCAGACAACACTCCCAATTCAACACCAAACCCAATTTTGAATATTGAATCCATAGTGGATTTCATCATCAAATCCTAAAAATGCCATATATAAAAAATAAAACAAAAAGGATGAAAAGAGAGAGAAAAAATTGCTGAAATGATGAATATCTATATTGCTATAAGAAATTAAGAACATAAGAAAAATATGGACAACAATTACTTGGATATCCATCATTTGATTAGAGGAGGCTAAGTCTGATATTATCTCAGTAAGCCTCATGCCTGAGTTCCTAAACACTTGACTGCTGTAATCTCTTAGCATCTTTGTAGAAAATTCAAAACTAGCAATCTTTCTCTGTTGTCTCCACTTTTCCCCATCCACGGCGAATATCCCATCCCCTAATAAGTCGTTCATCACCTCATAAGTAAGATCTCCCTGCAGGTCAGGTCATTCCAATTCAATTTTACAAATTACAAATAGAATTGCAAAGTTTGAAACTTTATGGTCTAGAGCTACTGAGCTACCTTTCCATAGTTGGCGAAGTTGGTTTTGAGGATATACTCGACGTTGGCAGGATCAACGGTGTAGAGATAGTTGCCAAAGGGGGTGAGAATGCGAAAAGTCTTGTACTTTCTGGAGAGGCTGGTTTGATACTCTGTAAATCTGTGCAGATTGAAGAGGGTGTGAAAAATTGTACCAGCAATTGGTGGGTAATTTCGCTTCCTTGTTGAATGGAGCAACAAGCGCCTAGTGATGAAGAGGGAAATCAGAATCAGCAGCAGCAGAGCAACAAAAGCTGGGGCAAAAAGCGAGGTTGGAATTGAAAAAATGGGTGGCGCAAAGGAATCATCCATGGTTGACTTGGAGGTTTTATGCTTATGGTCGAATCACCAGTACTCTCTTGCAAAATTCAGAATAAATCTGGTTAAGGCTTGGATCAATTCCAATCTGTGCTACTGCTATTGAGCCGCTTGATTCTTATTTCTGTTCTATATCTTTTCCATTTCCACAAGCTGGTCTTTTCTTAAAGCAAAAATTCTGGAGAGTAGGTGGAGAGCAAAATTAATATTATAATAAAACGTCGAAAGATTCCGGATAAAAAAAATTTCAAACCCATGTGATTGTGTGACGATGTTCGGGGAGAGATTATAATGATTAAAATGACAATTTGTTTTCAAAAACTGACATTTTTCATAACATACTACACATTTCTGTTTTAAATAAAGATTAAAATATAAATTTAAGATGTGTTTTAATCTAAAAGACAATAAATTGAGTATATTTATGAGTTTTTGAAATTTAGAGGGAGAAGTAGGTAATTCAAAGTTTTTGAGGGGGTATACATGAAATTCTCCGCAAAAAAACAAACAAAGGGAAAGACGGAAATAGGAGCCATGCATATTATAAAATCTCGTACAAATCGTGATGCCGACCTAAAGGTCGATATATGATAAGTCGTTGACAAGTCGTTCATTTCAGCATATATATATATTATAGCTGCCAAATTAATATTAACGACTAGTCATTCAAAAAGATTAGCTACAGTCTACAGAAACTTTTTTTGTTTTCCTTAATGTTTAGTTTAGCTACAGAAATTCAACTATTCATGATGAATAGGTCAAATAAATTCGTCATGTAATTAGATCTGAGTCGTTTGTCATATTTCAATTATGAAATTCAAAAACGGTCCCCGTATATCTATATATTTAATTAAATCAAAATTTCTTATTCGACTCAGACTGCTAACCTAAAGTACCTGAGAAATTAAATGAGCCGATATATCATGCTCGCTCCGCCTGATTTAATTTAATGAAACATATATTATTGACCTGTGCTTGTCGAACTTAAAATTTCACATTGAATTATTAGTTCACATCAGCAAAACCATATATATATGTGCCATAATTCAGGCATAGTCTTGTCAAGGGTACCGAATACAACTTGAACAAGAATAAAATAAAATAAAAGTTAATTAGTATATTATATATATACTTGTGATTTTCTGATTATTTCATCATTCATATATATATATATATATATAGTGAATTTCCGGTGGAATATTAATTTGAGCGAAACGGATAAAAATCGATTTACAACATGCCAGCTAAAACAAAAATTTGGACGGACTAAAAGGAAACATACTCTAACGACTATCTTATTCACTAAGGGTGCGTTTGGATGGATGAAGAATAACTACTATTCCGGATTAGCACTATTTCGAGTTACTATCCGGCATTTGAGTGTCTTTAGATTAGCAAATAGTTACTATTCTTTGTTTGTCATTTGTAGAATAGCATACTATTCTATTATTCCTACAAAATGTTGGAATAGCTACTATTTTAAAATTGAGAATAACTTTATCCTTGCTACTATTTTTGATTCATCCAAATGCACCCTAAGATCGATCCTTGGCTAACAGCTAGACCATATTCATTTTATTAATTTCTTAAAGAAGTATTACATATTGGCTCAAAATAGAGAACAAACAAAATAAAGAAAGTATTTTATATTGGCTCAAAGTACAAAAAAAAACTAGAAAAGATGGCATCAAGCCATCAACTCAACATATATGAAAACAATTTAAAATCATGCAAAAATGAAAGTAAGTTAAGTTTTGTACTGAATTCTTTTTTTTTATTATGAGGGACGTAATATTTTAAAATGATTTATTATTTTAAAATCACTTTGAATTTCAATTAATGTATGAAATGTAAATGGAATTAATAAATGTATGAAACGCAAAATTGAGAAAATTAATACAAAACTTAACGCAAAATTATTCGTATGCGTAGGCTCCTTGAAAAATAAAGGTTGGGGGGGGGGGGGTGTAAAGTAAATGATATTTGACGGATTCTACTATGCTTTATAATGAAAGTGCATCAATATTAATTCATAAAAAAAATATGAGTTTAATTACTTAAAAAATGTGAATGAGTCGAAGAAGCTTTGGCTGGAAGCCATTGGTTTTATTGGAATTCAGGACAAACTTTTGGCACTATTCTCCTCTCATGTGAAATTCCAAAGAAGTGCATATATCTCCATTCTTATATAATGCACGTAGTTATTCTCATCCGCTAACGGTTGAGATTGAAGAATAGTTTTTTGAATTTAATATTAGTCCTTCAATCACATAATCTGTCATCTTTTGATTAAATGCATATATTTTATGTGTAGAAGTCTAACTTTAGTTAAAAACATATTCGCCACGCATACTGCTATATAGTTTGTCACAATTAAAATTGAATGAATTCTAGCAATTTGTTTCCTTATTTCTCCTTAAAACTATTTCTGATGGAAAGTGCTATAAATACCAATGTTGTAAAATGCGGTTTTGTTCATGCATGCGGAAGTCCACTGCATACCGCATATGCGGTAGTCCACTGCATACTGCATATGCGGTATGCGGTATGCGGTATGCGGCTGCATATGCGGAATTTCATGCGGATTTATATATGCAGATTTTAAACTATATATTAATTTATTTCCACTCAAAACATGCAATATATTTTCATTAAAATCATTCAAGCAATAAATTCGCACATATGCGGACCAATATGATGACATATGCGGCCTAATCGCACATATGTGGACCAATATGCGGACATATGCAGCCCAATATGCTGCCGCATATGCAAAACCACATATTTGAGACTGCGTGAAAATTTTTATGCGGAATCGGATTGCATACGCATATGCAGCCGCATGAACCGCATTTTACAACACTGATAAATACTTTCTTATTTTGTTTCTAATTAATTTTTGCTATCAATTATGGAAGGAAAATTCACGCCTAAATTTTTTTTATTTAAATAATTCATGCATAACAAGTTGCTCATTCTACATAGATTGACATAATAAAGTATAGAATTTTGCAACTCCAAATTGATTAAAATTTAGAACAATTAGAAATAAATTTTTTGAATAATTAATTCATTAAGATTGGTCAAAAAATATTGATAGAACAAATTCATCTTTATTTGATCCAACTGAAATTATTTGGATTAAAAAAGAGGGTCAAAGTTTGATAGTTCCAATATGTGCAATTAAAATTATGAAAACAAATATAACATGTTAAATTTTGGATCAGTTTCAATTGAAGAGTCATTGACTAATATTTAAAATTTAATAAACATTTCGTAATTTTCTAAGTTTTTCATTGGTGAATTAAAATAAATAGTTTCATTTTGGGAAAATCGTTTATTGTATTTTGTGCTAAAATATTAATATTTAATAAGATAAAGTAACTTGGTTTATATTGTAATCATGATTATATGGATAAAAGTAAAAAACTTGTTTATAATTTTCATATATATACAAGATTTGTCATTTGTACTGTTAAGTATTTGATTTTTTGTAAATAACATGGCAAGAGACTCTCTCTGGTGCTTATTTGGTGAATATATATGTGACGAAATATAGTCAAATTTGGGTTTGTCTTGATTTTCAAGTTGCAATTCAAAGGAATTACAATTTCATTGAGAATAATGGATGGAGAAACAATTCCAAATCAAATGTTTCCTTTATTATTGTAATTTAATTTCAAATAAAGATTGGAAGAAAAAATTATTGAGGGCAAAGTTGGTAGAAAAGAGAAAAAATTCTTAGCTCTCAATAATATAATTTTTGCTTTCAATATAGCGTTCCCCATCTCTGATTTTTGTAATTATTTTTTTTTTATTTCTTCATTTCTTCTGTTTCATTTCTCTTCTTCTTCTATATTTTCGACACTGAAAATAAAAATTATTCAATCTTTCCGAATCTGTAGAGAAAATATTTTTTTCTAATATGCTATATTCATTATGTCAAGAGAAAAAATAATTTTTATTAGGGCGACTGTATCTTTGCAAATTGATGAAATAAGGTATGAATCATACTAATTTAACATTTCTAATTTTATTATTTTATTATATATTTTCAATTTGAGAAATTATAATCTAATTTTCATATTTTATTGTTCATTTCCATAAATGTTGGACTACATCGAACAAGATTACACTAGCAATGATACTTTAAGAAAAATAATAATATTATATTTGATCTGTTGTTTTCATTTGTTGTTGTTTCTTTTATTATATTATTTATTATTTGAATCTTCTTTTTTTTCATTTGTCTTTAATATTCATTTAAATATTTTTTTCTTAATTTTGTGTGAATGTCAAACAAAAAGATTTCTTTACATTCTATTTAATCTTAGAATATGTCCCCGTTGTAATGCATGGGCACGATACTAGTAGATCATATATATATATAGAAGAGAGATGATATGTTGTTATTGTTGATTTTCTCATTTTACTAAGTTTAACACAATATCCACAGTATCCCCTATGATGCATGTTATACAATTGCAAAATTTGTCATGATCTGAAATCGTGTAAAAGAAAAAAATTATGTCATTGCTAGCTCTATACTTCTTCAATCACATGCATATATATATTGTGTTAAAGACTTGAAGATTATGATGCATGCATTCACGATGCTTTCATTTGTCAATTTAATTTAATAATACGTTTTGGAACCAAATATTGTTTTTGTAAAAATAAAATTTATTTTTATAATTAATTGTGTATACATTTTAGTACAATTCGATCAAAATTATTCGATGTTTCATCTATAATCTATAATGTATGTATGATATAAAAAATTTGCTCCTGGTCTATCGTAAAAAAAAATTCTTAAAATTTTCAAGGACAAAAACATTGAAAAATTGAAAACACAAAAAACTGTAGAGCACCTACACCGGGTCCGGATCCTCGGAGTTAAACTCAAATTTTGATCAGTTGCTCGATCCCGACCGTCAGATCATATATAATACGGGTCACTTGTAAGTTGTAATGCACGGGATCCTTTAACATTCGTGCGGATTTAAATTGGACGTCCGGATCTAAACTAAAATTTGAGTTAACTCAGAGGATAGTGGATGATACAAATTCAGAGCCCCACTCCACTGGCGGTTGGATTTCCCAACAGCAGTGATCGTATGTGAGCCGGCGCCACCAGCAAACCCAAACCCTCTCGTCTCTCTGAATTAAGTCTGAACTATGGGCCCCACTCGCTGTTGGATTTCCCAACAAATTCAGAGCCCAGACGTACGGACGTCTCTTTAATTTGTCGTTCCCTCTCGTCTCTCTCAATTAAGTCTGAACTATGGGCCCCTCTCGCACCACCAAACCCTTAAACCGGCGCCACCAGCGCCAGCGCCGCCGCCATCGCCACTCCAGTACTCCTCCATCTCCTTCCCTCACCAAAGCCCCAACCGAGGATTCCAAATCATACGATGAACAACCCGCCACGTCATCATCTCTAATTCCCTCAGACGATAACCCTAATAATTACTCTCCCTCTGCTTATCCTGCCTATGCATCCAGCAACTCGCCATACACATACACTACAGTACTGGATTACATCCCTGTGGCGCCGCTGCCAGTCTTCACTGGAGAGCTCGATGAGTGCCCGTTTGCACATCTACTCCGCTTTGACTGTGTATGTCGTGTAAACAACGCAGCCTCGCCGGCTGTCGCTGCTCATATCTTTCCGGCTTCCCTTCACTCTTATGCTGCTCTATGGTACGTACTTTAATGAAAAATCATCCTAGTTCTTTCCGTTATACATGCGTGGTTCTGCCTTGGCATGCATGTTGTTATTTTTAAATAAAATTTATAATATACTATGGTGGTTAAGGTTTTTGTTGTTGTTGTTGTTTTGTTTAACAATGAAGTGTTTTCCTACGGATATCTGATATATGTGGTTATCACTTATATTAATTATTGTTTCATTTCACTTAACTGCAGTCAAAATTTGTTTTTTATAAGTAGGATACTATAGGACCTTATTTTTTTTTCTTTTCTTTTCTATGTTATATCAATTTTATTGGTTGCTTGCTAGTTAAACTTCGTGTTGGCAAGAACTTTAAAAAATATATATATATATTACTAGACTAATTGTAATATACAACTACAAGTGACTATTTGAAAATAATTTCCTCTCTTAATCAACTCTTTCTTCTTGTTAATAGGTATGACATCTTCATTGATCCATCCCTGCCTTGGGAGGACATCCGCTCGGCCTTTTTATCAGCTTTTCAGCCACCAGACTTCACCAATCGGTCCCGCACCGAACTTGTCTGTCTCCGCCAATCTGACAACGAGACAGTGACCCGCTACCATGTCCGCATGCTATGGATTCTGAAGAAATGGCCGGAACATGGAATGAGCGAAGACATACTCAAAGGTATTTTCATTAATGGTTTGAGGGATGAACTAAAGGAGCGGGTAGTGCCACAACGACCGGCAACATTAGATGAGGCGGTAATGCTAGCGGCAAGCTGGGAACAGGCTGTGGACATAAGAGAAGCGCAAAGGAAGGCTTTGAAGGCGGTAAAATGTGGCTTTTGTGGGGTTGAGGGGCATGAATATTATTCTTGTGAGGTGAGGCAGAGAATGGAAGTGCTTTTGGCAAGTAAAGTGAGCGATGGTTTGGAGAGGCGAGATGGCGAAGGTCAGGTAGAAAATGCAAAGGCATTGGTGGCGTTGAAGAGATCAGACAGTACGCGCTCGTGCCAGTGCCAGAGGCATCAGTGTTGGAAGAAAGCAGAGGGTGAGTTGTAGCTGGTATGAAAAAACATGGCAACTATATATATATGGCGAATGATTGCCATGTTTATAGTTGGTAAATTAATTATTACAACTATGTATAATCAATAATGTAAAATGCTATTTATTAGGATTATAAGATTGCATGTTGCTTGTATAGTTTTGAATTGAAGTTCAGTATACTGTATACCGGTCAGTCTACTTAATTATTAAATTAATTAGCATTAGAACACAGTTTCATGATAGTGTATTTAAGCGTTTATTTGCAAGATCATATTATAAAAATGATATATTAAAAAAAGATTAATATAAAAAAAATAAAATTAAATCGCAAGTATTTTTTGTTCATTCAATTAATTCGTACCAAAAGCGCAATAGTTCAAGACTTCAAGCTGAACTATTGGTTTCGGTACCAAACAACTCAACAATGGCAAGTCATCACAAAATTAAAATTATGCCACGTAGCATCAATAAAAAATTAAAGGCCCAAAAGAGGAGAGAAAGGATTTGGTCAATTGATACAGCACCACTTTCCCTGGGCTTTGTTGTTTGTCATTATGGGCCATGTACTTAATTATACCCGTTAAGTAGCAGATACGGATGGATCCTTTATTCCTTTCCGATGAATAGCTAGCTATAAATTAATGAAGGGATCTTGCGCGTATCTAACAATCAGTGCACAGAAGAAACTTTAGAAGGTTGTAATCTCTGTCAAACGGTCGACAAATCCAAAATGGATAATAACCGGCTGAACCAAATCTAAAAAAATATCAACTCATTTATTGAGAAAATCTTTTGGGGTAAACTTTACAGTTAGCTAGCATTTATATATATTAATCCAGACTGCAAATTATTTTCAGATATCCCAAAACAAAACCAAGAAAAGAATAACAAATGGAGGCAGAGTTTGATTACACATCGTCGTCAAACAATGGAAACGACAGTACTCCATCTACTTGGATTCAATCAACGCTCTCAGGTCGGTCAGGCATTTGCAGCTTGTAGAATTCATGAACAATTTATTGGTTGTTTGCTTTAATTTGTTTCCTTTTGGCTTTTATCATTTTATTAATTCATCTAATTTCTCTTTATAATTCTTATTTTGTTAGTCTATGAAATAAACTTACTACAGATCGATCTAGCTCCCGGCTTCTCGATCTCAGCATCTTTTATTTAGCTTCAAAGGTGGTCAAGATTAACTATAATAACAAAAGTTTTAGCAAAATAACTAGAATAACATTTAGTACTAATTAATAACTTTGGGCGGGCTGCAACTGGATATTAATTGTGTACAAACACAGTAATTGGTACGAAGAAACTCGCTATTTTATTACAGCCATCTAATATCACCAAAACAGGGGCAGTGCAAAAGGGATTAAACTAGGATGCAATTGCAAGCTCACAATATATAAATACACTACAGAGTACAGATTACGCCTGCTGTGCTGTAACAACTGATAAATGTAAAAACACAATAGTATTTTTTTTTTTTCAAAATAACCATGTTCTTTTGTTAAAATTGTCCTAAAATTATATGATATGAAACTTTTCACCATTATTTTATAAGCATTTATCTTGGTGAATTTATAACTCAGTTTGCCGATCCACAAACATTATTTTAAAGGCAAAACAGAAATTTTCTTCATACAAAAAAAAATACTATGCATAAGAAACACTTTTTTAAGTAGATTTGCATCCTAACAGAAATAAAAATTCAAATCACAACATGTAGATCCATCTCAGCATACCTGAACTTTGCTTTATGAAATGCATCATTTATCCCACACATTTACTACTGTTTCCCTATTTTATTATTATTATATAACTTTATTGATGTTAGCTGTTGTGGCTGTTGTGGTTGTTATTTTAATTATAATATATTACTGTTAATGTGTTTTTGTTACGTATAATTTATTCATATCTTCTTCTTATAATATTATGTAGATCTTGAAGAAAATACTAAATCAATGCTATCACTAATAAAGCTAGAGGATGGCGACTCCTTTGAAGCATGCGCTGAGACCTACTACAAAAAGAAACCACAGCTAGAGAAACAAATCGAACAATTCCAGAAATTATACCACCTTCTTTTAGATCAGTACACTCCCATACTTGCCCGTTTTTCGGTTTCTTCCATTTCTATGGCAAACCAACTGGAAAACACCTTTGATTTGAACCCACGATCACTTAATATTAATTCATCCAATTTGGTCACCGAGCCTCGCATAGAAGATGTTGATCCAGACCGATTGCAAAATGACAAAATAATGACCGAAATAAGCTGTAAAACACCCGAGGAAAAATCTTCAATTTCAGAAAGGCATTATGAAAGCTTTTCTTTTCCCAGCACCCCAAAACAGTTAATAAATGAATCATATGACTCGGGCATCGAATTATCTGTAGAAGATATTGATCCAGAAATCCTCGAGAAAAATATTTCAAAACTAAGTGAAACACTCCCCAAAATTAGTGGCCAAAGTGTTTTTGACCGTTGGATTAATTTTGAGAAAAGAATTTCTACTTCAGAGGTGATATTGGAGCTTGTAGAAGACAACAAAACACAGATGGATGAATTGATGCATCGGTACGAGGAGCAAAACAGAGTGAATAACAGACTCAGGGAACATATTGAAGTGATGATGAGAGAGAACCAACTGTTGCATGATGAGAATTTAAAGCTGATGAGTGAGAACAAGTTGCTTGTAAAAATGATTGAGGATCAAGTTAAGGAGGAAAGGCGTTCAAAATTTTGTTCGAGTTGTTATGGTGCAAGTGGGATAAAGAAGACTATGTCATGGCTCAAGGCTCGCATTAAGAGTCCGTGTATGTAGAAAATTAATGAGAGACCAAAATGAATTTATCAACAGAAAAACAAGTCACAAGTTTCAGTTCTTTTTGTTAAATTCATGTTATCATTAGAACAGAATATTTTAGCACTGTTTTGTTATGTGTTCTTTTGTTTTTGTTTTTTTTTTGCTTTATTTTCATCATTTATCTAATTTACTCTTTTTAAGGGTCGAGATCCAGTAAAAGACGATAAATAATGTTAATCAGAATACCTCGGTGATTATCTGGAGTGGTTGCCATGTTTTAGGATTCTATTTTTATGTGACCAAAATTAATCAATTTCTGCAAACTTGCAGTTCTGACGTACTCTGTACTGTTTCCTTCTTTTTGGTAAAGATAAGTGCACATGCTTGCCAAGGAAAAAGTACGAAAGTTAACAAGTGTTTCCGTTTATTAGGGATTTATTTTCAAATATTTTCTTCTTTTTGGTCAATTAGATTGATCAACATAGAGTTCCAGTATATATGCGAATAAAATTAATCAACATATTGTCAGATCCTCTAGCAGGCTTTGTCCTGACATTAGATCTACTGATTTACCAGTATACTGTTTGTTTATTCATTTAATCTGTAGAGATTTACATGGGTGAGAGTAGTAAGGTGTTGCTTTTTATAAACCTACCATTTTCTAGGAGGTTGAATCAATTTCCATTTCAATTTTACCAACTTTTATTCACATTAATCAACTAAATTAATACTACCATCAAGTAGAGAAGGTCATATTTGAAGCACCAGCAAATGAGCACTAAACCATAGGCACAAAGATTTATATCTTCAAACATAATAAAGTTAAATACAAGGAACTAATACTAAGTATTTTAGAGTATATATATTACACTATTTCTACATTATACTAGGTGTATTTACATAGGCAACACAATCTCTTCTGCAACTCCAAACTGGTACGGGGCTTCGCAAAACTCTCCACCAAGGTCATCACACGCCTCTCCAGGGAAAACACTGCAAAAACATTAATATTTGTCAACATATGCTACTGCAACAGCTACCAATCTTGTACCAGTCAATAATCTGTGCCTAAGCATCACATCTGGACCAAAAGTTACAAAAAGGATTGTGTTATGCCTGCATTTACATAAAACCAACTTGAAGCCATATTCGTCAGATCCCGTAAAAGGATTCACTGGTAAGGATATTCCATTTTAAATTAATGAATGATATTTTACCTTCTCCCCCTATTGGTATTCAAATAAACAAAAGCCAAAAATATGAGAGGGAGGGAGGGAAAGAGAGAGAGAGTTAAACATACGTCTTAGGCTCATTGTACTCCAGGTATTCTCTGTCGACCTCTTCTACAGGTGCCCTTGCATCGGCTCTGCTGGAATCCGCTGCAAGCTTGGTTTCATTGAACATGTGTACATCACAGGCATCTCCACCAATCAGATCGCATGCCTCCATTGGGAACACTCTGTTAAATCAAAGGAATCCATCTTTACTGGTATCAAAAAGAAAATATTCGCACTGAATACTTCAGATTTGATTGCCTCATCAAAATAAACAAAGAAGGAAAACGATCTTATTCGGAAAGAAAAAAAAAATAGGAAAGATAAAGAAATAGGCATTACGAGATTGGTGAGTCATAGCTGACAGCTGATGGCTCAGCATTAACAGCAACTGCTCTAGGGATGACAAGTTTTGGGTTGAAGTTGACTACACTCCTAGGGGCCAAGCTTTTGGTACCTTTAATTGGCATGGTGATTGTAAACGAAAGAGCTGTAGCAGCCTGCATTTTCTCTCCTTTTGTTGATGAATTGGTTTTCCTTTTTATTTTCTTTAGTTGCTAGCTAGTGTGATGGGGTTAATTAGCAGCGATTTCTCCAAGTATTTATATGCATGTACAGATGTACTGGATAAGGTCCGACATTATCTGCAGTTAATGGTGGAGCTCATCTTTTAGGGACCCATAACCATAACCTTGGAAGATATTTTAGATATTCTAGACTTTTGAGGATTTTTGGAAGATAAGTACTGAGAATTTTTTCCGCTGATATTTTTGAAGATATACACCCTCGATAATTGAAGATCATTAGATCTTTGATGAAGTGATAGCGAACCAAAGGTCATTCGTCAATACGGGTTAAAATATGTTGTTTTCAGATAATATAATAACGAGGTTCAGATAATATAATAGTTTATAAAAACCCAATATGGTTCTCTGAAGTTGATGGCACATCACATCTGCTGCCATAATTTTATGGACTTTCTGATCAATATAAACAGTTCAAATTATCTTTTAAATTATCATTTAATCTAATTTAAATTGTTCAATTGATCAAATGGTCCAAATGCAAGCTAACATATTAACGACTTCGATCCAGAGAATACCCGAGTCCAAGATCCGCAACCGAAATTTTTCAGTAGTGTACTAAATTACAAACCAGAAAATTACCACTCATCAATAGCATGGTCTAAGAGGCCCCTTTTATTTATTTATTTATTATTTTTTTTTAAAGAATAATGTAATTTTCAAAATTGAAGCGGCATTGACACGCACATGAATACTGGTTGATTAAAAAAACAACAACAAAAAAAAAGGAGTCGCCTTTGTCAACAACAATATCACTCCAGAGTGGATTAAAATATACAAATCAACAATTCCCTCTTTCAAGTATCCATTGCACATGCCAATTCTCAACCAGAGGAAAGAAAGAGGATGAGAGCAACAAGAGATGAACTAGTTCTACTTTGTAAATGAATGCAGTATAAGACATCAGATAAAACAATAGAGTTGAACTACCAAGCTAAGCTTTCTTCTAACCCCTGAGGGAAGCTGACGGCACTGCCGGCAACCCAAGCTCATCCTCCTCCTGAAACAACAATAAATTTCACAGTTCAAAAGCATGCTCAATTGACCTACTAGTTGCTTCTCTCATATGAATGTAATACAACAGACTTTTCTTTTTCAAATGAGGAACAAAAAGTTAGAAGACAAAATAGTGACTTAAAAAATTATGGACTGCAATCGAGACATTATCTGGTTTAAGCAGTTGTAATTGCAAGGATTAGTAACGCACCATATCCTGTTAAAAATTTGGTGGTCAATTGCAATACTACTAAAGTCTGAGATTTTGATTACAAAAAATAGAAATTTCACATGGCAAGCTGCATTTGCGCATATTTTAGTCCTACAATTGTTAAAACAATTTACTAATTTATAATACACCTACTATGGACCAAGCAAATTTCAAACCTTCAATTGTTGATTTCCATCCCCCTTGCCGATTACTACAAACATCCATGAACCATACTTTCCGAAAGGACTCACTCTGAATTCAATAACACCCCCAAATAATTTAAACCCATAAGACCTCATATTAGGGGTGTAAACAGATCCGGATTATCTGGTCCAAATTGGCTCTGAATCCGGATTAAACAGAGCGGATAGTTCCCGGATTCGGATAATTACTGAATAAGGTTAAAAGTTCCGGATATGGAAACGGATACGGATTGACAAGCATAAACGGAGCGAATATCCGCATCTATCCGGATCCTCCGATATCCCAGTTTCTCCAGGCCTCAAATCCGCTAATCTTTCTACGCTCTCTCCAGTTTCTAAAGGCTTATATATTCTGTCCCTGTTTCTTTACCCATTGTGGGGTTTAACTAACTTCATATCCGGAATAAAGTATTTTTTTTATTGAAAAACACGCCTTGGAATCTTGCCCGCCCATTTAAAATATTGATAGATTTGGCATGTGGGCCCTGCCTCGTCATCTTATCCCCTTTTTTTTTTTTTTATTGCACGAGTAATTTGGTGGAACTCCTTAAGATATATAAATTAAACAAAAGACGTCTTATCTAAGCACCATGAATTAGAAGAAATCAAATATATATATTTTTTACAAAATACTAATTGAAATTATTCATTCATTTTCATATTTAAAGTTTGTTAATTAGTATTTGCCTATTTGTGTCTTAAAGTTCAAATAACTCAATTATCCGACAATTATTCATTTTGTATCCGTATTTGAATCCGTATCTGTGGATTATCCGCTCTGTATCCATTTAAGGGGATTTGGTTTAGAATTTTGATATCCATTTACTATTCTTATCTGTATTCGTATCTGCTCATTGAAAGGTGGAAAGGTGGATACTGATTTGGTATCAGCATTATCCGCTCCGTTTACACCCCTACCTCATATTGCAGTTAATAATAAATAATGATTACCCCCTCTAAACTAAGTCCTTATCTGTATCGCATCAAAAAAGAAGCTCCTATGTTAACTCAATTTTTTGTTTCATTTTTCGAAAACCTATTAATCCTAGTCTACTCAAAAAAGCAATTAAAAATAACAATGATTATGCAGAAGCAGCGGAAAGGCAAGTTTGTACACAGAAAACACTAAAGGCCACATTAACATTTGGGTAGCATATTCTTTTTCTATTTAAACAGGTGTGCATTTTTGGGTGCCATGCAATGTTGCAAATATATCTTTTAAACAAACCCTTTTGTTTTTGTTACCTGAAAGTTGTGTCGACTAGCCTGGCCAGTGGGAGCTGTTGGCAAGTGAAGCTCAGCATCCAAATCAGGCTTGTCAGGCTGTAGGTATGACGGCACTGCATCGGCTTCTGTACCCATGTCTTCCTCCAATGCATCAAGTTCTGCATGTCAAAGGGAAAAACAAAGTGCTGATTTACAACTCCATTTAGATCTGGTAATAAACAAAATTTGACTAACCCTACAAGAAACAGGATTTAAATTGTACTTGATTTAAAAGTAATAGCAATGCCAATGTCATGAGATAAGCCTTGGGACCTAAGATAGCAAATTTTACTAGCAGTTGCAGGTTTGTACAACTGCAATCAATCAGGCTCCAATCGAACTTAAACCTAATCAGCATTCTTTGTGTAATCTAGCCTCAAATATTCCAAAGTAGCCACAATTAAAAGTGAACTATTTATAGAAAAAACTAATTGTGAAACTTGTCATTAGTGAAAATCAACTAATAAACAGGAAAACTTCCAACTAAAAGGTGGGAAAGTAGCAAATCCGTTAGGAATGCCAGATTCATAGTTAACAAAAGGTGGAGATACCCCGCCACGTGGGTGGAAACAGCTGGTAAAGGGGAATTGCTTTGGATCAGGAGGCATAGGCTAAATGGAAACACCCATAAAATATTTCTAATAGATCCTACCTCCCATGAGGTCGTCCTCATCAATGTCATCAGGGACGTTGTAGGTGCGCCCAAGGGTCTCTTGTATCTCACTACTCACATCCATCAGATCCATCATCTCATCTTGCATACTCTGTTTTTATTTGTACAATAATTTTGTAACTGTTACATTTAGTAAAATGGTAGTGGATCCATCCAAATTGGAAGGTATCTAAGGGATATACATTGGAAATAGACTTCCACTAGCAAAAAAATCCAAAAATTCTCTCTACAATACTAGAGTGTTTTTCTCTCTACAATAAGGGGAGTTGGTATTTTTCTAGAAGCAGCAAGAGGTAAATAGACTTCCAATGTTTTCAGGGGCACCTGAAATTACCTTACAGGGGTGTGACAATTTGAGCTTTTGAAAGGCACAAATGAAATTATCTCAATAAACTAATAAACAATAAAAGATAATCATATTTGTCAAATCAAGATTGAACTGGTATCAGAACCTATACTGGCAGATACATATTCCAGGACAAGGGATGAACAAACTTACATCTATGTCCTCAATCCGTACTGTCTTCATCATCCCCTTGAGCTCCTTGTTCGCTGACTTCAATGCAGTCATCTGCACAACGAAAGACAGTTTAGAGAAAACAAAATAAAAATCTACCAAAACAGATGCTGGATTAAAATTTGTTGCTTAGTATGGGATAGGCATAGTATACCGTTTGTTGAGCATCTTTTATCCCTTCAGTCGCAAACGAGACTTGGTCCAGATTGAAGGTTTGGTTATACAACATGTCACGCTGCCCTTCATACCTGGAATGAAAAGAACACCCTCAGCTAATAAAATAAAACTGTTATGCTGGGTCACAACATAATTTCTTTTTTTCTCTGTCATTAATCAGTATATTACTGATGAGAAACTTGTCAGATTGGTCCAATAACTCAAGGTAAAACAAATTAACAATTCTGATTGCATGCATTAACTATGGAATGACTTAAACGACAATGTTAAATAAAAGATAATGAACTTGTCACAGGCTTGGTCAAATGATAATTTACAAGAATTAGACCTTGATGAATACAATGATATGTAAATAGTAATAAAAGAAGAGGCTGGTCTCATAGTGGTATGATGGTATCACATCAAGCATTTTTTTTTTCTGAATTTAGATTGAAAACAAGGAAATGCACATTGTTTACAACAACTCTACATAGTACCTGACTGAAATATTGGTTAAATGATGAGATAAACTATTCTTTCAAGACATGAGAAGAACAGTCAACAAAATGGAACATGTCTTACATGCGCTTTTGCTTTAAAACTCGCATGGCCCTTGCTTTTACGGCTTCTTGAGCAGGACCTGGTCTAGTTTTCTTAATTTGCTCCTTATATCTCGCCAGCTCAGTATCAAGCCTTTTAATTTTGTCATCAACACTCTCACCTCTTTTATTTATCTGAAGAGAAAAGATGGGAACAGAAAATAAATCAGATTTTCATTGTTTAAATTTATATCTAAAGTGCAAACCTAAGATTTGTGATTCCAAAAAATACACCATAAATTGACCTTTTACTTGGGAAAAAAAACCAATGAAAGCCTCGATGCCAGGTTAATTTCAGAAAAAACCCACACCCACCAACAAAATGAGAAACATCCAACTTATTATTTTTAGTTCAACAATTGTTTTGTTCTACAGGTAACACAATAACAATACTTGTGTGACAAAAAAGCTATTTCAGGTCATGGACCATGAGCAACTTAGAACAAAATTCATGCTTAAGTAGCTCAAGGAGCAATTTGCAATCATATTTCCTAGAAGGAAAAAAAAAAGCTAGAAGATTTTGCAAAAATTTCCAATTCAATTAAATAACAAGAATGGCAATAGACAAAAGACCTAACAATTGCTCAGAAAAAATCCAGACCAAATCCCAATATGATCATCGTACCTAAATTGGACAAAGGAATAGTTACTACTAACAGTTCAGCTGGATGGAAAGCTTAAAGGCAGAAATCTTCTCAAAAAAAAGTTGTAAAGAGAATTACGACGAAAAGTTCCCCAAATTAGTATGACTGCTCTATTATTTCAAGCACCAAACGAATTTTGAAGTTGACATCTTCATCAAATCCGAAATCTAACCTAATTCCTTGGAAATCATCATACTTTCAGAGAATCAGAGTAAACTAAAGTCTCGTACAGCGATAAATAAGAAAAATGAAACAGCATTAGAAAGAAGAAAAAGAAAAGTACCCGATCAGTAGCATCTTGGATCGAAGGAGGCGGCTCCTTCTTCTTCGCGCCAAATATCTTCTTCATTTGTTAGTTCCCGTAAAATTCGTCGAGGAAAGCAAGAGAGATTGAAGTTGAATGGTCGGTCGGTCGCACAGATAGAAGCCGGGGGGAGGAAGGAAAGAAAGGGGAAATAATTAAATAAAGAGAGAAATTTTAACGTAGACCGGCTTCACGATCTTCTGGTGTACAAGAATTCTCTATAGTGGGACCAACATGTCATTGAATAAAACGGGTTTATTGACATTCTTGTCGCCTTTTGTGCAGCGAGTTAGCGAGTCATCCAAACTTTGAGTGGTGAGGCCCACCGATTAGTAACCCGAAATAAAATTTGTATAGGTGAGCCAATTTAGCAAATTTAAAATAGAAGCTGCGGAATTTAGTAAGGGTCAAGGTCCAAACTCCAAATCCGCGTTAAGAAAACTTGACACCTCGATATAATTAATGTAAATCAATCATGTACATCTTTATCCAGATTTCGTGCATAAAAACACAAGTTTTCGTTAAGGATCACGATATATATTGACATTATTCTAAGCTACAATAAATGTCATTTTTTTTTTTTTTTTTTTTTTGTAGTTTAACCGAATTAAAAACAATTCCTGAATCGATTGAAAACATATGCAATGCATGCTATTTACAATAAATGATATGCTATATATATTTTTAACGCAACAATTGATATGTGGAGACTGTTATTTTCAGCGTCATATTCTTAATTATAAAAGCGCAAACAATATTTTTGTTTGCTATATATACTGATATAGTGATATGCCCCTAATATAATTAACACTCTTGCATCTAAATTTTGTTACTTTATTTCTAAACTCTACTTATTATTAATTGATGCACCTCAAAATAGTTAGTTGGCACAAATTATTCTTTATATATCCATCACTCTTCAAAATTATGATTCATTAGTAATCTTATTTAGAATGAGAGTGCTATTTTCAGCCTTGTATTTTTAATTATAAGAGCGCAAAGAATTTTTTTATTTGTTATACCGATATTGCCCCTAATTTACAGTCTCTTGCATCTAAATTTTGTTATTTTCCTTCTAAACTCTACTTATTAAACGCCCTTAAAAATAGTTAGTTGGCACGATTTATTCTTTATATATAAACCACTCTTCATAATTATGATTCGTTTGTGACCTTATTTCGAAACTGTTTTTCTCCGGACAAATAAATAGTCCTTAATTAAATATAAAAAACTCAGTTTTTTTTTAATTCTTAAGACAAGTATAAAATAAGTTACATTTTTTTTTCAATTTACCTACAAATTTGAAATTGATAAAAAAATTGAACTTAAATTTTGTTAAAATTAAACAATGCCAACTAAGACGACTTTCTTTCCTAAATTAAACAAAGTCGTCCTTCCCGCGTATGTATTTTCTTGTGAGAATTAGAAATTTAGACGAATATATATGTTAATCTTGGAGGGATACATTTTCACTTTACCGATAGATATAATCACCAATGTCCTTTTTCCTAGGGTCATTAACATCTCTTTAAAGTATTATTATAATCATAGCTATAGCCTATAAGGGATTTAAATTAGCATTAATAATTTTATTTAGAGTTGATATCATGCTTTGAGAAGTAAAGATATTGTTTTACTTCTTACTTATATTTTCATTTTCAAAGTTCAAACAACTAATCTGAACCTTTCAACATGATCTCCATATTAAAATGTGTTCGGAGGCCAAATTTTATTTTTTTAGAAACTTTTTACTATTTGTTTAGAATATTTGAAAATCAATGTTTTCATTATTATTTAATGAAAAATAGTTATTTTTAAAAATAAAAATAGTAAAAAAATAAAAAAAATGTAAAATTCGGTTTCTAAGCACATTTTAATATGAAAATTATGTTAAAAGGTTCATATTGACTGTATAAAATTTAGAAAGAATATGAGTAAAATCACTTTTTTACTTTCCAAAGCATGATTGTAGTCCAATTTTTTCAAGTATAGAAACATGAATTCCTCCATTTGTATCTGCATGCACATGGAGAACATACAGGAGAGGGTTTCTAAATTCTAGCCGTCCAAGATAACTCGATCAGTTATTGAAATGTTGCCCAAATTAAAGATTTCCAAACAATATATAGATTTGATGTACCTATCAATCTATACAATTAATGCATATATATTCCACACATTTTAAACATGCATGCCTAGTCATTTTACTCTTGATTCTTCTGACCAGCTTATACAACGGGTGTGCCTATACAACGGTAATATTCTAACTAAATAAATAAAGGTGAAGGTATTTATTGCTTCCTTTATTGTTAACAGTAACCAATTGATGTAACTCCTTAACGGGTCTGAGGTTGATTGAATTCTAATCTTCATTATTTTCAACATCTTCATTTTCAACTGGACCAGATCTAAGTTAGTGGTCTCTTCCCTACTCCAAATCACTTCTTTCCAGTCTTGAGTACACATGCAGAAAGCTTCATTAATTAGTATCATGAGTAACCTAATCAAGACATCTACTGTCAAGGCTTCTGGTCATATATAGCTACAAGATACTGGTAAAATTGCAACTGTTGTTGACAATGTTTGGATTGAGCTTGAGAAATTAGTTAGTCATTGAATGTTAAATATTAATATTCTGCTAAGGCGCTATATATGTTGGTAATAAGATGGTATTTTATTATGTATATGGTTTAGTTTGTTAAGTTATTTCAAGATTTCAGGAAGGATACTTCATTTATTTACGGAATTAATTAGATCTGTTTGGCTAAAAAACTATTTTTCTAATTCCCTTTAATTTTATGTGTAAACCATGCCGCCTTGTCAAATCACCTGAGTCATTTCAATTTTCACCAAACTGTTTAATTATTCACAATTGATAAGCAACAATTAATTAATGATCCTAAAAGTCAGTAATATAATAGAGAAGTCATGATATATACAACTCTAATTAAAATATCATGAAAAGTTAATTATGTCGTTCTCGTAGATTGACTAGATGTGATTTTGCATTGTTAAACACGTTGATCTCGCCAACACGTTTTTGCTTATTTCATTTTCAAGTACAGATACATATATATATATAGGGCTGAGATCAACAAATAAATTATAAATACATTATATATAGAGACCATGCATGCAGCCAGGAGAAGGCTTCTTTCCAGTGGACGCAATTAATATATAGTTTCTCCACGGAACAGATCTAGAAGATCACACACATATATATATGCAACTTGGTGGGGGGGGGGGGGGGGGGGGGGGGGGGGAGAGGGAGAACGTATAGCCCTGGCCTTAAGCGTCAAAACCTACCTTTATATTTTGATACGGAGGAAAGAACTATCAGAGGATATATAGGAGGGCTTCATTGAATTGGGTTTAAAGCTTGAAGGGGTTGCTTAATTTGAACTAAAAAATAAATTATGGACTTATTCAAATTAAAGTTTAAAGTTCAGGGATTTAAAATAATTGTCTTAACTGTATTGTTATGCAATTAACTTTCTATACAAGTTCCTTCTCTTTTTTTTTTGAAAAATAGGCAAAATGCCCTTCCATTGCATATAAAAGAGAATTACAGGTATTAGATCACTAGAGTTTGCAAAAATGAAAAAACCATCTAAAAAGAAAGAAAGCCAGAACAGCGGCAGCAAGCAACAGTACTGCACTACCAAAGATAAAAGCAGAAAACTAAAACCAAGACATAACAGATAGCACCAGTAAGCAATTAAAACAAGGACCTATGTTTATTACAAGTTTTAGCAACCATCTGGAGGAGTAAGTAAAATCTGGAAAGCCCTGTGAGTTAGTTGGCAAGCAACAGTGGCACCGGTGGAGCACGAATGGCAGCATTCATCTCAAGTGCTGGCATAGTCAGAGGAGACATGGTATGGAGAGGAATCATGTCCATATCATCAGGGATCCAAATGTGAGTGTGGTGCACCTCTTTGCTCTTCTTATTACCTAACCAATGTTCCAAAAGAGAGCAAGTTAGTAAGATTATTTGTCTAATTGAAGGAATATTCTTATGTTCAAAGCATACAGCATTCCTAATTCGCCAAATAGACCAAAACACAGCACTGACCACCATGAGCATGGCATGCCTTCGGGCTAAAGGCAAAGAAAGTGCCAGCTCTACAATATCATCCAAAGAGAGCCAGTCAGAATAATAAAATTGAAAGTTACCCATCCAAAACCAAATTTTGAGATAAAAACGGGCATTGAAAGAAAAGGTGAAATGTTGTTTCCTCTGCATTGTTCATGCAAAAATGACAGTTAATATCCCCTTGCCATCTCTTTTGCGTCAACACATTTTTAGTAAGAATTTTGTTTTTAAAAGTCAGCCACATGAATATTTTTACTTTATGTGGAATAGGAAGTTGCCACCATAGCAAGGCATTAGGCACTAAAACCCCTCTAAAAGCAAGAAAACAGTAAAGAGAATGGGTGGTAAATTGTTGCTTGGAATCCCATTGCCATAAAGGTATATCAGAGGAATCTGTAAGGGTAATAGGCTGAATCAAATTCAGAATTTCTTGCCATTCAACTAAGAGGATACCATGGAGGTGTCTTCTAAACCTTACCATGGCACTTTTGGAAGAGATCACATCCTGAACAGAAAGAAGGGGGTTAGTACAGAGAGCAAAAACATGTGGATATGCAATAGATAAGGAACAAGTAGAATGCCATGTGTCCAACCAAAATTTGACAGATTGCCCATCCCCTAACCGATAGTTACAGCTCAGCTTCCCTATATTCTGTAATTTGCAAATTTCTCTCCAAAAAGGAGACATTTGTGAAAGAGGAGTGTGAGCAGTGTATTTTAGTTGAAGAACTTGTTTCCACAAACCTGTGTAGTGAGGATCGGTCCACTTCCACCACCATTTTAAAAGTAAAGCATTATTCATAATGCGCAAATCTTTCACCCCTAAACCCCCATATTCCTTGGGATAACAAACCGACTGCCAATTAATCAAGGAGTATTTCTTTCGGGGTCCCGTGTTACCTTGCCACAGAAATCTGCGTCTTACCCTATCTAGTTGAGCTTTAATCTTTTGAGGCATTCTATAAAGAGAGAGCATGTATAGTGGGACAGCTGAGAGAACGGAGTTAATCAAAGTTACTCGACCACCAATTGAAAGAAAATTACCAGCCCAACCTTGCAGTTTTTTGGTGACTTTGTCAACTATATTATGCCAATCAGAAAGTTTGAGTTTTTTGTCACTGAGGGGAACACCTAAGTATTTTAAAGGAAGTGTAGCAACTTTACAACCAAATAGAGAGGCAAGCATATCCCCTTCTAGATCAGACATTTGAATAGGGATCAACTCAGTTTTTTGAAAATTAATATTGATGCCCGATAAAGATTCAAAACTTAACATAGTCCAAAGAGCATACTCTACATTTTTAGGTGATGGGGTCAGGAACAGGATAGTATCATCGACGTAATGACAGTTGGTAATTTTAGTACCATTAGACAAGGAAGGACCAAGCCCTTGAAGTAAACCCACTGCCCTTCCCCTGTTAAACATCTTACATAAAACATCGCCTATTAAAAGAAACAAAAAAGGGGACAGAGGGTCCCCCAGACGTAATGTTAGTTTGTAATAATCTAGAAGTCAATAATACGATAAATTATCATAAAGCTTTGTTCATGAATTGAGTGATTAATAAACTGTCATTTTGTTCCTTGAGTATTATTGAATTTATGAATCATTTCGAATTCATGACTTGAAATTGTAGAGCTTCATAATATAGATGATAAATACTCTTAAGAGTCTCTAACCGAGGTAATTAGCAGGAACACTAATTTACCGTTACAAGGTTAGTATGTGGATTAAAAGATGGTTAAGTTTTACAGACCATTGACATGAGATGTCATTTTAATCACATAGATACATGTTCTAGGAACATGGTATTAGACAGACCCCGAATGAAACATTAAATGGAATTGTGTACGTGTCATTAATGTTTTCATTCAGTGTTAAGTTCTAAAGTATGAGGTATTCATCTTTCCTACTAAGAGATGTGTATGTGTGATTGTTACCTAACGCTGTCGGTAAAACGCAGTCATAACGGTAGCTTTCGGTATACATAGCTTAGCTGAGGTAGTGATGGTTTACCAAAAGTACTATTGTCCCTCGTATCTCTATACGAGTTACGGTATCACTGGGCCCCTTGATAGAGTAAGATTATCTACTAGCAGTATAATTACAAGAGTAATTATATTTGATAATCTCCTCAAGATCAAGAAAAGATTAAGTTTGCAAGGATGACACACACCTACCTTGAAACTAATCTGATACTGTGAGACATAAGAATTAACACGAATAAAATAGTTTTACTGGATCGTGGTATTGTATAGTACAACATCATCTATGTAATTGGATGGTCATAGTGTAGATGTCAGATGCCTCCTATGATTATAGAAGTTAAAATGGTTTTAATTCTATTTACCAACATAACACAGATCCTATTGGGTCACACCGTAAAGGAGACTTATCAGAGAATCTTATAATTAATTATATATAGTTATAATTAATAATAAGATATTTATATTAATTATAAAATGTATAATTAATATAAATGTCATAAAGATGACAAGCTTAAACATATTCAATTTACAAGCGTGTACGACACGTTATGTAAAAGCTATCGCAACAACAGTCGCAAGAAGTTATAACTGATCAGATCGATTATAAAGTGGATTACAAATATTAATTATGAATTAATATTTTGGGCTCAAAGCCCATTTGAATTTTGGGCCTAAGTTAAAAATAGATTTTAATTAGAAAGCCCAAAAGTCAAAGCCCAAACCCCAAAGTCAAAGTCCAAACTAATCAATTGATTAATGGGCTCGATGGCATTTTGGTAAATACCATGTTGCCCTAGGGGCATATTGGTCATTTAGACCATTTCAAAAGTCTATAAATAGAGGGGTAGGGGTAGAGAAAAATCCATTCCAAAAATCCGATCGAAGTCTGATCGATCTGAAAGTCAGTCTTTCAGAACTTTCGGTTTTTCTCTCCCAAATAGTGTTGGGCTAGAAAAGAAAGATATACGTAATCCACGTATAATCTTGCGAGTTGTGAATAGTGTTTTTACGGGTGTCGTGAATAGTGTTTTCGCGAAGTTTCGTGAATCTGATTTTGCGCGAGAAGCAGTCAGTTTTTACGATCTTCGTGAATAGTGTTTTCACGCCTCCTGTGAATAGTGCTTTTACAGTTGTCGTGAATAGTGTTTACGGGATTCGGAAATAATATATTTGCGAAAGTCACGGTATATTTATTTTGTCCTTTTCTCGGTGAATAGTGTTTTCACGCTTCTGTGAATAGTGTTTACGGGATTAGGAAATAATATATTTGCGAAAGTCGCGGTATTTTATTTTGTCCTTTTCTCGGTGAATAGTGTTTTTGCGAATCCCGCTGGTCAGTATTACTGGCAGTAGAAAGCCAGCGCTCTGGTGGTTCCTGGTGGACGACCGATAGAGGTATCAGACGTCTGATACTCCGAGGCAAGACGTTTCTCAGATTCGATCTTCTCGGTCTGCTGCAATCCAATTGGAATTTGGATCAAGGTATAAATATGTTATATTAATCTATTTAATTTGTAAGTAGATTAAAGTTTTAGAAATCAATTATGGAGTAGATCTGTAAAATGATTAAATTGGGTTTTGATGCCAAGGAATACTGAAGGTGGATCGCCTTGGAAAGTATTCTGACATACCTCGTTTAATCCTTGGCTTAAGCTAGAAGTAAAATTTTTGTTTTACGTTCTTTCCGTAGCTTAAGCTAATCAATGGGTTTGGACCGTCCATAACCCAACACGTAATCCTCTCTTACATGTGAAATATGGAGAAAGTACTCCATTAACATTGATACAAGTGCTACTGCTACAGAGTAGGGACCAAATCCAAGAGACCCATTTGGCACTAAATCCTCTAGTAGTTAGAACTTCATTAACGAATTTCCAATTCACTTTATCGTAAGCCTTTTCTAGATCGATTTTAATCACTACTCCCTGTTCTTTATTGTGTCTACAATAATGCAAGATTTCATGTCCTAAAACTACATTATCTAATATGTATCGGCCTTTAACAAAGGCCGCTTGAGTTTGATCTACAAGACGATCCATAAGCAATTCAAGACGCATAGTTAACAGTTTGGAGATTATTTTCATACTACAGTTTACCAAACTAATAGGGCGGTATTGTTTAACTGTCTTAACCTCCTTCTCTTTGGGGATAAGGCACACTACAGCTTTGTTAATATGAACTAAAGATAGTCTATTCTCATAAAAAGCAGTCACCAAGGAGATCAGATCAGATTTAACGGTATCCCAAAAATATTGATAAAAACCAAAGGGGAGACCATCAGGACCAGGTGCCCCTGACTGATCGGAAGAAAAAACAGCAAGCCGAATTTCTTCCTCAGAGAAGGGTGTGACTAGTAAGGAATTATGTATGTCAGAAAGCAATTCTTCATCCTCCCAAAAATCAGTATTTAACTCTGCCCCTTTTATGCCACTAACTTCTAAAATAGATTTGTAACAATCCACAATATGTTTTTCAATTACTGGAATCTGATCAGTCAATTGCCCTTGAATTTCCATATGTAAAATAGACTGTTTTTTGAACCTATTCGTAGCACATTTATGAAAGTATTTTGTGTTTAAGTTCCCTTCCTCTAACCACCTTTGTTTGGATCTATCTTTCCAATATATTTCTTCCTCCTCATAAAGCTGATTGAGAGTGAGTTGGCATTGTTTCCATTGAAGGCTTTCCTCAACTGTGAGGTCTCTTACTTCTTGTAAGAGTTCTAACTTTTTTTAATTTTTCGAGGGTTTGCTTTTTTGTTTTCTTTTTTTTTTCCCTCATGATTTTTATACCACCCTTTCATTTTTTGAGTGAGGAATTTTATTTTCCTCTGCCAACTCAAACTAATGTCACCTTGTAAGGGGAATTCAGCCCACCATTTTAACACGAGTCGTTGAAATTCAGGGTCATCCAACCAAAGGTTATCAAATCGGAAAGGTTTTTTGGGAGTTACAACTTTGTGTTTAGTGTTCAAAAGCAAGGGACTATGGTCAGAACCAAACTGTGATAGGTCTTTAACAAAACAATTTTCATATTCAGCATCCCATTCTAATGAGCCGAAAAACCTATCTAACAGTGCAAACTGAGTGCCATTATTCCAAGTAAATTGTCGCTGGTGCAATTTATACTCTATTAATTGTGAGTCATGTACAAAATCATTAAAATTTCTACTTAAACGGACATTAAAGTTCTTCCCTAATTTTTCATGTCTTGCTCTCATGCTATTAAAATCCCCACTAATCAGCCACATACCTGTCCAATTAGTTCTAATCTGTCTTAATTCAGTCCAAAAAGCCGTTTTGAGTGTAGACACAACAGGTGCATACACAATTGTGTACATCCAAGTGTTATCATCAGATCTATTTTTTAGAATTATACTAAGAGAGAATTGGCTTTTAACTACATGAAGAACAGAGACTAAGTCACTATCACTACCAAACAATATCCCTCCAGATTTCCCAACAGACGGTAACCACTGCCACGTATCAAGTTTAATAGAAATAGATTTTAGGAACCGTCTGGTAAAATCTGCTTTTTTAGTTTCCTGAATAGCAAGAATATCAACAGAATTTTGACTAATCAAATCAGCTAAAATATGCCGTTTTCTACAGGCATTAATGCCTCTGACATTCCAATTCAGTATATTCATTTAACAACACAGCTAACCCCAAGATCAGTGTCCAGAAAGACCGAATGATCATCACCCTTAGTCAAATCTAAGGCCTGTTGTAAGATACTCTCAAAAGAAGGTCTCGGAACTGACTTCATGCTACTAATAATAAAGTCCCTTTGAGATTCAGATTTGCCTAAAGTAATTTTGTAAACATGGAACAAGGAGGCAATTTCAACATTTGTTAATCTAGTAAAAGGGAAAGCATCGAGTAAATGATTACCTTTAGTATGCACCTCCTCGAGCTGTTTTTCCTGAGCTCTCTTCATGGCCATACTCAACACAGAAGTGTTGAGTCCCTGAATCTTCAGCAAGCGGGCGCTCTTCCTAATTTGGTTGGGTCCAGGAGCTGTGAGGATGGTCTGTGAGGCCTGAGGACTGGTTCCTTGCACCGCACGATACACCTCGATCTCCTTGAGGACCTCATCGAATGATTCTACTTCACTGACATCATCATCCTCAATCATAGCGTCAGACAAAATTGGATCCCCATCCGGCTGGACATCAAGAGGTTCAGCCACAGGAATTGGAGTCAGCACCACAGGTATTGGGCAGGGGCCAAAGGTCTCGGCTAAAATCGGAGTAAGTTGAGCAGATGAAGTGGCATCAGTAGGTGAAACTCCTACAGAAGGGGGAACTGGCACTTGTTCCAGCACAGTGGAGGAGACTTGCACTTGTTCCAGAACAGTGGAGGGTGGAACTTGTTCCAGAACAGTGGATGGTGCTTGAACCAGAACTGGTGGATTGGTGGGAGGGACTGAAATTGACGCCAGCTGAGTGCTGCCCTGGGAGGGGGGGTTATGAGATGATCCTGAGGAAGAGGGGGGCTGGTCAGGTCTATTGGAGCGAGGGCCCGGGCCGGAGGCAGGCTGAGGACCAGGACCAGTGGGTTTCTGTCTCCAGGAGCCACCTTCCGACCTGGGACGTTTGGGATTGAAGTAGGAGCCTGTCACTGCATTCTCAATCTCAAAGAGTATGTCAAATCGGGAGACATGTCCACTGGCATCCTTGAACATGATCCAATGCGACTCTGGAAGCAACTTGGGATCACAAATCCCTATTTTCAGCCTGGCGTAACGCCAATCCCAGTAGTTGACAGTAGTTGGATCTTGATCGAGCAAGATCGCACCAAAATCTTCCAGAAGCTTCTCAAATTCATTAGTCTGCCAAAGCATCATCGGGAACCCGCGCACTCTGATCCAGATCGGGATCATTCGCATACCTTGAGCGTAGCTTGGATCCCATTCCTAGATAGGAATGTCTCTATTCTCTAACCGAAGGGAGCCCTTAGGAAGCACTGAGTCGAGCCAGAACTGAGATGGAGCCAGAATGAGATAGCGGAAGTCATCGAAGATTCGGACGATCCACTCATGTCGTGACTGGGGGTCGCTCATCTTGTACAAGGCTGTTGTGACTCGTTCAGGTCCCTAGTGTTCGATGTCATTGAGTAAGAAGCTCAGCTTAAATGCTGCCTCTAGGTTCTCACTAGCAGCAGTGGCATGGAAGGTGCAGATCGCAGGACGGAGAGAGGTATGAGATGGCATCGGGTCTTTGGCTTGAGCTGCTGGAGTAAAGGAAACAATGGAAGGGAGAGATGAAGGCAGGGGGTCTGGAAGTTTGGGATTGGAGGGTTGAGGAGCGATCTGAGGTGGTTTCTGGTGTACGATCGGAGGATTAGGAATCAGAGGAGGTTGATGAGGAGGTATCGAAGGTTGCAGAGATGCGATCGGAGGAGGATGAGGGGGTGGCTTCGCTATCTCCGATCTGAGAGAGCGGCACTGGGCTGATCGGTGGCCTAATCGATTGCACGCAAAGCAAACTACTGCATTTCGGCAGGAAGGAGCTAGGTGACCTTTGGATCCACAACGAAAGCACCAGGGTGAGGTAGGTGATGAGAGACGACGAAGCTCCGCCATTTTTAACCTCGCTGCCTCAGATCCACCGGGTCGACCCGCTTGATCCACCATCGCAGGACGAAATGGAGCCCGGGTATGAACGGCCTGCACGTACGACCCAGGTCCAGGCGCCATGAGCGATTGTAGAGCATTGGTAAGGGCCTTGAGAGAAGGTTCCAGTTCAGGCACAATTTGAGAACGAGAGGAATCCATCACAGGATCCAGCCCCCGTCCCTTCTCTTTCTCCATTTGCACTCGAGAAAAATATTTTTTTTTCTTTTTTTTGCTTGTATAATGTATTTATGATTTGATATACTCACATTCTTATGACATGTCTTTAATTTGTAAAAATCTAAAAATATACCTTTGGTAAACCCTAAACATTATATATATAGACTGCGGCGTAAGGGCTATATAATTTTACTAGTACTGTGCCTGTGCGTTGCAACGAAAACATATTATAAAATTAAATATAATATGAAGATATCTTTTTGTTTGATATTCACACAAAATTAAGAAAAAAATATTAAATGAAAATAAAAGGCACACACGAAAAAAACAAAAATTCAAATAATAAATAACAATAAAAGAAACAACAAATGGAAAAAATAAATCAAATATAACATGAAAAAAGTTTTTGAAGTATCATTGTCAGTGTGATTCTCTTTGATGTAGTGTAACATTTATGAAAATGAACAAACAAATATGAAAAGTATATTAATTAAAAAAATAAAAAATGAACAATATTTATGAAAATACACATATTAAAACAGCGAGGATAGAGTATTTTCTTACTTTTAACCAACTAAAGAATGACAGCCTCTGTCTTTAAAAAAAATCTGTCAAAGAATTATGTTGTTGGAATATTATTCAAATCATATAATAACTAAAGAGAATAATAATTCGACAAAAAGTTGATAATCTTCATTTAAAATAATAAACGAATTTAGTTAACCTGCTGAAAAAATAATTAATTAAGCTGCATTTTTTCTGAGCTAGAAGGCCGATATTTCCTATATCCTCTTAGCTAATAATAAAAAGATACAATATTTCATATATCCTCTCATATTTATGAACAATCTACTATATGCATGTTTCATAAAATCATATATATTTTTTCTTGAAAATTTTCATTCTCTGTACAATATTTTTAGAACTTGCAAGTTCAATAAATCCATTTATTTCATAAGATATGCTATAAATGCATGAATAAGAGAAAATGAAGAAATAAAAAAATAATTTAATTACATGAATCAAAAATAGATTTAAAAGAGAAATAAGAAAACATATTACTAGAGATTCATTCTTATTTCATTTTCAAGTACAGATACATATATATATAGGGCTGAGATCAACAAAGAAATTATAAATACATTATATATAGAGACCATGCATGCAGCCGGGAGAAGGCTTCTTTCCAGTGGACGCAATTAATATATAGTTTCTCCACCGAACAGATCTAGAAGATCACACACACATATATATATGCAACTTGGTGGGGGGGAGAGGGAGAACGTATAGCCCTGGCCTTAAGCGTCAAAACCTACCATTATATTTTGATACGGAGGAAAGAACTATCAGAGGATATATAGGAGGGCTTCATTGAATTGGGTTTAAAGCTTGAAGGGGTTGCTTAATTTGAACTAAAAAATAAATTATGGACATATTCAAATTAAAGTTTAAAGTTCAGGGATTTAAAATAATTGTCTTAACTGTATTGTTATGCAATTAACTTTCTATATAAGTCCCTTCTCTGTCTCCATTTGCACTCGAGAAAAATAGATATTTGTTTCTTTTTTTTGCTTGTATAATGTATTTATTATTTGATATACTCACATTCTTATGACTTATCTTTAATTTGTAAAAATCTAAAAATATACCTTTGGTAAACCCTAAACATTATATATATAGACTGCGGCGTAAGAGCTATATAATTTTACTAATACTGTGCCCATGCGTTGCAACGAAAACATATTATAAAATTAAATATAATATGAAGATATCTTTTTGTTTGATATTCACACAAAATTAAGAAAAAAATATTAAATGAAAATAAAAGGCACACACGAAAAAAAAAATTCAAATAATAAATTACAATAAAAAAAACAACAAATGGAAAAAATAAATCAAATATAACATGAAAAAAGTTCTTGAAGTATCATTGTCAGTGTGATTCTCTTTGATATAGTGTAACATTTCTAAAAATGAACAAACAAATATGAAAAATATATTAATTAAAAAAATAAAAAATGAACAATATTTATGAAAATACACATATTAAAACAGCGAGGATAGAGTATTTTCTTACTTTTAACCAACTAAAGAATGACAGCCTCTGTCTTTAAAAAAAAATCTGTCAAAGAATTATGTTGTTGGAATATTACTCAAATCATATAATAACTAAAGAGAATAATAATTCGACAAAAAGTTGATAATCTTCATTTAAAATAATAAACGAATTTAGTTAACCTGCTGAAAAAATAATTAATTAAGCTGCATTTTTTCTGAGCTAGAAGGCCGATATTTCCTATATCCTCTTAGCTAATAATAAAAAGATACAATATTTCCTATATCATCTCATATTTATGAACAATTTACTATATGCATGCTTCATACAATCATATATATTTTTTCTTGAAAATTTTCATTCTCTGTACAATATTTTTAGAACTTGCAAGTTCAATGAATCCATTTATTTTATAAGATATGCTATAAATGCATGAATAAGAGAAAATGAAGAAATAAGGAAATAATTTAATTACATGAATAAAAAATAGATTTAAAGGAGGAATAAGGAAACATATCGCTAGAGATTCATTCTTAATTGTGACAAACTATATAGCAGTATGTGTGGCGAGTATATTTTTAACTTAATTTGGACTTCTACACATAAAATAGATGTATTTAATCAAAAGAAGACATATTATGTGATTGGAGGGCCGATATTAAATCTGAAAATTCATCTTTCAATCTTAACCGTTGGCGGATCAGGACAACTACGTGCATTATATAAGAATGGAGATATTTCAAACCAGATTGCGGTGCATCCTCTCGATTTTTTTTTAAAATAGAATTCATACAAAAAAATTAACCAAAGCATACTCGTACCCATTAAAGCTATAAAAATAGCCTCCACCGGTCTCCCAAACCGGTGTAGCTTGAAACTTTGAAAGAGCCTATTTAAAAAGATCCATCGTTCCAAGCTACACCGGTTTGGGGGACCGGTGGAGGCTATTTTTATAGCTTTCCAGAGTACAGTGTTGCTTTGGTTAATTTTTTTAAAATGAATTCTATTTAAAAAAAAAATCTCATCCTCTCCATGCAACTATTTAAAATTTAAATGTAAGAAAATAAATACACCTTACTCGACTTGGTTTACTCTTCTATCGTATGGACACAAATGAGAGGTTATGCGTTCCGAATGTGCCTAAATATTGCATTAGGTGATTCTGTACTAAAATATAATTGAATTTTATTTTATTTTTAAATATTTTATATAGACTAGCTGCCCTAATAATTAAATATCACATGTCTAGTTATAGTCTAGTGGTTAGAGCTTATTTTGTGATTGCAGAGAACTTGAGTTCAATTCCTACCAACCACAATTTATGTATTTTAAGTTTTAGTTTTCTCTATCAAAATTTTTTAGTTCAATTTCTACCAACCACAAAAGCACAAAAGAGCCTGTGCAGTTATTATCTATAAATAATTATGTTCAAGCCTCAAGGAATTCGTATCACCTGAGGTATCTCAAATTTAGTTTAAATCTGAACCGTTAAATCTGCTTTGGCACGAATATTAAAGGAGCCTGTGCATTTTACCTAGACCAGATTAGTCCGGATCTGAACTCAAAATTTGTGTTACTTGAGAACATCGGACTGGGCCTTGAGCCCATCAATCCCATCTCTATCACTGCATTCGTGCAGGAATTAGTTTGTTTTATGGGCCTTAAAATCAGAAAAATGGAAATGGTTCATGAGGTCCTAAAAGTATATTAGTCAACTTGAATTAATGCAGGGGCTGAAAAATATATTAGTCCACCTGAAAATATATTTTGTCTACAATCTTATTTTGTAATGCTCAAAGGTAAATATAGTATCCATGGATATCTGTTGGTGTTTCAGAAAGTGAAAACGAACTGCATGTTCTGATGAGATAAAAACATAAAAAGTATGTACGTACGCATATTAGCATATAGAGTAAAGATTTTGTCCCTCACCATTTGGTCCCCTAAATGTCTCTCTAACTAACTTATTCATAAAGTACAATGGGGACCACTAACTAATTGGGAGAACACAATAATTACTTGGGGGATCACTTAAATTTGAAAAATTTACAACTGGTGCGCACATGTATGAACACTTGTGCGCGTAAGTATTCCTATATAATATATCAAGTATTCATACCTAAGATATTAAATATTTAAACAAAAAACTGGACATCAACTTTCTTTTCTCCATAGTCACACACCCATCTTTTACATGTTTTTAGAAGTGGGTTTTTTTTTCTCCTTTTAATCTAATCAATATTTCTAATGATCCGCGATGAATTTTGCAAATCTAAAATCACGAATGTTTTCAACGTAATTTTCTCTTTCAAATGAGATCCATGATGAAGTATTTTTGGGTTCTTCGTCGTTCAAGTACTCATACCTCGACATGCAAGTATTCATACCTCGTAGTGTGCATACTTTCAATATCATAGTGTGAATACTTACATTATTTTAGTAAGATTAATTTTATTGATTTTGTTATGTATACTTCCAATGTTCTAATATGAATATTGTATATGCTTTAGTATGAATACTTTGAAATATTAATATTTTATAGTAATGATACTTTGAATTAGGGGTGAGTAAATCGCTCATAACTCGTAACTCGCTCATAACTCGCTCACTAAAAACTCGTTAAGAACTCGCTCATTAACAACTCGCTCATTAACGACTCGCTCATTAGCGCTCATTAACTAAATGAGCCGAGCATGAGCATACCCCAACTCGCTCATAACTCGCTCATTAAGAATATGCCACATCTAATCATGCCACATTTAATCCCAATTTCTTAAATTAATATTAAAACTGAATAAATAAAAAATTCCAAACCTACTTATTACACTCCAGAGTCCAGACTAAAGTTGAAATTAAAATTGCTCCAGCGGCCCAGTAAGTCTAAATTACTATACTTGTTGGCTTGTATTTTTTTTTATTTATATAATTATGCAATACTGTTTCATGCTTGTTTTTTTATTATTGTTTTAATAATATAAATTTGTAGATATGTCACAACTCACAAGAAGATAGCTCCGAGGATGTGACGTGGGACCAGTGAGACTGAGAACCGATAAGAATATAGTTGTTTGATTTTGTTAAATTTGCTTATGGATAATTTTTGTTAAATTATGTAATGTTTAATTAGATTGGATTATGACAATTTGTTAAATTATATAAATGAAAATTAGTTTTTGAAAATTAGGTTTTGAATTCTTAAATTACTCATAATTCGTGACTCGCTCAGTTGCTCATAACTCGCTCATTAACAACCCGCTCATTAATAACTCGCTCATTAACAACTCGCTCATTAACAACTCGCTCATTAGCGCTCATTAACTAAATGAGCCGAGCATGAGCATACCCCAACTCGCTCATGCTCGCTCATTAATCAGCCCTACTTTGAATGTTATATTATGAATACTTTACAAAGTATGAATACTTGCTCGTTGAGGTATGAATACTTGCATGCCGAGATATGAGTATTTGAACGACGAAAAACCCGAAAGTACTTCATCATGGATCTTATTTGAAAGAGAAATTACGTAAAAAATATTCATGATTTTAGATTTGAAAAATTCCTCGCGGATCGTTAGAAATATTAATTAGATTAAACGGAGAAAAAAAATCCACTTCTAAAAACATGTAAAAGGTGTATGACTAGAGAGAAAAGAAAGTTGATGTCACACCCCAAACTGAGAATTCCGAATTAGAACGTGATTACCACCTTAGGGATGTCACACGCCTAATCAAGGATTCCGGATTAGGGCGTGACTGATCCTCGTCTCGTGCTTATTAACTCAATAAACACGCAAGGCTAAATAAATATAATAACAAACCAATGTAGCAACGTAAATAGTCATAGTATCAGCATAGTCATACAATCTATAAATAAACATACACATATAATATCCATACAGTCCAAATCAGAATGTAAACACGAACTACAGAAAGAGATACAAGATCTATCGAGTCCGATATACTAATCAAAAGATCGGGTCTCGCAAACCTAATCAAAAGGTCCTATAAATATAAGGTCAAGCCACGGGGTCTTCAGGGTTCGCCTCCAACAGATCCTGCTGCAATATGCCAGCCTTCGTACCTAAGACCCACGAAACAACGTGTGGGATGAGCGAATGATCGCCCAGTATGTGACCCAGAATTACCCTTCAGGAATTCTCTTAAGTCGAAATACTTTTAAATGTAATAGTTTTAAATGACACTTTTATATGCATATGCTTGAATGCAATTATCCTAACTACATAGCTAGAAATAAAAATACATATAATAGATGCAAATGATGTGATTTACTGTCATGCCAACATGGAAAGATTCCCAAAATAAAATCCAAAGAGAGTGATATATTTATAGCCAAGTCGGAGCCCAGTATCCAAGTACCGTGCTAGAATTTATACATATAATAATACGACAGAATCAGCAACCCAGTGCAGTGCCAATCGGATCACAAGATCTAGTAAGATATATCCAAGTACACCGGTCAGCAAGTCCAATGATACACGATGCCTAGTGACATCGCCCATTAAACCTCCCGTGATCAATGAATGCAGATGAATATATCTCAATCTAGTGTTTGTTCCTTTCTCTAAATCGATCCTTCAACCAAACATATAAAATAGGAGAAAACTACAAGCAGGACGTAAAAATAGTTAATCCGTTTCCTCATGAGCAGAAACGGAACTCCATTATTCTGGCCAGCCTAATGGGAAATAGTGGCAGACTCGAACTGCGCACTATACCATGCCACGGACTCGAACCGCTCGCATGGCTACGCTACGGATTCGAACCGCTTGCGTACATCAGCCCTGCCCCAAATCCATGACTCAATCATGATTTGTGCAGCCTGGCAGGTAAAATCGTATATTAGCTCCTAGTGTAGGGGGGAAAAGCTCCCGGATTGATTCGTGCCCCGGACTCGAACCGATACACGCAAAAATGTAAAATGAAGCGAAATTTATATAAGTCCAAGTATACATATAATATATCCTAATAAGACATCCAAGGGATCAAGTGATCCCCCAGCTCAATGGCTGCGAGGCCGACTCGTTCCATCCCAACAAGCCGGAGCGCAGTCACTCGGTCTTCTTTCTCACACTCACCATGCATATGATTGTTTATAATAATAGTATATTGTCCTCTACGAGAAGAGGACAACAATGATCCTATCTAATATAATAGCCTAACTAATTTAATTACTCTACTCCTAAATAAAACAGTAAATCCTTTCTTTGAAGGGGATTATGCAAATCCTAACTACAGTTCAAAAAAATAAACATGCTCTAACGCATCTATTAATTTAAAGTGCGGATGACAGGTCAAGTGGTCGACTGGTAAGAGTACGCCACAAAAAGTAAGTCAGATATCCCACACCTGTAGGGTTGGAGACGCGATGGCTAACCCTCATTGAAAGCAACAGGATCCTTGTATACTCCGATCGATGCGTCAGTCGGCTCAGTCCACGGATCGGACTCGTACGGGATATGTGGATCTGAATTTACGTAATTTAAACTAATTAAAATCTACATTATATTATACTAACCCTCGCCCCAATTAATATGTTTTCGTTAAATTCTCGATCATTTCGAGTTTATAAAAAAATACCGATTCTATTTGTCTGACTGAATCGGCTTAGTCAGATATTGATCATTCGCTTTCTTCTAATTTAATCTAACTTGATTTAAAAGTATATAGTACTTTTATTATTTTAGTTTGAAGATAAATTGTTTGTTAAAATTCTAGTGTCGAAATGTTCGCAATTTAATTTATCGTGAGTTGTGGTAACTACATGTGTTCTACTTAATTTAATCTATTCTAATTACTTAGCTACTTCGGTTTTACTTATATTATCCATAAGCATTTTTAATCGCTCAAAATTTAGTTTCGTAAGTTAATTAATTGGTGATAATTTCTACGACAATTACATTTATTATTTCAATTAATGCGATAATTAGATCATTTTTATATGTATAAAAATAGAGGTACAATTAGTAATTTAATTACTTTAGTTAAATATAACTTGAAATCATTTTTAACTACGTGCATAGAAATAAAATTTACTTTGTCAATTATCAACGACTTATTAAGTTTAAAATGTATTTACGCAAAATAGTTATTATTCTAATTAATTCTACGGGGTGTCTCGTCGAAATATTCGTACGGTAACTATGTCATTTCCTACAGTGTCCATTACAAAATTTAAAGTAATTCATTTGTTTAAATATGGGTTGTATTTTATTAAGAAAACACGTTGGAAAATTCTATTTGTAAATCATCGGATTCGAATTTAATTATAGTTCGCTTAAATTTAATTACATTCTTATTTGGGAAGAATATACGTCGTTGAGTTACATATATATTTTTAATACGTATATAAGAGAAAAATACATTTTAGTAATTAGTTATGCTAACTACTACAGTTTAAAAGAAAGTTTAGGTATGTAACAAGATATGCTGCTAATTAATTGTTCCTATTAATTAACAACATAATATACTTAATTTTATCACATCAATTTTATTAAATTATTAATCCTAATTAACTATATGTGTTGTATTTAATGTGATTTAATTTTGTTTGTGTGAACGCAAGCTATAATTGACTCGGCCAAATACATTGGAAACTTATTCGCTACTCTTCAAATTCGAAACTAATTATGATATATAATTTAATTAACGCTATTACTCAAGAAGACTATGCGTATTTTAATTACATATATATAGTGAAAATAACGATCAAATTAAAATCAAACAAAATGAAAGTATGTTCGTTAAATTAGTCATACTAGCTACTACGGTTTGAAAATTAATATTTTTCCACGAATAAGAAGTTAATATTTATATTTAGGTTTTCATTTTAATATACGTAAATAACTTTATTTCATTTAGCTACGTGTTGGGAGGTGTTTTAATTATTTCTAACTAACTCACAAAATTCGTATTTTATTACTATTCTAATTCTACCGTTAATTAGTCGTTTCGAATCTTAGTATAAAAAAAATAATATTTTTCGTTTAAGATTCAAGAATGCTTAAAAAGATTTTAATTTAAAAACTTGTTATTAAATTTTTAATTTATTTGATGTGTAGGGTGTTTTATTTAAGATTTGTTTTCGGGATCATATAGTGTCCAATATCGGGCAAACCTATGCTCAATTCATGTTATGAGCTATCTATCGAGGTAACAATGCTCTGGACTTTTCTAATCATTTCCCGAGCTAATTTAGGTTTACGTAAGCATCCGATTTTTATTCGATTCCTTATAAAACCTAAATTTTAAAAGCCGCGTCTTTATCCAACAATCACGCCTTTTGGAACAATCCAAATACCATAATTTTATCCAATTTTATCCCTTTTAATTTTCACTTCAGCCAAGTACAATCCGAGTCCAAATTTTAAACAAAATCCCAACTTTTGCATTTAGGTTCCAACAATTTATTTTATTAGTCTAATGGTTGTAATTTCACACAAAAGCCCTTGAATTTAATTTTATTTACATATAGGTCCCTGTCAAGTCAAAGTCCGGTTAGGATAATCACAGTACAGTACCAACGGTATCACTGGGCCAGTACCACTGGTACTGGCACCGCACACTCACAAGCACATAGCCAAACAGGGGTAAAACGAGCACCAGCAAACAACACAAACAAGCACAAACAACACAAACCAGCACAAATGGGAAAACAGAACGAAAGGTAGAACAAGGCCGGTATCCAGAAAACACCCCACAAGCATCACAAGCACCAATTAGGAAAAACAAGGGTTCCGAATCAATTACCAGATAGCAGGGAATCACAAGCACCGCACCAGAATGGTACACCAACAACGACACCACACCGGGATCAGCACCAAGAGGCGCCAAGATAGAAATCGCAAGCACCACAAGCAACAGGCCTACCAAGCTCCACTACCAGCACAGGAAGGCACCAGAACAAGGAAAATCGCAAGATCTCAACCCTAAAAATTCTAGGGTGGTGACAGTATCACAGAGGTAAACGGGAAGAGGAGAAAAGAGAGATTTCTCAACACATGAGCGAAATAGAACAACCCAAAGAGAGAGAAAGACCAAAACCGAGAGACAGAGATATATATAGCACTCGGGAGAGAGAAAACCACACAGGTCAGTAGCGCAGAGAGCAGGTGCGAGACCCACGCGCCTCAGCGTCGGAAGTCAAGATTCGTACCATGATGGAACAGGGGGCAGGTAGCAACCTCGCGCGGGAGAGAGAGAAAGAGGAGAACCCTCCTGGGTTTCCTTCTCCACGAAGGAGAAAAGAGAGAGAGCGTAGGGTCGGCTCACAGAGAGACAAAAGAGGGGCGACGAGGAGAGAAGAAAAGGAGAGGAGGGGAGGGTTATAAAAAAAAATTGTTGCTTTAAGATTCGTGTAGATTAACATCGGACGGTTCAGACAACTTCAAGATTTCTTTTAAAAGAAAATGTTTGCTTTGAGATTCGTGCAGGATATAGAAGAATGGTTCAGATTGCCTACAGAGAGAGAGAAAAGAGAGCGGCTCTCTAATGGACGAAATAGAAAAGAATAAGGGAATATAAATGGAGGGGTTTAAGATTAGTGCACAAAGGGAATTGAACGGTCAAGAAATTTCCATGAGTAATAATAAAAGGAACCATATAAGTTGATTCAAATTTAGGCAAATCAAGATACGTATAATAAACTAATCTCATTAGTATCTGGATTTATAATTTATACTCAATTTCAATATTCGTTGTGTTAGGTCATATTTTATTTACAGTAACCTTCAAATTTTTTATTTTTATAAACTTAGTTCTAATCTTGTCTCAATTAAAATTCGTATTCTAAATTTATGAAACTCTTATTTGTAAAATTTAAAATTTGTAAATTTTAAGTTAGTTTAAAATCAATCCAATGTATTTATTTTGAATCGATCGTCTTAATTGAATTTTAGGAAATTAATTGGTTCATTGAAATCAAAGTTTTATTATGTTATTTTTAAATGAATATTTATTTATAATTTAACCCGTTCGTTAATTAATCAAAAATTTTAATTAGTCGTAAATCTTTATTAGTTACTTAGTTAATTATTTTAAAATTTTCAGACTATAACAGTTGATTTCCAGTTTTTTGTTTAAATACTTAATATCTTAAGTATGAATACTTGATATATTATATATGAATACGTGCGCACATAAGTGTTCATACATGTGCTCGCCAGTTGTAATTTTTTTTTCAAATTTAAGTGGTCTCCCAAATAATTAATGTTCATCTTAGTTAGTTAGTGGTCCCCGTTGTATTTTTTTATGAATAAGTTAGTTAGGGGGACATTTAGGAGATAGAATGGAGGGGACTATTATTCGTTCCCTAGCATATATATATCAAGTTATCATAGTGGATATTATCCCCTAATTAATGAGTCTAATTTTAGTATTTTACTAATGCATATCTTGACAAAGGTTTAGATTAGAGTAACAATACCAGTTTTCATTTATGTTGTTTAATTAATTAGTTCATTTAATCTAATATGTAAGTATTATATTTTTTTTAGATAAATGAATAATTTGGAAGTAGATGATGAAATGGAAGATATAGTAATAGATGGAACGAGAGAGGAAATTTTCGAGTCTTGTGAAGGAATGGAGTTTCCTAATCAACAAGTAGCCTTTAATCTCTGCAATACGAATGGTTAGTTCCAAAGGGTTTAGACCAAAAAAAAACATCAATTGAAGGAAGTCATTGGAGACAGTTAGTGAGTTAATTGAAAAGACACTATAAAAAGAAAAAATCGATCAAGAGATGTGGTTGTGTGATTGCAAAGTTGCGTGCCATGTTAAGCTACATAAGGACGGAATTTGGATGATAACGGGCCTCTACAAGAACCATTACTATATGTTAGTTCAAAGCACTCCCTCGAAAAAGTGACACATATGATCTCACAAACAAATGTCCATGAAAGATCGAACACATATTGAGTTGTTGTGTGAGTAAGATATTGGAGCTAGAGAAAAAAATACGTGATATGCCGTAACGTGACGTGACAAACATGCCGTGACGCGACATAATCAACTTTTTTTTTCACGTGACGTGACCAAAATAGTAGCGGATGCTCATGTCACGCGAATGGTCACGTCATGCGTAGTCACGCCATGACCATACGTGACGTGATCACACATGATGTGATGTGACGTGTCGTGATGTAAATTAGTCATGTTAATTTTTTTTTATATTTTAATTTAAATTGTTGAAAATTAAAAAAAAATATATAAAAAATTCTAAAATAAATAAATAATGTTGTAAAGATTATTTTTTAGGAAATGTTGCATCTGACACTACTTTAAAAATTCAAATTACAAACATCCATTAGACTAAATTAAAAAAAATAAAAAATCCTACATGAGTACCAATATCACTGAACTTACACTAAAATAAAAATCTGAATACTCTATACATATAAAAAAAGTTAGATACTCTATGTTTCATGCCGTAACGTGACATGACATGACTGGTTCACGTGACGTGACGTGACGTGACGTATATTTTCACTGGAATGTGGTCACGTCGCGCGAATCATCATGTCAAGCGTCACGCGAGTCACGTCACGTAATCGATACACATGACATGACGTGACGTTCCATGACGTGACTAGTCACGCCATGACAAATTTCCTTCTCTAATTGAAGCTATGCAAATTAGAGAATACCTTGCAGCAAAGGTCGTGGGTAAAGCGAATATTCATTACAACAAGAAGGATGTGAACAACCATATTACAAGTGTGAAAAGAAGTCTAGCTATGGTGGATATGAATTCAATGTTAGACTTCTTTAAGCGAAGGCAGCAAAAAGATCGATTTTTTTTTGTCGTCAAACCCGATGAAGATAATGTTGCTAAAAATATATTTTGGGTAGATGGTCGTTCAAGTAGGACATATCAAGTTAGAGAAGTCTAATATTACATTCACAACCACCCTGACTAGACTTTGTTTTACGCTTGTAATATGATTGCTGACATCCTTCTTGCTGAAATGAAGATTCGCTTAATTTGTGTAGCTCCAATATTTTGCTCACACAACAACTCAATATGCATCCTATTTCCGTGGAAATTAGCTTGGAATAGATCATAGGTGTCGCTTTTTCGAGGGAGTGCTTTGAACTAACAGATAGTTATGATCATTGTAGAGGCCTATTTTTTTTTTATGGTTGGCATAAATAATGCCAACAATTTCATTGATAAAAAAAAGTATTTACACAGTATCCTAAAGTCTCACACTAATTACAAAAGTTAAATATTCACATTCCTCTATTTATCCAGTATTCAGCCACTGGATAATTTCCATAGCCGTATCATTGACGAGGCTATGTACTAATTTCCTTTTGTTAGAGAATAGCCTTCTATTCCTCTCCCGCCAGAGAGCCCAAGCCCTCGCTGCCCAAATAATATCCCAACGAACTCTTAGCATAGGTGTTAGGTTACGATGAAGGATGTGTGTTTTGAAAGTTATCTTTTAATAATAATTTATGTGTTATTTATGATTTTATTACGAATATTATTATTCATGTTCCTTGAGATTTATATATTATATCTTTGGAAGTATTCAAGAAGATGCTCTTGGTCTTGAATCATAGAACTCCTTAGATGAGAAATATTTAATCACTAAATATGTTCACGATCGTGGTAATTAAGGAGGAACATTAATTACTAAGAAAGATTGTCATGTCGATTAAAGTACATTGAAGTTCTATAAATGTTGATAAAAGATTATCATTTAATTACATGAATATATATAAAAGTGTGTTTTATATATTGAACATGACCTAAATGAATGGAACATTATATGGATTGTGTTTTGTGTCATTAATGTTTACATTGTGTCTTTAGAATCTTAAATATGAGATGTATAGGTTTTTCACATGAGAAGTATATAATGTGATTGCTATTTAAATACTATTTTATGATAGGAATGAAATAGTAGTTCATTGTGTACAACTTGTGCGGGAGAAATCTATATATTAATATTATCATTGTCCCTCATTTTATTCGAGTTATGATATTACTGGGCCCCTTGGTAAAGTGGAATTATATCACATGCAATATAACTGATGTAATTATAATTATAATTCACTTGAGAGACCAAGAAAAAGAATATAATGCAAAAATGACACGATCCTATTTTGCATACTATTCATAATATCATGAGACAAGGATAGACACGAAATTAGTGGATTGAGTAAATAATTACTATGTCGTTTGGATAACTATAATGTAATGATAGAACCTCTTATAGTCAATAATATAAAGTTTTATATTATTGCCAAGATGACATAGATCCTCTGTACGGTCACACCAACTGAAGAGAAACAACAAGTATTTTATATTTCATAATGATGTATAAAATAAAATACATAAGATGAAATGATAAAATAAAATGTTATAATATGACATGCTTAGACCATAAATAAATTTGTGAAGTTATGCAAATATTATTTGGTATAATGTTTGAATGCATTATAAGAATAATAAGAATATTGCATAATATAATAATATTATTAATATTATTTATTCATAAATTAATTTATTGAACCAATCACAAGATGAGATTAAAGATGATAAAATGGCTAAATAAGACTAGTGGCATTTGTGTAAATAGTTTAAACCTTACACAAATAGTAGCCCTAACCCCTTGCCTATTTAAAGGGGTGTAATTAAGGAAAATAATGATAATTTTTCTGCTCATTTTTTCTTGGCCGAAAGTTACTGTAGCAGCCATTTTTCTCAAGTCCAAAAAATTCTCCTTTCTCTCTTCTCTAGGCCAAATCCTTAAGGGTTTTGCTCTTAGATCGAAAAGTTCAAGGGAAGACACTCATCTCTTCTTGTTAGGTGGTTGGATCTAAGCCTTAAACTTCACATCCATCTATCTAAGAGGTGTGTTAGTTTGTTGTTTAGGTTCAAGGTGAACCAAGAGGCGCATCCGAGTAAAACACGAGATCTAGAAGGGAAACCGGCTTCTCTCCATCAAGAGATTTGACAATCTCTTTAGGTAAAGGTTTTCATCCTCTTTAGTAATAAATTAGTTGATATTAATTTATCTTAGTACACATTAGTTTGATGAATCAAATCTTGTTTGCTTTTGTCGTATAAATAAGATCTTTTGTGTATAGAGCCAAGTGGTGATAGGAAAAATTTTAAATTCTCACCATATAGGCATACACATGAAATCCCAACAGTGGTATCAGAGCACAAGTTCAATTTTATGACAATTAGACTATTTAATTAGTGCTAAGTTAAGTGCACAAATTTTTAGTTAACTATCTCTCAAGTTTCTAGTTCATAAATATGTCAGTTTGGGTTCTTAATGCATTTGGTCACTTTAATACTATTTGAATGATAATTTTTGTAGATCTAAAAATTCCTACATTAGTTTATGATGTGTGGATGAAGATTCTAAAATAAAATAGGGAGTTTAGGCCGTTTTATTAAGGTAAACAAAAATTATAAAAACGGGTACAGCACTGGAATTGCTGTGTCCAGTTTTCTGTTTTGCTGAGATTCAAAATTAAATAACTTTAGTTTGGCTAAATGGATTTTTATGAGTAACCTATCATTAAAAAGATAATGAAGTCTAGTTTCTGAAAAACTATATTTTGCAATACAAAAATATTACGAATTTTGTGTGAAAATTAAATTTACAGAAGTAATACGATCAGATTTCCAGCACTGGAACTTGTGATTCAAATGTAATTTTCTCACAAACTAATAAACATTTTTTTGTGTTCTTTATATTTCCAGAAAGCTATCAAAGTCTAGTTTTCAGAAATATATGGCTTGATTTTTTATTTCAAACACACAATTTTCTGTATAGAAATTATTGATTGGCGCGCAGCAGACTGAAACTGAAAATTGTATAATTTTCGGTCTCACCATCGTAGAATATTAATTTTTCACAAGGGCTATTTTGAAAAATCTGTAATATTAGATCTCATTCAAATTATGGCAGATTAAGGAGGAATTAATTATGAATTAATGACATTAAAGGTATTAATTAGCCATAATGGCAATTAAGAATGAATTAATGACATTAATGATAATTGATTGACAATAAATGACATTTAATTGACAATAAATGATATTTAATTAATAAATATTTATTAAATTAAAATCATTTTCTGAGATTTAAAATGATTTAGATGGATTGATAACTTGAGAGATAAATGATTAACTAAATAAGATTGAATAGCGGCAAGATTGCACATGTGTACTAATTTTGTTTTGCAGGAGGATTGTGGGTTAGTATGGCTCAAGATTTTCAATGCCTGGTGTGTTGTAATGAATGATGTGTATGAATATTTGTAATGCGGCCTAAGGTGCCATTGAAAATTAATTAGAATAATTAAATTATGGCAAAGATGTTAGGTTGCCATTTATGTATTATTATTCAAGGCTTGCATGCCACATAGGATTTAGGATTGGGTAATTCTAAATGTAATTTTTCATTTTAATTTAGAATAGCTCTAAAATAGAATGAAGATTGGGTGGGTACTTGTAGTTTAGAATTATATCAAGGTTATTGATAGAGCTACAAGAATGCAAGCGGGAGCCATACAACCCACGGAGCTTGTGAATATATGAGATAATTTAATGGTTAGGATAGGTATTGTTGTATGAACACATGACCTACCAAAATTATCAAAGTCATATATTTGCTACGTCCATGAAAAATTTAAGAATAACTTTCCTTCTCATTTTATCACTTTAAGCTAGTAATTAGGAATAAGCATAGGTGTGATCTTAATTATTAGAAATTGTGAACTTGCATGAATTTGTTATTAAGCCTTAAGTGAGTGGGAGTTGTGTGAGGCACACATTGCTCATTATGTGGGAATAACTTGTTCATGCTTGTTGACCAATAAAATGAGTTTTCTTACAACGAATCACCAAGATCTAGGCTTGGGTTTTGGGAAAGAGAGTTTTATTAAGAAATTGGATCTTTCTTTCTTAATGAGAACGATAAGAGTCATAAAGTTAGGTTTTACCTAAAGGTTATGATTGGTAAATGATACCTACTTAGACAAATATTTTAGATAAGTCTATTTATTTGAAAAAGGTCTTGTGTGACTAACAAAACGGACAACCTTTAATATTTTGTTAGTACAAATTTTATTGAAATCATGAACACTGATATGTACCCTTAAAATGAAATTTTTTGTAGCTATGTCTACACTTCCAAATTTTCTGCATTATATAGTCGAAAAACACCCCATTACCAAGAATAAAGGCAAAACAAAGAGCAAGATAAGTAAGACGCATTCCTCGCTCAAGGGCAAGAGTGGAGGGGCTCATGTGAGCACCTCCAAGGGAAGCAAGAAAGGAAATGCTCCTAACTCTGACACGGAGTGCTTTTATTGCCACGAGAAAGGACATTTCAAAATGAATTGCCCCAAGTATAAAAATGACTTGGATGAAGGCAAAGTTGAATGCAAGCGCTCTAAATGTATACTTGTTATTGAACTAAATTTAAATTTAGCCACAACTATCCAAGATTGGATAATGGATACTGGATCATGTGCTCACTTAGTTTCTAATGTGAATGCACTAAAGGATAGGAGGCCTCTCTCAAAAGGAGAGGTAGTGTTGAAGGTCGGAAATGGTGCAAGTGTTTTCTGCGATCACTGTAGGCACTCTTGATCTTCATTTATCTAGTGGTTTTCGTTTAAGTTTAAAGGATGTTTATCATGTTCCTTCAGTATTTCGAAACATTATTTCTGTATCATGCTTGGATGCAGAAGGCTTTTGTTTTGTAATAAATAACTCCCGTATGGTTATTGAGAAGGATGGTCTATTTTGTGCAAATGCCTTCATTTCAAATGGATTATATTTGCTTGATTTAGGTGAGGATAAACATATGTTGAATATCAGTAACAAGAGACTCAAGATATCTCAAATGAATGAGATACTCTTATGGCACTATCGCCTTGGTCACATAAATGAGAAACGCATAAAGCAATTGCAGCAAGCAAATCTTCTAGATTTGCTTGACGGTGAAGCAATTGGAACGTGTGAATCTTGTTTAACTGGAAAAATGACCAAATCACCATTCAAGAAGAAAGGTGAGAGATCAAGTGGTTTATTGGAATTGATACATTCTGATGTATGTGGTCCAATGAGTACTAGTGCAAGAGATGGTTATAGATACTTCATTACCTTCATAGATGATCACAGTCGATATGGCTATGTGTATCTTATGAAGCACAAGAGTGAATCCTTTGAGAAATTCAAAGAATACAAGAATGAAGTAGAGAACCAACTTGACAAGAGAATTAAGGCTCTACGAACTGATCGTGGAGGAGAATACTTGAGTAATGAGTTTAACACATACTTGAAAGAGTGTGGCATTATACCACAACTCACTCCACCCGGGACACCACAGTGGAATGGTGTTTCCGACAGAAGAAATCGAACCTTGCTTGATATGGTTCGTTCAATGATGTGTCAAACAGAGCTATCTTTATATTTTTGGGGTCATGCACTCCAAACTGCGGCTCAAATACTAAATATTGTTCCATCAAAATCCGTTGAGAAAACACCACATGAGTTGTGGATGGGCAAACCACCCAACATATCTTTTCTCAAAGTTTGGGGTTGTGAGGCATACGTCAAGCGTATGATGTCAACAAAACTTGAACCCAAAGCGGATAAGTGATTCTTCATTGGATACCCAAGAGAAACAAAAGGGTATAGCTTTTGGCACAAGTTAACGAATACTATATTCGTTAAAAAGGGTGCAACATTCTTAGAGAAGGAGTTTCTCGAAAGAATCAAAAGCAGTGGTAGTAGGGTGACACTTGAGGAAACTCAAGAGGACCTACTAATGAATGATCATGAGATGAATGATGACATTCAAGATGATCATGAAATACCACATGAAGCTCCTTTAATCAGTGGGAGTACAAGCAGTCAAGTTTCATAAGGAATTGTTGAAGAGACTCAGACTTCCCCACTGAGTGTTCGTTTAACTCAAGATGAGTCACAAGAACATAGAGAGCTTAGAAGGTCAACAAGAGAAAGGAGAAGACCCGAACTATATATGGGTCTTCATGAGATCTTGGTAATGGATACTGACGATCCCTTGACCTACGAAGAAGCAATAGAAAGAAAAGACTCCAAAGCATGGCAAGAAGCCATGGGATCCGAAATACAATCCATATATGACAACCAAGTATGGAAATTGGTAGATCTTCCTGAAGGATTGAAAGCCATTCGAAACAAATGAATTTTCAAGAGGAAGATGGACATGAATTGTAACTTGACAACGTACAAGGCAAGACTTGTAGCAAAAGGTTTTACTCAAATCCAAGGAATTGATTATGATGAAACTTTTTCACCAGTTGCCATGTTTAAATCTATTCGGATAATGCTAGCTATTGCCGCATTTCATGATTATGAAATATGGCAATTGGATGTCAAAACAGCTTTCCTAAATGGAAAATTGGATGAGGAGGTATACATGGTACAACCTCAAGGTTTTGAAGATCCGAAAAATAGTAGCAAAGTGTGCAAACTTCAGAGAGTTATTTATGGCTTGAAGCAAGCATCAAGGAGTTGGAACAAGCGCTTTGATAAAGAGGTTAAAACTCTTGGATTCATTCAAAGTAAGGAAGAGCCTTGTGTATACAAGAAGGTTAGTGGGAGCCACATTATGTTCTTGGTCTTATATGTAGATGACATATTGCTGATAGGTAATGAAAAATCTTTGATGGAGCAAACAAAGAACTCATTGAAAACTATATTTTCAATGAAAGACATGGGCGAGGCTCAATATATTTTAGGGATTAAAATATATAGAGATAGGTCTCGTAGGCTCATTGGTTTAAGTCAAAATGTATATATTGACAAAATCTTGGAAAGGTTCCACATGGAAAATTTCAAGAAAGGAAATGTACCAATGAGTATGTCTGTGCATCTTAGCAAGTCACAGTGTGCCACAACACGTAAAGACATTGAATACATGAAGAATGTTCCCTATGCTTCAGCCATAGGTTCCATTATGTATGCTATGACTAGCACAAGACCCGATGTCGCGTATGCTCTGAGCATGACAAGTCGTCATCAAGCTTCACCTGGTCCTGATCATTGGACTGCAGTCAAGAATATTCTTAGGTACCTGAAAAGGACCAAGAACAAGTTTCTTGTCTATGGTGGTCAAAGAGAGCTCATTGTAAAAGGCTACACTGACGCTAGTTTTATGACAGACCCAGATGATAGAAGATCTCAATCTGGGTACGTCTTTCTTCTGAATGGTGGAGCTGTGAGTTGGCGTAGTTGGAAGCAATCAACTACAGCTGACTCAACCACCGCAGCAGAAGTCATGGCGGCTGCAGAGGCAAGCAAAGAGGGAGTCTGGATAAAGAAGTTCCTTGAGGAACTCGGCGTCGTTTCATCCAGCGAAGGCTCCTTGGAGCTATTTTGCGATAACAGTGCATCTATTTCGCAAATTAAGGAGCCAAAGTCACATCACAAAACAAAGCACATGGACAGAAAGTACTTTGTAACTCGTGATTTTATCGAAGAAGGCAAAATTTCATTGTTATGGGTTGACACAAACAGCAACACAGCTGATCCCTTCACAAAACCCTTATCGCAAGCCAAAAGTGAAATTCATTTCGAGTCCATGGGTCTACAAGATCATGGAGAGTGGCATGAAGAATAAAAGGGACTTCTAATTTTAGAGTTTATGCATTTGTTATGAGAAATTTTAAAAACAAGTGGGTGACTGAAGGATGTGTGTTTTGAAAGTTATCTTTTAATAATAATTTATGTGTTATTTATGATTTTATTACGAATATTATTATTCATGTTCCTTGAGATTTATATATTATATCTTTGGAAGTATTCAAGAAGATGCTCTTGGTCTTGAATCATAGAACTCCTTAGATGAGAAATATTTAATCACTAAATATGTTCACGATCGTGGTAATTAAGGAGGAACATTAATTACTAAGAAAGATTGTCATGTCGATTAAAGTACATTGAAGTTCTATAAATGTTGATAAAAGATTATCATTTAATTACATGAATATATAAAAGTGTGTTTTATATATTGAACATGACCTAAATGAATGGAACATTATATGGATTGTGTTTTGTGTCATTAATGTTTACATTGTGTCTTTAGAATCTTAGATATGAGATGTATAGGTTTTTCACATGAGAAGTATATAATGTGATTGCTATTTAAATACTATTTTATGATAGGAATGAAATAGTAGTTCATTGTGTACAACTTGTGCGGGAGAAATCTATATATTAATATTATCATTGTCCCTCATTTTATTCGAGTTATGATATTACTGGGCCCCTTGGTAAAGTGGAATTATATCGCATGCAATATAACTGATGTAATTATAATTATAATTCACTTGAGAGACCAAGAAAAAGAATATAATACAAAAATGACACGATCCTATTTTGCATACTATTCATAATATCATGAGACAATGATAGACACGAAATTAGTGGATTGAGTAAATAATTACTATGTCGTTTGGATAACTATAATGTAATGATAGAACCTCTTATAGTCAATAATATAAAGTTTTATATTATTGCCAAGATGACATAGATCCTCTGTACGGTCACACCAACTGAAGAGAAACAACAAGTATTTTATATTTCATAATGATGTATAAGATAAAATACATGAGATGAAATGATAAAATAAAATGTTATAATATGACATGCTTAGACCATAAATAAATTTGTGAAGTTATGCAAATATTATTTGGTATAATGTTTGAATGCATTATAAGAATAATAAGAATATTGCATAATATAATAATATTATTAATATTATTTATTCATAAATTAATTTATTGAACCAATCACAAGATGAGATTAAAGATGATAAAATGGCTAAATAAGACTAGTGGCATTTGTGTAAATAGTTTAAACCTTACACAAATAGTAGCCCTAACCCCTTGCTTATTTAAAGGGGTGTAATTAAGGAAAATAATGATAATTTTTCTGCTCATTTTTTCTTGGCCGAAAGTTACTGTAGCAGCCATTTTTCTCAAGTCCAAAAAATTCTCCTTTCTCTCTTCTCTAGGCCAAATCCTTGAGGGTTTTGCTCCTAGATCGAAAAGTTCAAGGGAAGACACTCATCTCTTCTTGTTAGGTGGTTGGATCTAAACCTTAAACTTCACATCCATCTATCTAAGAGGTGTGTTAGTTTGTTGTTTAGGTTCAAGGTGAACCAAGAGGCGCATCCGAGTAAAACACGAGATCTAGAAGGGAAACCGGCTTCTCTCCATCAAGAGATTTGACAATCTCTTTAGGTAAAGGTTTTCATCATCTTTAGTAATAATTAGTTGATATTAATTTATCTTAGTACACATTAGTTTGATGAATCAAATCTTGTTTGCTTTTGTCGTATAAATAAGATCTTTTGTGTATAGAGCCAAGTGGTGATAGGAAAATTTTTAAATTCTCACCATATAGGCATACACATGAAATCCCAACATACGACCCCTGATCCAAGCTTGAAGGATTCCGGTCTCATTCCCAATTGCCACGTTGTGATGAGCTCCCAATCCCCTCCAGAAACTCCTTGTAAATGAGCAGACCCACATAAGGTGATCTCTTGATTCCGTTACACTGGAGTTAAACAAGTGACAGCCTGACTGAACTACACATCCTCGTATCCCAAGAACCTCCTGTGTCAAAATTTTATCCTCCAACATGAGCCATAAGAAAATCTTGATCTTCATGGAAACCTTGATTCTCCATTGGCTCCGTTGTGTTGGTGATCTAACCCCACGGTCATGTAAGGTTGTATAAGCCGATGCACATGAGAATCCACTAGTAGTAGTCCATCGCCATGAAGGTTCACCCCCAATCCATTCTACCGAGATGGAGTAGAAAGGCACTATTCGCTTGTAGAGGCCTATTATCATCCGAATTCCATTCTTATGCAGCCCCACATCTCTTGATCGATCTTTCCTTTTCTGGGGTGACGTCACCGGTTGTTGGAGGCTTTTGTCGCGGTTTGCAACTGTAAGTATGAGTGTAGAATTGTTAGCTGAATAACAATATGGTGAATGTAATGCATGTGTATGTAGTGGCAGAACTAGGGGGGTGCAAGGGGGGGCCAGGCACCCCCCATAAAATCAGTAGTTACAGTAGGTATATGGAAGGATTATGACCCGTTGCACCTCCCAAGTTCACAATTAAATGTTAAGTATTCATTTAGTCCATCAAGAAAAATAATTTTTGAGTTTTTGTTATAGAGATATTATAATTTTGAGTTTATTTAGTATTTAATATTGTTGTTAAGATGGTTATTGTTTAATTAATTTTTATATTTGCGGTTGTTCTTTCGTCTTTCAGCGGCTCGGCCCTCTCCAAATTTTCATCCTGGTTCCGCCCCTGTGTGTATGCTGATGAAGGAGATGAGGTTTGATAATTTTTATTTGAATTCTGTGATAGTTTAGTTTGAATTGCATTATAACTAACAATAGATTTTAAATTGTGTCATGGAAAAGTCTGAATGCAGAGAAAGATAAATCACGTGGTATAAGATTTTACAATATAACCCATTAATTTTCGAGGATTGCAAACTTGTAAAAACCACTCTGTTTCCAATAGGTTCAGGAAATTTGGTAGTTGGTACTTTGAAAGTTTGACCAGTATATAGCTAGCTGTAGGTGTTACAATTAATGTGTGCAGGAGAAAGCTCTTAAAGATATATAGAACCAGCAACAAAATTGGAATGTTGTTAACTAAAATGTATAATACCCAGACCGTAAACTGTAAACTGTAAACCCTAAACTCTTTTAACATATTGAAGCTAGATTGTAGGTTGTATCATCATCTTTTTGGGTTTATTAATATATTCAGTGGTATGCATATATATAATATAATAAATGAGCATCGCAATATATATATATACGGATCTTATTGTTAAAGTTTGATTAGCTGAATTCTTTAGTTGTAGTAAAGGTGCAAGGTATAGTATTTAATCGATGCAAGTTGTTAATTACCTCTTTTGAAAGTCACCTGCTGTAGGATGAAGTGATAATTGCTCTATGAATATTTGTGTTCTTGACTCTTGAGTACGTATTAAGGCTCCATTAGTTTCTGTGTTTTAGAGAAATGTTACTTGAAAGTAAATCAATTGAAGAGAGCTGAATGCAAGGATTATTAGATGTTGTGCTTTTTATTCATGTTAATTACCTCTGGATGTTAATTTGATTAGCTGATCAATTGAAGAGACCATGTATGTCGTGTAGTGAATATAAACGTATCTAATTAAATAAAAGAGTATTTTTATTTTATATTTGAATTCTTAGTAGCGGCTACCAAGTAAAAATAAAATTTACATCAACTACATCTGTAATTTACACTATCATCCTATGAATAAAAGAGTATTTTTAATCATTGACATTTTATATATATATGTATCCTGCATATATATATTCACTTTGCGTATATTCATTCTCTTTACTTACGACAACAACTTAGAGCTAAGAACAAATTAACCTAGCTACATACAATAAATAATATATATAAACAGAGAAAACATGTTCTTGCCAAATTAAGCACTATTAATTTGTGAAGTAGGAATCTAGCTATGTCAATCAACCACCAATGGATGCCAGCTGACATTGCACTTATTCCTGTCCAGGCAGTACCTCCCCGCCCTGCTCCCTCACTTCCGGCCTCATCTGATGGAGATTCCAGCTCCTCCACCTAGAGGGACCTTATATCCAGGGCTGCTAATATATAGAAGCCCTGTTCATGATCGGGCCCAGATCGATCTTGAAATTTATAAAGCCCGTTCATGATCGGCCCGAAATCAAATCGTCCATGCTCAAGATCGGCCCGTTCAATATTGTTCAAAACTTAGTTCGGTTCGAAATTGAGTTCGGTTCGAATCAGGCCCGTTTCAATGAATCGGGCCGAACAATGAACAACCAAGCAATTCTAGTTATGAACAACCAACTGAACAAAATTTCAATATTGTGCCAAGTAAACAGAACGTGGACAAAATTGTTCAATATTGTTCAAAACAGCAGCCTACGAACGTGGACAAAATCACAACTTGAAGTCTCAAATTGCAATTATAAAAATCAGAACAGTAGAACTCCGGAGGAATTATTCAACTAAACAATATAAATATTTTTATAAGGTAGGTGCAATTTGCAAATCAAAATTTCAATTAAACAGTGAACAATATCAAAATAATAAAAATCACAACTTCAATTAAACTACTTAATACAATTCATTAAAAAAAGTTTACAATCTATTAAAATCCAATTTCAAACATTAAACAAAAATAATCTAAAAGAATTTCATCTCTTTCAACAGCTCTCTTCCTCTTTGTATCAGGACCTGTGCCAAGTAAACATACACCATTTTTAGCCACACTTAGCACATTTTTAGCCTCTAACTAACTGGTACCAGTATCTACTTGACTATTAAAAGAAGAGAACTTACTGCTCTAGCACCCTCCTTAACTATGAGCTTCCCCTTGTATTTATCAATTTCTTCCAAGCAAGCTTTGATCGTTTCTGTCAGAACCTATGTGCACTGCATAGTGTTTATAGGAAAAAAAAAGGAAGTCAGTACAGGTCCATGTGCACTGCATAGTGTTTATAAAAATAAGATCTAATAAAAGAAGTTGTTCAATAGAAGTAAGATTCTTTTATAATTGCCTAAAAAGAATCAAATGAATCTTTAAATCTCCTATAATCTATCTATTTTTCCATATTATTTTTAATAATTTCTACAATATTGAACAGTTTATTTAAAATAGGTACCGGTAACAATATTCTGAAATGTACCACTTGTTTCAGGTTCGATGCCAACATTATTGAACAAGGACTATGAAGATCTATAACAAAATATATGTGTGTGTGTATACAGTTTGGTGAAACAAGGACTATGAAGATCTATAACAAAATATATGTGTGTGTGTAGACAGAGAGTCGGAGAGGGGAGGCGCTCAGCGGCTCAGGCGCCGTGTGAGAGTGAGAGAAGGTGGCTCAGGCCGTCAGGGCGTCGCGTGAGAACTGAGAGAGTGAGAGTGAGAGAAAGGGATTTCGTCGGTTCGATTATTTACGTACGAATCGGTTCGATCGGGTTATGTTCGAACGATTGTTCGATAGGGTTAAATTGAACAGTAATTGATCGGACACAGATCCGAACTAATCAACAGGTTGTTCGAAGCCCGTTCAAACTCGACCCAGTTGGTTTGATATTAACCGAATCGAACTGAACTTCGGGCCTGGTTCATATAAAAATCTGTTCAATTTCTGTTCAACTGTTGTTCGGCCCGCTTTGTTCATGAACAACCCTGTTCAATTAGCATCCCTACTTATATCTAGACATATTACTTAGTTGCTATTCTCTGCCCTTGGGCTTTTGATATTCTCTGAATTAAGTTGTTATATTTTGTTCCTTAGATAGTAAAGTTTAGTCGCACAGGAGTTCTATTTTGCTGTGTTGCTAAGAGTAGTACTATGATCTTCCTATGTTTTTGTTATTTTTAGGGGCAAAACTAGAAAATTAAAATTGAGGAGCTGGATGAATAAGTGTCATGTAATTTCAGTTTATGAGAGGGACTACTAGTAATAAATTTTGCAAAAATTAAATACTTCAATTTATGAGGGGTGCTTAGCATCCTTTCCCATATATGATGTTCCGTCCCTGATTATTTTGAGATTTCCTCGGACAACACCTCTATGTAAAACTCTTTATGTTTCGAAATGAAACGGACATATGCTTTTTTTATCAAAAAAAGGTAACACAATTTTCAGAATAAACCTCAAAAAACCTCAAATATCACATTTGGTCCAATATATATACTGATCAATCAAACGGAGATCGAGCAAATATATGAATATGAAATTTTGAGTTTTCAAATTAAAGTTTTAACAGGATGGAGCGAAATTGAGTAATATCGAACATGATTGAAAGAGAATTAAATCAACTATAGATGATGAAATAGAAAGAAAACAAAATCTAATTGAGGGAAAATTTTGCATTTAGGTTCTTCTCATCTTGCAATTAACTAACTCTCTCTTCACCCCATTTAACGGAACAAGGTATTCCAAGAGGAGATGAAATTTCTATTACGTAAAAATATTAATTAAAAAAAAGAGATATTTCATACGAATAAAAAATTTCTACTTTTTTATTGTTTGCTTCCGATGAACGGCGTGGAGATAAAAATAAATCAATGGAACTTGAAATAGATGTGTAAATTTGCCTTATGTTGTAATTTTAATCACCCAATCAATCGATGTGCCATTTCGTGATTTAGTTAAGTTTTTACAAACTATATATGTGTCAAAATCACGGAAAATGATTATGTAAATAATTATGATACGATAGTCACGTCATGATCAAGTATAATGTGATTGGATACATTTATTTTTTTGTTAATATTAAGTTTATTTTTAAGAGAGAATAATTACAAAAAAAAAATTGTAAAAAAAAATAAAATATAATATTTTCACATGATCAAATGTCGCGTCCCACTTCAGATTATGTTATGATCAAACAGTTTCTATACAGTGTTGTGTTTATTTTTCGAATCATGATACAGTATACACAAGTCACAATATATGATCATCATGTGTGTCTTATCATAACGTGTCCGGTAATGTAACTACGAAGCAGTGTGGCCATATGGTACAACTACAAATATACAATCGGATTGACCCGAGTTAAATGGGCTAGGCCGGTCCGACTAGACCCGTTTGGACCGGGGTGTATCGACCGATGAAATCAATCGACATTCGACAACGACAAGTGATTATCGGAATCGGATTTGATATACATTCCCGACACAAGTCACACAACTATGTAATGTAGCGATTGATATGAGGCGCCACATAAAATCAGATAGATACTGGGGAGAAATTGGCGGAGGAAAGGAAGGGGAATGGAGAAGGAAGAAAGCAAAGGCCAAAGGAAAGAAGTGGAAGGAAGGTGTTTTCCCTCTCTTGCTTCCCTTTCTCACCCCCACTCACTTCCCCTTTCTTGCATTGGAGGGGAAGATGAACCTGAGGAAAAGGGAGAGCATCTACTACTCTTCCCCTTACCCCTTACACCTTCCCTCTCCTCTCCTCTTCCTTTCCGTATGGCTCACTTAATCCATCTCTCAAGGTACTCTCATCTTTCCCTTTAAAGCACCTCTTTTATTCCTTATTTATTATCCTAATCCCAATTGTAAGAGCTTCGTGTAAACGTCATTTCTTCTTCCAAACCAAAACTCAACTTCATGACTAATCCAATATGTAAGTGTTCTCTACTGTTTCTAGCTACTTGATGTTTTTTCAAGACCTTAATAATTGAGCTTTTGAAATTTTTGTCTCAATTGGTATAAGCGTCCTTATTTTGATTAAATATTGGTAATCAAGTTTGAACATCTTTTTTTTTTTTTAATAATGAGATTTCAATCAGTAGTGATTATCATACAGAAAGAGAAAACAATGACATGCAAATTAATGGAAAATAAGTAATCATAACAAATATATGATTCATGTTTTGAGATGATTTCCCTCATTTTTTTTCCGTGTTATATTTTAGTAGGGGAAAGCATGCTTCTGGATCAATCCTTTGCTCCAAATAAAGCTATGGAATGCAAACCTTTCGGATCTATGAGGGAAACCGTAGAACCAAATTTCATTAATAATATTCATAATCTACTCCCTAGCAATGATGATTTATACGATATTGATCATTTCCTCGGCCTGTCTGCACATGGTAATAGTACCAACGACGTATCATGCACCAGTCCTGAAAGAGAACTGAAAATTGATGGCAGTAAAATTAATACCGTGGTACAAGTAAATAAAGAGAAGGCCTGTGAGAACTTTTCAGTGAGTCCTATTCAAAGAACAAGGATGGTTTTTGAGGTAATTTTCTTGTTTCTATTTCTTTTCTCATACAATGATCCTCATATCACCTTACCAGAAGGAGATTTTAAGGTACTGGTATGGTTTGTCGACTTACCTATAGTTCTTTCAAGTGAGAACAAGTACATATTGAACAATACCGAGAACCCTCATTTTTGTTACCAATTGGTGCGGCCTGCTCAATACCCACACCTTACCAGCACATCGCCTGGCTGGTATAATTTGCGTAACTGTCTGGTAAACCCTGACACAACCAATCTCTCTCTCTCTCTCTCCTCTCTCGGGTTACTTACAATGGAAGTTTATTTCTCAAGCAAGGAATGTGGCGTATGCAACTTCAGGAGGCAAAATCGAAGCTATCAACCACAGTTCTTAGGTACAGCATCTCAATACTAAATTTGCATACAAAGCACTCCTTTGGCATATATTGCATAAAACACCTTTTTTTGCTGTTAATATTCAATTCAAGTTGTAAAAACATTACAAAGGAATTAAATAATTAATTGATCTTTCAGCTAAAGATAAAAAAATAAAATATAAAGCAACCAACTGATATAAAAGAAGCAAGAATTTAAAAAAGAGATCAATTTCTGATGTTATTTGCATTTTTTGTCAACTCTTTCTTGATTACTGTTATTAATATGGCATACTACAGGTGGTCAGTTTTGTGGGGTATTATGCAACTCCCTTCAAGGGCACCATAACTTTTGGAATGAGCCTGCTGTTCCCTTATTCTACCCTCCCAGTTGCACACCTATTCCCAACCCTATTCTCCCTCCATTGTACCATGGCCCTACTTCCATGGACCCCTCAAACCCTATTTTGCCTCACAACATCTGCTATCCCCATAATATGTTTACTCCTGGTATGAATTTTGGAGCTACAAATTATAAGGTTCCATTTTTGCCCCTGAGTGAGAATTTTAGTGATAGAAAGAGATGTGTGAAAACTAATGGAATTGACAGCAAGAACCAGTTTGAGATTGACATAGAGAAGGTAGTCCATGGAGATGACTCTCGAACCACACTGATGGTAAAAAATATCCCTAACAGGTATATGGTACTTTTATATTGTAGTGTTTTGCAGGACACTAGCTGCCATAAGAATGTTGTGTCAAATTTTATTAAAACTTTTTGTTTGCAAAAATGGCGAACAGATATACAAGTGAAATGCTTCTGGAAACAATTGACGAGAATCATAAAGGGACTTACGATTTTTTTTATCTTCCCATTGACTTTAAGGTAATTTTTGATAATTAATTGTTTATTTATATATATATATTTTTTTAGTAAAATATGAGAGTAACTCACATTTGTTTCAGAACAAGTGCAATGTAGGATATGCCTTCATCAACTTGACCCAGCCACAGCATATTATCCCATTTTACAAGGTATGTTCTTTAATTTTTCAATTGAAAAAGAATATTTTTCAAAGAAAGAGAGATTTCTTATATACAAAACAAACAAAAGAAGCAAAAGAATAAATAGGGAAGTCGAATAATTCTTCTAGAATACAACCTTATCTAATACTAGACTGGTGGAATATTGCTATATTAAAGCCGTCATTCTTGTCATGCTTATCTACAGTACTAGAGGTGAAGTCGTGAAGATGCTTGATATAATGATATTTGATGAGAAAATTTTGTAATTAACAAAACAATAGATTAATGATGTACTAACAGAAGTATTTGTTCAATGAAAATTTTATTTTATTGAAATCTGATTGTATCTTTTATACTTTTATAGACATTTAATGGCAAAAAATGGGGGAGATTTAGCAGCCAGAAAGTGGCTTCTCTTACATATGCTAGAATCCAAGGGAAAGCAGCTCTCGTTTCTCATTTTCAAAATTCAAGTTTAATGAATGAAGATAAGCCTTACCAGCCTATGCTGTTTTACTCAGATGGGCCTAATGCAGGAGAGCAGGTACACTTATTTTAGTGCTAGTCTTTTCTATTTTACAGAAATTACTAGTTTCGTCCCTTCACCATTTCGGTGCAATTTCTACCTTCAAATTCTTATTTGTCACTTGTAACACCTCAAGAATGAAAAGTATCATAAATGACCACTAAATGAAAAATATTGTCGTATTGGTTTTCTAAAGAATTTCCACTATGCTCTCTGGTTTTAAGTTTCAACCATTTCATTTTAAAGCTGCTCAACCCATTCTTCATTCAGTTACTTTGACTCAAATGAGGGAAGAAGCAATAATAGACCGTGAACTTTATTCAAAAACTGAGAGAGAACTTTTGATATATGCATTCTTTATAGGGGGCATGTAATAATTGCATTAGATTTACAGGAGTATACATTATGTTTATGGGTGTCATGGTTCAAGCATTGAAGTTCTAATTTTTTTTTTCCCGTTCTATATTTCTGACTTGTTAGTAATCTCCTTATGTAGGAGCCCTTTCCTATGTGCACAAGCTGAAGAGGAGAGCGAGCCACGGCAAAAGCAAAGCAATGCAATGCAATTTGTTAATATTACAATGTATATTTGTAAATATTACATTTGTATATGTTAGTCGTAAAATCAAATGTTTTTCATTTTTTGTGATTTCATTTTAACCAAATGATTTCATTTTCGTAAAAGCATAGTTATGAGGATTGTAAATACCAATAGTCATTTGTCGTTTTACATTTTATCTTATACTTTGTGTTGTTCACAATTATGTTCTTTAAATTTTAATTTAATTCTGTCATATTTAATTAAGTTTACTTAAATAACTTCCATCCAATTTGTATTTATTAATAGGAAAATTAAAAAATATATATATCGATAATGGGAAAGCAGTTCTCTGAAATTCAATAACGTCCGCTATATCTTTTTTTTTTACATTGTTTTTCTAATCAGGGTGAGGATTAACTAGACGTTGAGGGACGTTATTAATTTTTCGAAAATTGCTTCTGTTGTCAATTTTTTTTTCTATTAATAAAAATTTTGGTTTGTACCGAAATTTTTATTAAGGAATATTTGTGGTAGGAAAAAATTGTTACATTTTTAGGGAATGTACCTTACATTTTGAATTAAATATAGTGACTATTTTTATTCTTTTGTGATATACCACAACTGTTTTCACATGGGGAAGATGTGGTTTGGGAAAATCTCATAAGACGGAAATGATTTATTTGACAAAACTGCATAAATCAAATATCAAATATAACTCAATATTTATCTGAATAAAAAAAAAATGTACTAATGTTTACTTCCTCAAGAGGGAAAAAATGTCGGATTGTAGCCCAAGACAAATGATGATTCCATTCTATTGGTGTTGTGTTTCGTATATACTGTTTTGCATTCTTTACTTGTTTCGGAGATAAATGTATAAAATCTTTGATTTTTAAGATGGATAGAGTGTTAGCACCACAAAGTTAATTCTTTTTTTGTTCTCTCAGAAAACCATGTTTTAATTTTTCTACTATAACCTTGTGACATTAAATTATTTGGCATATCTAGTTTCTGGTCTAAACAAAAACATGAGAAAATCTCTATTATTGAAATTAAAACATATTATAACTTATAAGTGCTATCTCAAATTGAGATTATTGAGTTCATAAATATGTCAGATTTATTTAAATATATTGAATATCATGTAGTCAACTGGAAAAAAAAAATAACAAAACAGGCGTGCGGAAAGAAAAAAAAAAAAAAGGGCTATCGATACCGACACGGAAAAGAGGCCGATGGAGAGGTGGCTGTCGGAATGGGAAGCAACAGGTGGCTCGGGGCTCAGGCTCAGTCTCAGACAGACAGATGGCTGGTAAGCCTAATTTTTTTTTTACTGTATATTTTGTCCACCTCTGATATCTTTTAATCATCCTCCTGTTTCTTTGACAACGTTGGTTAACTTTTATGTCAAAAATTTGCGACCTCTAATAAGTAACAACAACGATCTATAATCTGAAATAATTAATGGGGTACGATTGACAGCCCAAGAAACTCATTTAGTCGGCCCATAAAAAATGTAGGGTTACAGTTACAGATGTAAACACGCAATTATTTTAGTTTCCCGCGCTCGCGAGCAAGAGACGGATGAGAGATGGGGGGAAGGGAAATGAAATGATGTGCTGAGAGAGAGAGAGAGCGGGAGCGGGAGCCAGGTTAGGAGATGGAGGTGGAGAGAGTGAGACTGTTGAAATTAGCAGTAGATTCCGGGTTTGACGAGGAATTAGCTAAGCAATGCTTGGATCTCCTCATCAATGTATATGGTACGCATTCCTTCTCCAATCCCACGCTTTCTATTCTTTCAAGATTTTGTTTCATTTCCCTTTTTCTTTTTGTCTTCCAGGCTCAGATGGCATGCAATTCATCACAGTGGAGGAATGCGGGAATCATTTTTTGGCATCTCTAGCAGACGCAATACAAAACGAAGAGGATTGGGATGACCTTCAAGCGATTGAGACCGAGGCATGTGATGCCTTGAACAACATAATTGCTCAGGATTGTTCAGGCGGGTCAAAAAGAGTTGAGACAAATCCTGTTTCACCTGTGAAAATGACGAGTGATGATTCAGATTTGGAGATGCTGAGCCCCAAGGATGCGGCTAGAAGTGGCTCCTTCAGTGGTTCTAAAAGAAAAGAGATTGGATCCTCTTCAAAAGCAACGAATAGTAGAAAACCACCCAAGTCAACAGTATGTTATTTTCTCTTCCTAAGAAGGAAAAGCATGCTATGTCAATCTTTGTACTTAGATACAGCAGTCTAACAAACTGAATAAAAGAAGGTATAGAAATATTGAAACATGGAATGCTATTGGCTGAAAAACAAAACAGTGTTAATTCACTATAACACTTTTTTTTCAGTGTAACTCTTCCGTTCATAGTATAGCATTTTTGTGTTATAGGTAAACCTTCTTGACTTTTTAATAGCTTTTTCTATGCTTCTATGGTCTGCCAATATATTTTGTGCTGTCACTATGAGCCTTCAAAATGATATTTCTGCTAATTTCAATTTACTATTTCTATAATTTTGTATTATGAATTTTAAAAGGTGAGTCCTACCTCATTTAAACCACTGCACAACCGACAAGATGATGAGACTTTAAGTTATGAGGCTCTTTCTGCCATGGACGATATTCAGATGGCAAATGTGGTAATTTTTGGCAACAGAAGTTTCCGGAAGCTTCAATATGAGGCTTGTGAGGCTGCCCTTCTAAAAAGAGACTGTTTCATTCTCATGCCCACTGGTGGTGGTAAAAGCCTCTGCTATCAGGTGTGCACACACACGCACACTTGAAACCTTAAAACTATTGTTTCTATTCCAGCAAAAGGTGCATATTCCAATATGATTCTTCAAATATTAAGAACATTGTACGTTCCTGCCTGCAACACCCTAATTTTGAGAGAGAGAGAGAGTATAGCTGTATAGATGGTAGATTTAGGCTAGATATTAGTGTTTTCAGGAGATGTAATAAACGGTTTGCTGTCAATTAGTACATTTGGCAGAGGAAGATGGTATTTAGGAATGCATAAAGTTGGGGTTTTCTTGCTTTGCAGGGGTATAAGGGGAAGTGTTGACTTTTTACTGACATCTATATGTAAATGCAGCTGCCAGCAACTCTACATCCAGGGGTCACTATAGTAATATGTCCATTGCTATCTCTTATCCAAGACCAGATTTATGCTCTCAACTTCAAGTTTGGGATTCCTGCCACCTCCTTAAATTCTCAACAAACCCATACTCAAACATCAGCAGTTCTTCAGGAGCTAAGGTATTTACTGCATGTAGGTTCTAATTTTGGTATCGGTTGCCTAAAGCACGCATCTAACTGCAATTTATCCCATTTAAACCCTCAGGTTTTGTAAACCCATTTTGACCCATTCAAACCCTCAATTAAGCTGAAACTTTCACAAATCTAAAATCTAACAAAATTGACCTTGCTGAGATTTAATCATCTAGCTCAAACCAAAATTAATGGCGAAATGAAGCAGACATGAACATGACTTGTGCTTCTAAACAATATGAAACTTGACTTCTATTTTTTTTTTCTATTTAATCCAGAAATGGGAAGCCATCATGTAAACTCCTATATGTTACTCCTGAAAGAGTTGCTGGAACTGGATCTTTTCAGGAGATCTTGCAAGGTCTATATCAGAAGGTGTTCCCTCTGACACACACGCACGCACACACTCACACATGCCAACCAATAACATCTGTTGTGTTTATTTTCTTTTACTTTCTTAATTTATAACAGGGCTTGTTGGCAAGATTTGTGGTTGACGAGGCACACTGTGTTAGGTATAGTTAATCAATAATGTTTACTACTACTCAATACCATTTTCCATATGCTTTCTCTATGCTGTATAAATTAATTGCTTTTTCATTTTTTAGCCAATGGGGGCATGACTTTCGGCCAGACTACAGAAGCTTGGGGTGCCTCAGACATAACTTCCCTAGGGTTCCTATCATGGCTTTAACTGCCACAGCCACCCCATCTGTTCGCCAGGTATCAAACTGCTTCTTCCTTAACCTATGATGTCAATCTCAGCTGGTATGTTCTGGCATTATCTGCTGAATTTTTGAATTATCAAGCCTCAACTAGGCTTTAACAGTGATTAGTTGTATTGCTCTAATTGGGCGAGATGCCAAAATGTAGCTCAATTAAAGCCTACTGCAAACAATCTTGATGCTTATTTTCACCTACACATATGCAACTAGACCTCAACCAATGCACCCCAATTGTCTATTAATCACCAAAATAAGCCATAAAAGATTAAGACTGTTATTGTTATTTTCAGGACATAGTGAACACCTTACGAATCCCTAATGCGCTGCTACTGGAGACAAGCTTTGACCGCCCCAACTTGAGATATGAAGTTCTTGGCAAGGCCAAAGATCCACTTAAACAACTGGGGCAACTAATAAAAGATAATTTCGCCCAGACATGTGGCATTGTGTACTGTCTGTCAAAGAACGAGTGTGCTGATGTGGCAAAATATTTAAAGGAGAAGTTCAAGATAAAGAGTGCTCATTACCATGCTGGTATGGGACCCCGTCAAAGAGTGTCAGTACAGGAGAAATGGCAGACTGGAGAGGTTGCTGTGATCTGTGCCACAATTGCTTTTGGCATGGGGATCGATAAACCAGATGTAGTAAGTTTCTTATTTATGTCTTCCTTTTTTGTTATGTTGTTTATGTTTGCCATTTGCTGTGTTTTCCTTTAACCTCAATGGTTCTGAATTGCTCAGCCGAGGCTAATTTGAGTTGAGTTGAGATTATCGAGGTTCAATTATGGTTATATGTTAAATAGGTTTGAGAGGTTTTTGTTTAATTCAAAGCCCGTACATTGCAGAATTGGTGGTTGAAGTGAGGTTAAATTGAGTTAATACATGCTTCATTTGCATAATTAATCACTTGGTGGGTTAAATTGAGTCTAATTTGCTCGTTTATGCATTGTGTAGAGATTTGTGATACACCACACCTTGTCAAAATCTATCGAGAGCTACTACCAGGAGTCCGGCCGGGCCGGCAGAGATAACTTACCAGCAAGTTGCATTGCATTATACCAGAAGAAAGATTTTAGTCGAGTGGTATGCATGTTGCGCAACTCAAAGGTCTACGGTAATAATCGAACCTTCAAGATAGCCATGGATCAAGCGAAGAAAATGCAACAATACTGTGAACTCAAGGTATCCCATTATCTGAAAAGTAGCATATTTCCTTTGAAATTCAGCAGAAAGCAAATTGCCGTGATAGTTATCAGTAACAACTAATAATACACCACCAGTAAGACCAATTTTTTTTTTTCTTCTTGGTTATTATAGTGCTTTTAATGTTACTTGTGTTTAAATGGCGCGAAATAGATTGCACAATTGTAAGTTCTATTGAGAATTACTCAGGGGAACTAAATCCGCCATGTTTGGGTGTTTCTATATGTTATGTCTTGGCTGAAATTACAGTTGTTGGCTGAGTATTTTCTAAAGAAAGTTTGTTTTTTAAAAACAATCAGAATGAATGCCGGAGGCAAGCTCTGCTGGATCATTTCGGGGAGAATTTTAACCGAACAAAATGCAGAGAAGGACCCAGCCCTTGTGACAATTGCCTCAAGATGTCTAGTTGAATCTGTCCCTCTTCTTGAAAAATTGTTTATCCTTGTTTTTTGTATGAGAAATGTCAAGAAGAAGACGCGGTGGTTGGAACATCTATTGAATGATATGGAGTTGTGCTCCTCTTTTCTCTTTAGGTGGGAGAGGCTGTGGGGATGAATGATATCATGTTTTGCGCAATTGCAAATGTAAAATTTTATATATTCGAGCTCTATGGACTATGGTGGGAGCTTATGTTAATTTGTATATTAAGAGACGCTAGGAATTTGATAAGACTTTTTTTTTACTAAAATTTTCAAATTATGAAATATATTTTAACATAATTTGTAAACCTAGCTATTTTAAGTCAGAATGTAGATGATCTTACACTTTCAAAATTCATCCGTATTGATTACAATACAATACAATTTACTTGACTTACTATAGTCGGTTGGATTTTAAAGTTTAAAAAAATAGTTGATAGTATGCATTTATCATGCGAGCACTTCAAATTGTGTCGAAAGTCTCGAAATTCTTTAATTGTAAAAATCGAAGCGCACTTCTAAGTTCTAATGACGATTTCACGCGTGTTATCTTAAAAAAAGTATCCGTTCCACGTGGGGCAATGCCAACGAACTTGCGGTGATCTCCTTTCAAGATATTCTTGATTCCTAATCCTACCTCCTTTCGACACTGCATTCCACTTTAAGTTAAGAGCTGTTTTCAGATTTGAATGCAATAATGGGCAATGATGATCTTGCTGTGCTCTTTCTCGTCTCTTAAAAAATCCTCATGCCATATATTATTTGATCTGTGTATGCAGAGCCCTGAGGAGGGAGAGACTAAATGCTTTGGATATCAAAAATTGACCCCTCATATTTGTTTTGAAAATTTTATATAATTGATTCTCATTTTTTTCAAAGAAAAAACAAACTATTTTATAGTGTGTATAATTGAATTTTTGTAATATTTTGCTCTTATATGTTCTCGATCCTCATTACTCAAATATCTGCCTCCGCTTATGTATGTATGGTCTATATTCCCAGCATTTTTTTCCATAACCAAAAAAATAAATAAAATAATAATAATAACCACATCTTCAACAAAATTTCACCCATAACCAAACCGCCCCCCGGAGGGGCGGTTTACACCCCTACCAACCCGCCCCCCAACGCCGTCTACATTTTTTTTTTTTTGAATCTGAATCTAAAAATGAGAAATATATAGATAAATTCTAAACCTTGTTTTTTTAATTTTATTTACTCTTATAAAAATAAAATTAAAAAGTAATAATCTAATATCTTCGTTAATCTAATCGACCCAAATCCAAAGCTGCTGCAGACAACTATGCAAATTGAATTACATTCGATTACTGTTTTCAACAGAATTTAACAAGCATTGGATGTAAACATATACAGAGATTGAAATTTCAACAAAACATGCATATCTCTGATACTCAAACCAATACACGAACCTAATTATCTAAACATGCTTTATCTAAACGATGTTTTTTGGCGATTCTGATTCGTTGAAGGGAAAAAAGGTAAAAAAAAATGGACATACAAAAACATAACTAATAGCAAACAAAATATTTTTGAGATACTAAACCGCCCCCCCTACGTTTGTTGGCGATTCTAATTTTTTAAATACTAATCTTTATTATTTTCTTTATGCACATACAAAACATAACAATAGCAAACAAAAATGTTCAATCTTACTTACTTATGTCCTCAAATTGTTTTTCAAGATCTTAAAATATTTCATTTTTTTTCAATCTTACTTACTTAATAACATCATTTAAAAAAAATATATCATTAATTACTTTTAAAAATTGCATTAAAATAATTTGAATTGAAAGTTATAAGACTACTGTTTTATTGTATGTATATATTATATATAGATTCAATATTGTAACATGAAAGACTTTGTAGTATATTGGTTAGAGTGTGTGACTCTCACTCAAGGGACGCGGGTTCAAGCCCCAGTGGTGACAAAAAATTGGCCGGAAGCATCGTTTTTTTTTTTAAAACTTTAAACGGCCATAACTTTTGCCAGGAAAGTCAGATTGGCGCGTATAACCCCAATTCGAAAAGGAGGGGAGGAGACGGTGGTGACCGTCACCCGGGGATGTAACCCTGGGTATCCGACGAATCAGAATCACCAAAAAACGTCGTTTAGTATCTCAAAAATTAAGTTTAAGATTTTTAGTGTCTCAACTGAATTTTCTTATGTTGAAAAATATGTTTCAGCACTGAGAAATGCACCAGCAGCAAGTGCCACAGGAGAAGTCTCATACAAGTATTTTGTCTTCCGATTCGATTTCAAGGACTGGAAGGTACATGCTCTAGCAAACCAAATTTATGAATTTAATTTTCTGTAATTATAATATAGTTTACTGGTTTCGTTGATTCTAAGAAGAGTAGGCGTCTCTTTGCAAATTAGTAGTAGTCTAGATAGGAACATTATATGGAATATATCACCTGATTTTGTCTTAAAAAGGTAAAGCATGTTTAGATAATTAGGTTCGTGTATTGGTTTGAGTATCAGAGATATGCATGTTTTGTTGAAATTTCAATCTCTGTATATGTTTACATCCAATACTTGTTAAATTCTGTTGAAAACAGTAATCGAATGTAATTCGATTTGCATAGTCGTCTGCAGCAGCTTTAGATTTGGGCCGATTAGATTAGCGAAGATATTAGATTATTACTTTTTAATTTTATTTTTATAAGAGTAAATAAAATTAAAAAAAACAAGGTTTAGAATTTATCTATATATTTCTTATTTTTAGATTCAGATTCCAAAAAAAAAAAAAAAATGTAGACGGCGTTGGGGAGCGGGTTGGTCTGGGGGTAAACCGCCCCACTGGGGGGCGGGTTGGTAGGGGTGTAAACCGTCCCCCGGGGACGGTTTGGTTATGGGTGAAATTTTGTTGAATATGTAATTATTATTATTATTTTATTTATTTTTTTTGTTATGGAAAAAAATGCCGGCCTATATCCCTATCAGGAAAGTGCGCACCATGGAATTATCACATCATGATTTTGACCATTAGTACCAACTGAGCTAAGACGGCCACGCGTCAGCTAAAAAGGTCGATTCAAAACCTTCATTTATCAGGAACCATCCTTAACGCCGGATTTACAATGTGATCTTTTAAACTGTAAATAGGTTGTGCAGCTTTATGGATTTTCGGCTCTTTTTTTTTCTATTTGATTGAGATATCCCCAAAAATTTACAAGAACAATAAGAATTTGAGAATTCAAAAGCGAACCCATCTCGAATCAAATTCGGATTATGTTGGATGATATATATATAGTTAAAATGTTTGAAATAGTAACATATACGAATAACACAAAGTAAATATAATTATTTTATATTATAAATGGAGTGAGGTTGTAGTGCTTTGCAGTGTACACCTACCTGGTGTGTTTCGATATAATAAGCGTTAAATTTGTATCGAGATGCGTACTGAATGAAATTGAAACACATCCAACAATTGTTGTATCGAAACACACAAAATAGATGTATGCTGCAAAGCATCATTGTCTCACTCTAATAAATGTACATATTATAAATAATAATTTTAATTAAACTAATTATGATTTAATTTCTGGCTTCTGTAGATGTAGATGTACAGGGCAGACATAGCTTTCATATACACCTAACAGACTGAATTTTCTTTTGTTACCATCTTTTTAAAAATAATAAACAAAATTAACATGGGTTTGAAAAATAATTTTTTTTTACTAAGGAGACGGCTAATAGTTGCGCACTATCCGAAAGAGGGATGCAATTATTAATTAGCTGCCCACCCAACATACTGCTCCAGCCACTAAACTGAATTCATTTGATGAAAAAAATGAGTGCGCAGCTATACCTATTAATTGTGTCCTAGATAAAAAAAATGAAAATTCTCCAACTTCCACGTCAATTTTGTTTATTATTTTTTAAAAGATGGTAACTAGGAAAAATCGGCATAACATGAGTAAATATAACTATTTTTATTATAAATGTACATACTAAAAAAATAGTAAACTTTAATTAATTAAGCTAATTATTCTCAAATCTTTAGCAGCTCAGATTCGAATTGTGCAATATTCATATGACAATTCAATTGATATGGTGAATATTTTTTCAAGATTCATAGACAGATCGCATAAATTTGTTAGACAGATTATTTTTATTTCACGTACGTGTGAATTTTCGAATCGGATTATTAAATTATAAATATTTATTAACAGTACTATATTCATGTGGCACCACGAATGATGCCAAATATAGTGACAAACGAATAGTTCGGATTTGGATTCAGTTCGGCGGAATCAAAAATTCGTGATTCGGATATAATTCGGTACAACAAGAAAGCAAAAAAAAGAACCCCCCTCAAAAAAATAATTCTGCAATTTTTCGCATTTTCATCATGAATAATTTGTGATTTACGTTTTATTCGGAGTTCGATTAAAAACAGTAAAAAAAACGAATAAAATACGTTTAATTCGCAAATAACTGGTATATATTGTTACTGTGATGTCAAATAAAGGAGAACATTCATCGTCTTCGTCTTCGTCTTCGTGCTGTACTGCTGTAACTTTCAACATTTAATGATGGGTTCTATTCTACCTAACAGTTTGTTGTTTGTTGTGCAAAGCAAATGCCTGGTAAGAATCAAGAATGTGCCTAGATTTCTCATTCGAATCAAATGTCGCACCGTGATGTGTGTGTGGTTGTCTGGAATTCCCATTACCATACCCCCAAATCCCAATACAATACTGCACCGCACGTAAAATTACTAATAAATTCATATCCTTTCTTCAAGTACTTGTGGCACAAATTTAAAAAACGGAACCCCATTCCCATGTCTGAGTAGTGAGTAGTGAGTAGTGAGTAGTGAGTAGTGAATAGAATAGACACCAATTTCTAATTAGTTGGCTGAAAGTTAATCTCAGCTCATTGAACCAAGTGCAGTACTGTAGATGATACATACTCGGTTGTTTCAGTATCCGCTGCCTAATTAATTAATACGCAATTAATTGCAAGTGTATGCAATATTCAATTACTTGTCCACATGACCGACCGGCATGTGTCCGGATCCCCCCCCCCCCCCCCCCCCCCCCCAAACTAACTCAATTTTTCAGTTTAGATCCGAACCACCTCATCAGAATCCAAATTAATTTTATATATATGAGGTAAAATGCACAAACCTCTTTAATATTTGTGCCAAAGCATATCGGACGGTCCTGATCAAATTCAATATTTTAGTTGCCTTAGGTGATATGAATTCGTCCAGCATAGACAATACTATTACGACAATTGTTTTCTTTAAATCCACACTATTTATTTAACGATGACAAATATATATTATTGTTTGTTTGAACCAGTGTTATAAAAGAACGGTTGTTTAGGCTGATTAATTGGCCAATTAGTCATTGACAGTGATCAAATCGTTACGAATTTTCTGACTAATCAGCCTATTCTTTCTTATTATAACCGATTATCCCTAATTATTTCGGATGAATCGTTTGACAATACCATATCCGTCCGACGAGCTCATACTGTTATTTACAACACTGGTATATATTAGGGGTGTCAACGGGTACGATACGGGTTGGATGGAGGCATTTTCACACCCGTACCCTTTATGATAGAGAAAAAAATCTTTACTCTCATCTGTCTTTTCGAATATGGTACGGGTCGGGTAAATGGATAAAAAAATACCATTAACATCCGATTTATGCTTTCGATAAAATATTTTTCAAAACAAGAAAAATAATAATAATGAATACTATTAATTTGTATTATGAAAATTTAATAAAATACAAAACTTTGTTGTATCATGTATCATTTTCATATAAATATATAGCTATGTATATAATTTTATTTGTAAAAATTATCTTATGCGATAAGGTTAATATAACGAAAAAAAATTGTTATCTTTATCCGTACCCGATTAGCTAAAAGAAAAAATAATCTTACTCTTATTTGTATTTGTATTTTCGGATTCAATACAAATCGGATAAACAAATAAAAGGATGCATTGACACCCCTAATTAGTATGAAGTATGAACAAGAAAAAAAAAATATTCTTCTGCAACAAATAACAATCAGTGTACAGTGCAGTTATACTCCAGGCCCAGCAGTTAATGGGTGCGTATCCTCTGAGATATCTCAATTTTTGCATGACCGACGTGTCCGGTGCCTATTCGGGGGACCGTAGGGGGCAGTATTATTTGAGATTTGAGATTCGTGCAAAATGTATTTGAACGATTGAGATATTCCAAAAAGTCACGCAAAGTTTGAGATATCTCAGAGGATGCGAATTCACAGTTAATGTTGTTAGGTGGCAAGCACTTTTAAAGCGCGCCCAATCAAAGCCCTCACACTGTCTCTGTCTCCCCGCCCCGCTTCCGATTTCAAATGCAACATTAATTAATTGTACTGGAATACTAGGCATGTGGCATATGTAGAACTTCAAATGGTGTAGCGGTCGTTGACAAGAAGATCATTAAGACTATTAAATGAAGTGTGGTCCCTATGTAACAGTGACTCATCTCTATCCTGCAACTGCAAGGGATATATACATACTTATTTGCAATTGCCTAATCTTTCTAAAATCCTTGACTAGAATGTCTGTCCTATGCTTTCAACAGTTCGGTTGACAAAGATAAAGTGTTTTGTTATGTAACTTTTTTGTAAATTATTCTACGGTGTTTTTTTCACTATAATAGAAATTGATTTTTCATATATGACATCTGAAACATAAATTTGATAAAAAAATAATAATAATAAGAATAGATCTAGAATATATAATTAAAATTACATTTGGTACTTCATAGTTTCAATATTTGTTTGTTAAAAAGGAAAATACCGTGTCAAAATAATATGTTAAAGAGTTTTAAGTACTCAAATATATTATATGAGGAGGGATCCAATTACCACAATTTTGAGTTACCACAAAATTACAACAACAGTTTTTTTCATTTTCAAAGTCCAAATTGTCGATCCAAACCGTTCAACATGATTATCTAAATAAAATGTGCTTCCAGATCAAATTTTATATTTTTTTGAATTTTTTTACTATTTATTAAGATGGGTACAAAAACTAGTCAAATTCAGATCATTGAATTTTGTACCCATCTTAATAAATAGTAAACAAATTCAAAAAAATATAAAATTTGATCTGAAAACATATTTTATTTAGATAATCATGTTAAACGGTTTGGATTGACGATTTGGACTTTGAAAATGAAAAAAAATCGTTGTTGTAACTTGATCCCTCCTCATATATATATATATATATATATATATATATATATATATATTTAACACAGGTCCAAATTAGTTTAGAAGATGTCTCTTCAAGGGGCCTGCTGATATAATTCTAGATGTTGACCCACTCCACTCCCGCTCTCTCTCAAAAGTCTTTTCTTACATTAAATATCTTTACATACATTACTCCTTACATTAAATGCTTTTGTTTATCGTTGCACGAACTTGGATCTTATTAAAGGCATCCGTACCCGTTTGTACCTTTGCAGTTTGCAGTTTGCACCACCTCTCACAATCTCATCACTCCACTTTTTTACAAATTAAGAAGTGCAAAAGAGAAGCCGTTTGTACCAATTCGATCTCTCTCGCTAATTTTGTTTTTTTGTTTGGTTTTCCTTCAAATTAATTAAGGGAATGGAGGCGAGGGAGATTCAATCGCCTCAGCCCGTTATTTCGGAGGCCATTAATTCTGACATAATTTCACATAGGAAGAAGCTGAGTATACATTTTGCAGAGAGTGATGAGAGGCACTTCCCATGGGCCATTGGATCAGGTCAGTATGTGGCCGGCGGGACCACACCGGTGACTATACGAGGGAAGCCCATAGAAAATCTCTCTCAGACCGGAGGTTGGGTTGCTGCATTCTTTATATTTGGTTAGTAATATCTGTATCCACCATGATCCTTCCTTTTTGAGTTTACGAAACGAAAGGATCCGAGCTCCCTTTTATTATATTGTCTATCTATTTGGTTTCATTTCACACGAAAAGTTTTACCTTACCCAACTGAGCTACATACATATGGTTCTCTATGTACTAGATTTGTATAAGCCTTCTTTTTTTTTCTCTTTTTCTCTTTTGCTCCTTTACCCTTTTCATTTTTTACTGATACTATATATGTACATAAATGTGCTAGGAATGAGGCTATGTAATGTACCCTTTTTTATTTTTTTTTACTGCTACTGTTCATAGCGCGGTTTGGTCCGTACTATAGATCAATATCTCAATTATTATTTTTTACTGCTACTTGTATTTGTAGATCAAATTTTTTTATTTTTTACATCTTTTTTACTGTTTTATTAGATAGGTACAAAATCACTTGATCTAAAAATTCTAGACCATTAAAAAGTAGTGATTTTCTACCTATCTAAATAAATAGTAAAAAAATTCTAAAAATTGTAAAATATAGTATGAAAATACATTTTCATATAGAGATCATATTGAACGGTTCAGATCGACTATTTAAACTTTTAAACGAAGTGATCCATAGTACGGACCAATTCATGTTAATGCATATTACAATAGCTAGCCCCACTCAATGTACTAGTATATATCTTATTGTTAAACACTTCTTAACTTTTGCGTGGTTTTACTTTCGAGTTGGCATTGCAATGCAGGATCTGCAAATCGTCATGGGCCTTGTGTTGGTTTAGCACTATAAAACAATAAAAAAAATGAAACAGTCCAACAATACCAGCTGTCAGAACTCAATTTTAATTAACGCTTGTTTACCTTTCTTTGTGATTTCCTTTTGTCAGATGAAACAAAATTCTGCTTCCAGTTGCCTTGAACATGTATGGAAAGGTTATTGTAAGGGTTTAGATTTAAAAGATATAAATTACTGGGATAGAAGAATTTACAAATTACCCTGATAGACTAGTTACCGTACAGCAAGAACCTATTAGCGCCTAGAGATCGAGCAGTATAACATTGATTGGGGGGGTATGAATTAATAAAATAAAATCCAACTACATTTAATTTCTGGTGATTTCCTTATTAAATTGACAAAATAAAAACATTGATCCTCAATTTATTCATTCAAAACAATTTTTTTTTTCCCCTGGATTACTAAATAAACAGGAAATGAGATGGCAGAGAGGATGGCATATTTTGGACTTTCAGTAAACATGGTGGCATTCATGTTCTATATCATGCACCGTCCGTTCACAGCCTCGGCCAACACCGTCAACAACTTTTTGGGGATATCTCAGGCCTCATCAGTGCTCGGTGGTTTCCTCGCCGATGCATATCTCGGCCGTTACTGGACCATCGCTATTTTCACGACCATCTATCTTCTTGTAAGTGCTCCTCGTGATATCTTATATATCATGAACTGATCATTACAATGCAGCATAGATTAATCCATACAAATTAACTAATAAACTAACTATTGTTAAGCGTCCTTTTGATTTGGTCATATTTTGTTTGCTCCTGCTTGTCAACACTGTGATTCTTCAAATATCCACCTTAATTATATTTCTAATCATCTTCCATATTGTACACTTACTAATATATTCAATGTATATCGATCTCTATCAGGTATTAAGTCAATTCCAAGTTTCCCATAGTTAAACAAGAAAAATGGAATATTTGGATCTAAGTATATACTGCCAGAAAATATTTACTGTTTGATGACAAAAGATAGTATCTACTACTTGGTAGCTGAATCTAGTTTTGGTTGATGAAATAATTCATTATTATTTAACATTGAAAAGTCAAAAGTCAAAACTGTTTAATGAATATTAAAAAAGACTAATAAGCATAATGTTATTTCCTTTTCTCCTTAATAATGCTAAACTGACTATCTTTTTTACTGCATAAACCAGGGGTTGACAGGAATAACCCTGTGTGCTACTATGCCGATATTCGTGCCAGACCAAACAAATTGTAGCAAGCTAGCTACCTTGCTTGGAACCTGTGCTCCTGCCAAGTCATGGCAAATGCTCTACCTCAAGACTGTCCTCTACATTGCTGCTTTTGGTGCTGCCGGCATCAGACCTTGTGTCTCCTCCTTTGGTGCTGACCAATTTGATGAAAGATCACCACATTACAAGTCCCACCTGGAACGCTTCTTCAATTTCTTTTACCTCTCTGTCACCACTGGTAATCAAAGCACAAGTTCGTTTATAAGGATGATTTTGGTAGTTTGGAGGAGATTTCATGATTTAGTGGTTTTTTTGTCATTAACAGGTGCCATAATTGCATTTACCATGGTTGTATACATACAAATGAAGCATGGGTGGGGTTCCGCTTTTGGCTCGTTGGCTCTTGCTATGGGGATCTCAAATGCAATATTTTTTGTCGGCACTCCATTGTACCGGCACAGGTTACCGGGAGGGAGTCCGTTGACACGTGTCGCACAAGTATTGTTAGCAGCATTTAGGAAAAGGAACGTGCCATTTTCGAGCAGTGAATTTGTTGGTTTGTATGAGGTTGCTGGTAAGAGGTCGGCAATTAAGGGCAGCGGGAAGCTTGAACATACCGATGATTTCAGGTACTTATATTACTTACATTCTAGTTTTTTGGTCTTATTTATTTCATAACAAGTAACTTTGAGATATTTTGCATAGTAAAGTTAGAAAAAACTCCCAATAAGAAATCCATGGAGTATTACAATATTTCTTATGAGTAATATCATAACAAATATTTGAAACAGCAAGGGCAAGGAACCCAAGTAAAATAGCTCCAATGACATATAAAATTTGAAATGGTTTTAGGTTTTTGGATAAGGCAGCATTGCAACTCAAAGAAGATGGGCCCGAACCAAGCCCGTGGCGACTCTGCACCATAACACAAGTCGAGGAAGTCAAAATCCTCCTTAAGCTTCTTCCAATCCCGGCTTGCACCATAGTACTAAGCCTAATCCTTACCGAGTACCTAACCCTCTCGATCCAACAAGCCTACACCATGAACACCTCCATGGGCCATTTTAAACTACCCATTACATGCATGCCTGTTTTTCCTGGCCTCAGCATTTTCCTCATCCTCGCATTTTATTATTACACTTTTGTCCCTCTGGCACGCAGGATAACTGGCCATCCTCATGGCGCATCTCAGTTGCAGCGGGTCGGTTTAGGGTTAGCAATATCGGTCTTGTCAGTTGCTTGGGCTGGTGCATTCGAGAGGTATAGAAGGAATTATGCCATTGAACATGGTTTCCTAGCACTATTTTTGACACCTATGCCGAATTTGAGTGCATATTGGCTGTTGATTCAATATATTTTGATTGGTGTGGCTGAGGTGTTTTGCATTGTGGGCTTGTTGGAGTTCCTGTACCAAGAGGCACCTGATGCAATGAGAAGCGTAGGATCGGCCTATGCTGCTGTAGCAGGTGGATTGGGATGCTTTTTTGCAACTATGTTGAACAATGCCGTCAATGGATTAACAGGGAATGAGGAGGAAGGGAAGCCGTCATGGCTATCACAAAATATTAACTCAGGCAGGTTTGATTATTTCTATTGGTTGTTGACAGTGCTTGCCACCATCAACTTCTTTGTTTTCTTGTTTTTCGCAAAGCGGTACAAGTATAGGGTTTCCTCAAACACAGCAGAGGTGCAAATGCAAATGTTATGAGGCTATATATTTAGCAAGGAAAGAAATACTTATAATGGTTTAGTTATTATACGTACGGAAAGAAAAACAAAGTATTTGTGTTGTTGTTAATTGTTATAGACAGTTTAATCTATTCAATTAGCTTAAAGTAGGGACTGAGTTTTGATTTATTATGAGCAAATTATTAATTTGTCTTGAGAAAAACTGGAATGTAAGAGTAGTATACTTATTAATCTATATATTTAGATCATGGTAAGTTGCAATTCAGTTAAGGCATCGTAATTTTGAAGTACTCCCCATTAATTTTCTCCTGATTAACACTTATTTATTTTTTAAGCAAGCACAAAAATATATTTAAAGACCGATTCAAAACCAATCTAATATCATTTGCTTCTGGCAGAGAATATAAAAAAACAAGCACTTAATTTTAACCAAAAGTGTTATCAATTCCTAATATCTTCATTAATTTAAAAAGTGTTATGAAATCCTATTCCACCAGTTTCGTTATTATTAAATAATAAGTTTTATAGAATGGAAATTACAGCAAAATTGTTGAGATGGCCGAGTTGGTCTAAGGCGCCAGATTAAGGTTCTGGTCCGAAAGGGCGTGGGTTCAAATCCCACTCTCAACAATTACTATATATATTTTTTCTTTTCTTGCCAATGAAATATGGGCCATATTATGAACGTTTTTCTATCATAAGTAACATATGGGCCAGGTCGGCCCAAACTACGCAGAAATAACGACCGTATCGCTAGGACTCGTTAGCCATGCATTCGACTATTATTTTTCAAAAGGCATGATTAAAAATGAATCACCATTGCCAGAACCGCCAAATCCGTTACACTTGCCGATATTTTTTTCTTCTCAATTTTGCTTCTAAGCTCTCTTCAATTTTCTTTAGTCATTCATACGAGGAACCGAAGAAGTTTCACTTGAAAAGGTAAAAAGGATGTAAAGTTCAATTCGGTGCATCTCCTAGAACTAGAATCTAGAGATTTCACTAATTACTTGTGTCATGCTAAATTCAGAACCTTACTCCAAGAAAAAAATAACAGAACACAAAATTTTGGCAAATCTCATGTTACAAGACAGCCTAACTAAAACATTCTAAACAATGAGATGCAACTAATTTTTCGTGCGGCTATTCTTCTCTTCTACACCTGACTGAGAGAACCTCTTTCTTAAAACCTCTAGTACCTCTTCAATTGAAACATCCTTCAAGTTTAGAAGTACCATGGAGTGGTACAATAGATCGGCCATCTCTGAGGCAGTGCGGCCTTTATCCTCATTGTCTAGTAGGGTTTGAATTAGCTCTCCCGCCTCCTCTCTGTGAATAAATTATATTAGATATTTTGCAAAACAGTCCTACTTTTGTGCATCGCAAGGATATGTGAGTTAACTAAATTTGAAAATAAAATTGAAGAATAGTCTATAGGTGCTGAACACCTGGGGCAGAATCACAATCTGTTACCAGCAAATACTAGTCAACAGTGCTAAGAGGATGCTTTACCAGTAACAAACCTAGATCCCTGATTATGATACTAAGCTAAGGTACAAAAAAATAATACCATAACAGTCAGGTTAGTGCTTCATACCAGAGTGGTAAGAGTTGTTTAAACATACCTTACTAACAGAGTCAGGTTATTGCTTGACCAGCATAGACTGGCTATCATACTAGAGTGGTAAGAGTTGTTTAAACATACCTTACTAACAAAGTCAGGTTATTGCTTGACCAGCATAGACTGGCTATCACTAATCACAAAAATCCCATCCTTTCAATACTTGCAAGAAAAAAATTCACTTATTTTGGAGAAATTCATCGTTGAGTTTATAACATTAGTTAGGCTCTAACACTTTTATGTATTGCAAATCAACAAAGGAATTGCCTCCAATGAGATAATAAAGCTACACAATAATTAATGCAACAACCATTCAATGTTTGAAATATTGTCTAGAGGTAGATACAAAATTATGTCAAAAACCAATATTTCAAAACGTTTGACCAACAGATCCTTAATTCAACAGTCTAATAATTACATAAAAAAACACTCTTTGACACATATTAAGTTTACCGGAAACTAAGCCATTTTCAACTGTCTCCTCTTTTATTTTCACAAGTTTCCCAACAAAGAGGATTTGTTTTTGCAAATGCAGAAAAGCCAATAACTTGTAGCAAAGAGTGAGGTCATGGCACTATGCATAACACACTTTGGTATGTACTAGGGATCCATATATTCACTTTCAAAGTCCAAATAGTCAATCCAAACCATTCATCATGATCTCCGTATGAAAATATACTCCGTGGCCAAATTTTACAATTTTTAGAATTTTTTTACTGTTTTTTTCAAATAGGTACAAAATAACTTGATCTAAAGATTCTGGACCGCCCGAAAGTATTGATTTTCTATCTATCTAAAAAAATAGTAAACAAATTCTAAAAAATGTAAAATTTTGCCTCCAAGCACATTTTCAAATGGAGATCATGTTGAGCAGTTCGGATCGACTATTTGGAATTTTGAAAATGGAGATATGCATCCATAGTACATGCCAAAGTGCGCTATGCATAGTACCATAGCCTCACTCTTTAGCAAAATCTCATAGAAAGATAAAAGATAAATTTTAACATACCGAACTTTTGAGCAGAGTAATTTCTGGTCAAGTAATAACTTCTTGGTCCAAGAGGGTTTTTCATTTGGCAATGTCTCAGTTTCTTCTTTCCTTTTAGAAATTGTTGCCTCCAATGAGTAGAGAGTTGTCTTAGCCAACCTCTCTTCCTTATCCTCCTAAAGACATAATTGATCCAAAATTTAAAAGATATTAAATTGGAAGTAAGTTCTAGGAGTACTGTATCTACTTGACTCAGAATCAAATGCATGACACAACCAATTTTAACAATTCATTGCCTTTGTCTTTCAAGTTTAATTATATGTATCAAGGGCAAATTAACAGTCAAGTACCATGACCCACCCAAAAGCACTAGGTTATCATTTTCATTTTTTTAATTTCCTTTTTGTTTTCTGCTTTCCCAAGCACGCCAATTTTGACAAAAAGCACCAACAGCTTTTGATATTTGTATAAAACACTCAACAATCAGAACAGTCTCTTTTGGGCTCTAGACTCTAGAATTTCTTTCTTTTTTTATCTAAGTTAGTGTCACCTCAACCATTATCCTGACACAAAACTATTCTTTATTTCACTTTCCTTTTTGTACACAAGTGACTTGGGCAGTAGGGCTATTGTTTATTTCAATTTTGTTCTCATTAAACTAGTGAATAGGGCTATGGTTTTACAGAAACAAGACTTACAGCAAGAGGAAAAGAAGAAATTAAAATAGGGACACATTTCAGTTTAGTGCAAAATCATGTAGCCCCAACATGAGGTCTAATTATGTTAAAATAATCTTGGAGTTATTGGAACCAAAAAGTTTTGGTAATATATCAGCTTGTATCTAAATAATACTAGCATGTACCAATAGTATGCACTCTCTGTAAAGCGGTGAGTCTTGATTAGATCCAAAACCAGACATAATAAAGTTTTAAACTTGTAATCACAAACCATTCCCACAGGATGCAACAATAGTGGACAAGAAAACTCCAAAAATATAAAAGCTGCACCAAGGCTAACAAAATTAAAAATAATACAAAAAAAAAAAAATTATACAATAGAAAAATTTGAGTTACCAACATTGCTACCCTCCAATATATCGTACAAGGAAGTAAAGTAGCAGGTTTCTGCTCCTGTATGACATGTAGGCCCATCTGGCTTTCCCAAATATATTATCTGATACAACACACCAAATGAGAACCTTAAATTAAGAGAAATGATAAAAGAATATTAGATAGAACTGAGGCTATTTTATGCAACAATTCATGTATATGATTCTCAACAGTACTGTATGTGGGTACTATAGGGCTCTAATAATATACTATTTCCTAGCAGTCACCATTGGTATCAGCATGTATGTTTACTATCGGTAAAAATCTCTGAGTGCTCTTTCTGAGGGTTATTTGGTTCATAATTATTTCAAATGTCAAAAATGTCGATGTACAGACTCATTGTTTTTTATTTATTGAACAAGCATATAAAAGGCCAAAACAGAAGAAGACCTACCGAATCTCGGTCACAGTCAAGAAATACATCATGAACATTAATAAAATTCATCGAAGTCTCTCCTTTTGTCCAAAGCAACGAGCGGGACCGGCTGTAAAAGGTGGCCTTTCTAGACAAAATGGTTTTTTCCAAGGCATCTCTATTAGCAAACCCTTGCATAAGAATTGAGCCAGTATCTATGTTTTGTGCAATTGCAACTGCTAATCCTTTGCTGTCCCATTGCACACTGTTAAGTATCGTCTCAACCTACAAAATAGTAACAACTGCTTTGATTAAGAACTTTTGATCCTGGATGAATAATGACCAACATGTTTTCATATTTGCAAATTGACAGTTTTGTCAATTGAAATTTTACAGTTTGCCCCTAGTATCAGTGAGTCGGCCTTTTTGTATAGAAATATGCTCCATGTACTTTCCTATTTGATAAATGATGCCCATGCACATTCAGATGTAGTCCCATTTTTTTTTTGGTTAAAAAGGCCAAAGCCCAGTTTCATTATGAAACAGAGTTAACTTACAGATATAGTCCCATATAATTAATGACATATCCAAAGGTTGCGGTTTATGTAGTCATTTTGACTGGATCTAAACCAAAGACGTAACTCAAGTATGCACTCAAATTCAGCTTTCTCTTGGACTTAATGGTCAAGTCGAGATCCTGCTGATGCTGAAACATCAAGACCTAATTATTTCAGAAAGCCATGGGATAGTACAGCACCCAACTAGTGAGGTCCAGTACTAGTATGACATCAGGAAATTCAGGACTTTCACTGACACTCAGTCGTTTGATTTTCCCCGTAATAATTAAAAATTAGTTAATGAGTCCCCCCCAACAAACACGCACACACATACACACAATAAAATAAAGAAAAAATTAGGAAAGTAGAACAAATAAATAAATAAACAAATAGAAAACTTAAACTGTCTAGTAAATTATAGTTAATGTGATAGGTATGGTGCATGCTTATTGATAGGATGGATACTTGGATTTTTCGTTTTTATTAGTTGAATGAGCCAATTGAAAGCTCAATTCCTCTCAACGGCCAAATAACACCAGTAAAACCCTAAACCACGATAGTATGTCACCAATAAGATCCGATGCCAGTAATGCAACAGCTAAATTTAGAATTTGATTAATCCGGTTTGATAATAAAATAATTGTAGTAAATATTAGCATAACATACAGGAGCATTGACAAATTTACAATGTTTAATACCCTTGCCTTTATGATGCCTTCTCTCCATTACCAAGGAAGAAATTCCAAAATGCAAAGGCCATGGGGAAATGTGCCGTGAAAAGTACCTTTGAATCGAGAAGAACTTGGGTGTTAGACTTAGAACCAGAGGATCTCTCGGAGATGACACAGATTGGAGCAGAAGGCGAATATCTGAAGCTTAAATTTGTTTTATTTGGATTTGGATGCCTGACCTAATTCGAAACAGAGAAGGGAGTTGGTCTTGGCGAAGAGAGGCGAGTGAAGGACGCAGCCTCCATTAGACTATTAGAGAGAGAGGGGTTGGCGGAGCGCCCGTGAGGACGTAGCAGAGAGCAGTGTTGTAAAAAACGGAATATATAATTTAAGCCGGCTTAAATTATAATAACCAACTGAGATCTCATTAGCTTTAGTTCACCACCTAAATAACCATCCTGTGGCAGTGGCACTCAATAAACATTTTTTAAAAACATACAAAAAGATAACAATAATAGCTACATAACAACATAAACAGGCGGTGATAGCACAAACATCAAAATTCAAATAGGACGTAAATTGAAGTTAATATTAATTAGAACAGAACCACCAATGTTCAAAAAGGAATACAAACTGTCTGAAGTTGAAGTTGGATATTAATTATTATCAGAAAATTAGACTTATGTGCATGGCCTATCATTTAATGATTTTACTTATATGAATATTGGTAAAATTAATACATGAAGTGGTCGTGCCGGAGTGGTTATCGGGCATGACTAGAAATCATGTGGGCTTTGCCCGCGCAGGTTCGAATCCTGCCGACCACGTTTCTTTTTTCACTTTTGGGAAGCACCATTAATTTACAGTGCTCAATTGCTCATCATAATTTAAATACTTGCTGGGCCACAATATTTACTTTATTTTGAACTCGCAATTTACACCCAGATTTTTATACCGTCACAAATATTGAAAATAGTAAATATGCCCTCCATACCAATTTTTTTTAAAACGCTCCAACCGCCCAGTGATTGAGCTGTCCACTCTCATTACGAAACCGCCAAAACGTTGGGCGGTCCACCCATTAACATACTGTCCAGTAATGATCAGTTAACCATAATTTATGTATAAATTTAAATATTGTTATATATATATATATATTTGTTTTAAATTTCTGTATAATTTTATTTTATAAATTTTTGTTGTATAATTTTGTTTTATTAATTTGTTATAAATTCTATATTTTTGTTTTTGTTTTATGATTTGTTATGTCGAGTGGATAGTCCAAATCAGGAGGCGTTCTTTCAACATTTCTTTCGGAAAGATGAATCAATCGGAACTTGTTCGATCATCATCACATAGAAAAAGACTGAGAGGCAATGAAATATAACATAAAAAATAACAAAATGCTAAGTGAGTAACAAAACAAAAATAACAATGGTCAATGTTCGCTGTGATGCGTATAGGCTTTTAAATATCTAGAATACCAAAAATCTGTTGCAAGTGTACAACTGACATTGGGCATAACTGTGTGTCGAATTCCACAGGGACGGTAAGAAAATGACCGGACTCTACTTAAAATCACTAAAATTTTATAAGTAAGAATAGATTGTTTGGTGGTTGTTTATATTAAACTACTGAGCAATGACAATGTTAAAAGCAGTAAAAAAAGATTTAAAACTGTTTTCAATTAATAAAAAGGAGTTTTTAGGGTTTCAAATTTTGTTTCTATTTAGCTTCGAGGCATACGGCCTGTATATAATTCTATATGGTCCGTATGGACTCCTGAGTTAATACCGCAGTTACTGTTTCTGTGTCGATACTTTTGTCTAGAATTTTTATCGACCGTACCTAGATTTCTAGCCTCAGCTGTCGTAATTTTGGCTTAGTAACCCAATCACCAGACTCAAATACTCCTCTCTTAGGTGCCTTAAACCTCAACTTTCACTTTTTTGCATAATTTACCTAAGTTACTTGTTGGTGTACTAAATGTATCCAAGGACTTTTGCCTCGAGGAAAGATTTGCCTTTCGGTACTCCTTGGTTGATAAACCTACCTCATATACTTACTTCGGTTGGATTGAATGTTATAGACTTGTAACCTAACACTTAGACGTGCGCATTCATCTAACGGGTTGACTATTCGATTCAAGCAAGCACAAACCAAGCAATTAAAATACTACTCAACAAGATAAAAAACAAAACATTCAACACAAATTCAAGTAGCATACAAGTAAAACTAAACGTGAAACTACATCTTAACCCTAGAAACAAATAAACTTAGCCAAGCATATTCACAAAACCAAGCAAAAACAAAGTTATAAGAGAGTTCATGGCAAAACTATGAAAATAACGAAGGTCCGTTGCAAACTCGCGTTTTTCCCTCCTCTTCTTCTTCTCTAAGCTATGCCTTGTCTCCCAAGCACCAGAGATAGTCTCTCAGATCTGGAATATCCCCTTTAATGCTCGAAATCACGAATTAAAAGTCTTCCTTTTCGGCCTCCCCAGCTGGCTCTGTTTCCAATTCCAGCCTGGGTTTCCGAAATAGCTTGTACAGTCCGTATAGAAATCCATACGGACCGTATACATGTGCCTTGAGTTGGAGAATTGTTACCTCTGTTGTGGAACCTTCTGTGTGATTAGGCAGATCTTGTACGGGCCGCATGGAAATCCATACAGACCGTATGAAAAGTGGTCAGATACAGAATTTCGCCCATTTCCTGCAAAATAAGAAAGAAAATATAGCAATACCACATTCCATTGATATTTAAATGAAAAGTCCACATTTTTAGGCTTTAAAGCACAAGTTTTGGTGTAAATCGGGGTCGCAATCTAGGCAAAATAGAGAGATATCAGTCAACATAAAATCTAACAATCAAAACATGAAATGTAACAAATAAAATACAGAATACTACAGGCAGGTCTAGAGCATAATAAGAACAAACTATCGACGAGGGCAATGGCGACGACTGGAGAGACCCAACCTAGGAGCTGGCTAGTGGTTCCTGTATGGCTACACACACCTCTGCGGAACCTCATTCTCCTCGTAATCATGGAGATCATCATCATCCATCTCCTCCTTTCTTCAACCCTGGTAGAGAGAGGGGCGGAGGTGGCAACAGCGGGGTGGCAGAGTTGGCAGAGAGAGACTTGGGCGGTTATGGGCTTAGGCGGTTAGGTTTAGAGAGAAGGGGACGTAGCTTTGCTTATAAAAAGAAACTTACAGTGAACCGCCTAATGGCTAGGTGGCTTGGTTGTGAGAGTGGACTGTCTCTTTACTAGACGGTTTGATAGTGGGAATGGGTCACCCAGATTAGTTATTTCACTGGATGATTAGGGTGTTATTAAAAATATTTTCAAATTGAAGACATATTTGTTATTTTTTTTGATAGAATATTAATAAAAATCCTGGCAATCTACAACTTCTTGACAATTCTTAGATGCTTTTTTTAGCCAGAGTGAAATAAAGGGAGTGACTAATAGTCCCCCCATTCTATCCCCTAAATGTCTCCCTAACTAACTTATCCATAAACCTAACTAACTTATCCATAAAGTATGATGGGGACCACTAACTAACTTGGATAAACAATAACTACTTTGGAGACCACTTAAATTTGAAAAAATTTACAACTAGCGTGAACATGTATGAACACTTATGCATGCAAGTATTCTTAGATAATATATCAAGTATTCATACCTAAGACCTCAAGTATTTAAACAAAAAACTGGACATCAACTTTCTTTTTTCTCTAGTCACACACCCATCCTTTACACATTTTTAGAAGTGGGTTTTTTTTTCGTTTAATCTCGTCAATATTTCTAACAATCTATGAGGAATTTTGTAAATCTAAAACCACGAACATTTTCTACATAATTTTCTCTTTCAAATGAGATCCATGATGAAGTACTTTCGGGTTCTTTATTGTTCAAGTACTCATACCTCGATATACAAGTATTCATACTAAATTTAGAAAGTATTCATACTAAAAATATATAAAGTACTCATTCTATAACTTTGAATGTATCATTATTGGTAAATATACAAACTACAAAGTATTCATACTAAAACATGTAAATATTCACACTAAAACATTACATGTATACATATACTTATCAGCAAATATTTAACATATGACATATTCAAACTACAAAGTTACTATAAAATATTCAAACTACAAAGTATTCATACTAAAACATATAAAATATTCATACTAGAACATTAAAATATTTATACTTACGTATTGAAGTGTGAATTTTTATGTTGTAAAATATTCCTGAGAAATTCCTAAATGATTTACACCTCGTCGAGCAAGTATTTACATATCGTAATGTAAGTATTCATACCTAAAATACAAAATATATTTCTAAAAAAACTATGCACAAGTACGAATGCCTATGCACGCAATTATTAATATATAAGATATCAAGTATTTTTAATAAAAATATTAACATCAAGTATTCATACTTACAAATTGAAGTGTGAATTGTTATGTTGTAAAATAACTTTAATTAGTTAATTTGTTTGATGCTTGAACGTATTGATATATACTGAGGAAAGTATTCATACTTATACGATGCACAAGTACGAATGCATATGCACGCAAGTATTAATATATAATATATCAAGTATTCATACCTAAGATATCAAGTATTTATAATAAAAATATTAACATCAAGTATTCATACTTAAACATTGAAGTTTTAGTAAAAATATTAATATCTAAAATTTTAAGTATTCATATTTACGCATTGAAGTGTGAATTGTTACGGTGATAAATCAGTTAATCTATTTGGTGCTTAAATGTATTGATAGGTACTGGAGAAAGTATTCATACATGTAACTAAAGTATGAATGTATTTGATGCTTGAAGTATGAATTGAAAATATTATAGTCCAGCAATTGTACAGATTAAAATTTTCTTAAGATTCGTGTGAATTAATTCAGCATTCTCTGCATGAACTCACCGTTTGTGTTTAGATACATACCATCCGATCATAATCCGGACCACTCAGGTAATGCATGAGATCTTTAATATCTGTGCAAATATAATGTAAGTATTCACACTATAAGATTGAAAGTATTCACACTACAAGGTATGAATACTTGCTCGACGATGTATGAACACTTGCATGTCGAGGTATGAGTACTTGAACGACGAAGAACCCAAAAGTACTTCATCATGGATCTCATTTGAAAGAGAAAATTACGTAGAAAATATTCGTGGTTTTAGATTTGCAAAATTCCTCGCGGATCGTTAGAATTATTGATTAGATTAAACGGAGAAAAAAAACCCACTTCTAAAAACATGTAAAAGATGGGTGTGTGACTATGGAAAAAAGAAAGTTTATGTCCAGTTTTTTGTTTTAATACTTAATATCTTAGGTATGAATACTTGATATATTATATAGGAATACTTGCGCGCATAAGTGTTCATACATGTGCACACCAGTTGTAATTTTTTTCAAATTTAAGTGGTCCCTCAAGTAATTAATGTTTCTCCTAGTTAGTTAGTGGTCCCCATTGTACTTTTTTATTGATAAGTTAGTTAGGGGGACATTTAGGGGACTAAATGGAGGGGGACAAAATCTTTACTCAAATAACTATTGCATTTTTCTTTTCTTTTCGAGGTGTATAGCAAATACCGACAGCACATTTTCAAGCTATACACAAAAGAAAGGTTTATTGGAACTAGAGATTTATTTTCGAGCTAAACATCATGTATTAACTTACTAGTATCGTGCCCGTACGTTGCAACGGGTACATATTCTAAGATTGAGCCAAATACGAAGAGATCTTTTTGTTTGGTATTCACACAAAATTAAGAAAAAAAATATATTTAAATGAATATTAAAGACAGATGAATAAAATAGAAATTCAAATAATAAATAACAATACAAGAAACAACACCAAATGAAAACAACAGATCAAATATAATATGAATTTTTTTTCTTACAATATCATTGCTAGTGTAATCATGTTCGATGTATTCCAACATTTATGGAAATGAACAAACAAAATATGAAAATTAGATTATAATTCCTCAAATTAAAAATATATAATAAAATATTAAAATTAGAAATGTTAAATTAATATGGTTCATACCTTATTTCGTCAATTTGCAAAGATAGTAGCCCTAATAAAAAATAATTTTCCTTTTGACACAATGAATATAGTATATCAGAAAAAATATTTTCTCTGCATATTTGAAAAGATTGAATAATTTGTTTTTTACCAAATAAGCATCAGAGAGAATCTCTTGTCATGTTATTTATAAAAAAATTCAAATGCTTAACAATACAAATTACATATCTTGTATATATATGAAAATTATAAATAAAAAATGTAATTATTTTTTACTTTTATCCATATAATCATGATTACAATATAAACCAAGTTACTTTATCTTATTAAAGATTAATATTTTAGCACAAAGTACAATAAACGATTTTTTCAAAATTAAACTATCTATTTTAATCCACAAATGAAATACTTATAAATTTACGAAATGTTTATTGAATTTTAAATATTAGTCAATGACTCCTCAATTGAAAAGAATCCAAAATTTAACATGTTATATTTATTTTCATAATTTTTATTGCACATATCGGAACTATCAAACTTTGACCCTCTTTTTTAATCCAAATAATTTTTATTGGATCAAATAAAGATGAATTTGTTCTACCAATATTGTTTGACCAATCTCATTGAATTACCCCCATCAATTAATTATTCAAAAAAATTATTTCTAATTGTTCTAAATTTTAATCAATTTGGAGTTGCGAAATTCTATACTTTATTATTCCAGTCTATGTAGAATAAACCACTTGTTATGCATTAATTATTTATAAAAAAAAAATTAGGCACGGATTTTCCTTCCATAATTGATAGCAGAAATTAATTAGAAACAAAATAAGAAAATATTTACAGCATTTCCCATTAGAAATAGCTTTAAGGAGAAATAAGGAAACAAATCGCTAGAATTCATCTAATTTTAATTGTGCCAAATTATATAGCAGTATATGTGACGAATATATTTTTAAATAAAGTTAGACTTATACACATAAAATAGATGCATTTAATTAAAAGATGACAGATTATGTGATTGAAGGGTTGATATTAAATCAAAAAAATTATCTTTCAATCTCAGCCGTTGACGGATCAGGACAACTACATACATTATATAAGTATGGAGATATGGAGATATGGAGATAACGAAAATTAATACAAACTCCTAATGCCTTGGATATTTTATGTTTACAAAAATATTTACAAGCGGACGAAACAAAAAAAAAAATCCATAATCTATCTTGTTGGTCATGCCAAATCACATGATGTGGTTTTATTCATTTGATTATCTTCTTCTTTGATGATTTGTACGATATAATTATGATTTAATTTTTTGTTGGATTATTAGATTAATTAATCCTACCATGCATTGCTTCACTATTATGTGAAGTTAATTTAATGAATTGAATTAGTATCTAGCTAGGTGATTCTTTGTTTAAAGTTTTATGTAGTTATCAATATTTAAATCTTCATGTCAATTTTTTTTTCGGGATGAAATTTGAAATGAAACCCTAGTTCAATCTTCAATGGCCATTGTATCAAATGAGATGAAGGAGCCAACCTTATAATGGCCATATATTGTACAGAGTCTTTTTAATTTGGAGACTGACCACTGTACAAATTAAGTCAAAATCACAAAAAAAAAGAAAAAGAAAATAAAGATGGACGAAGTAGTAGATAATATTGGTACTGTAAAAAAAAATTCTCAGAGCGCCCAATTCAAAGGGACGAGGTTTGGTCCAAATAGCTTTGAACCGGACATCGTCTAAAGCCTCTAAAAATTATACGATTAAAGTCCGAACAGTCGATCCGAACTGCTCAACATGGTTTTCATATTAAAATATGTTTAGAGACCAAATTTTATATTTTTTTGGAATTTTTTTACTATTATTTTAGATACGTACAAAATCAATGTTTTTGAATGGTCCAAAAACTGTGATTTTGTACGTATCTAAAAAATAGTAAAAAAAAAAATCAAAAATATAAAATTTGGTATCTGAGCACATTTTAATATGAAAATCATGTTGAGCAGTTCGGATCGACTGTTCGGACTTTAATCGTATGATTTTTAGAGGATTTGGACAGTGTCCGGTCCAAAGCTATCTGGACCAAATCTTATTCCCAATTCAAATCGGTAGAAAGTAGAAACAACAACTACATATATGCCTCGCAATTAATTAAGATGCAACAGCCATTAATTAATTGTGGTTATCAATCAAATTGAGATTCCTTCTTTTTAACATTAAGCAAACAACAAAATCAGATGATGGAGAATTTCAAGAACTAGCCAAGCAAAAAATTAATGGTGGATCAATAACAAAGTAGTAGTCAAATTTTTTATCAGGAGTAAGTAAACTATATATTTATAAGCGTGACTAGTGGCTAGATTCTATCATAAATTAGGTACTTCAGACTGTGAATTATATATATATCTATGGACAGACAATACAATTCATAGTTGAACTCCGTCTCAGCTTGGGGGCTTGGCACCATTTTATAATATATTATCGAGATACATATGAGAACAATCATAAAATTAAAATCAAGGGAAATTAAGGAGGTATTCAGCATGAAAATACTCAACTCAACTCAACTGTGAGATATATAATCAAAGGAGAACAGCCATAGTTCAAATAATTATTAGCTAGCATACTGCATACATCACCCCCTTTCGTTTTTCAAATATTATTACAAAAAAAAATATTATCATATTATCGACAACGCAAGATGCAATTTGTAGATGTTTCTTTTTGCAAATATTGAATTTACCTCATTTCTAGACAGACAAATTCGATTATCATTTGTAAAACATGTATATATAGTTCAAATCATTTCACATTTATTTATGACATGCAACGTAAATTTCTCCCACTAAAATCAACCCGCTAATAAGAGGATTTGGAGAAGGGGAGTTAACTGAATAGAATTAGATAATCTTAAACTTTGTTTCAATCAAAAAATGAATTAAATAAATATTTATTTCCATTATTTGTTTTTAAATTAAAAAACTCGTTAATTTTAACATAGATCTTAATTTTTGGACCCGCATTATTTCATAAGAAAATGTAATTTATCAGTATTAAATTATGGTTCACTTTTACTTGTACTTTCGATTCATTCTAAACTAACAAAACATTTTTTGTTCTTTATTCCGAAGGCAAACACGAAAGTGAAGTAGAGAACGGTCCGATATTTTGAGTCCGGATCCTGTGCATTATCTCACCGTTTGAATTTTGATCGGACCATCCGCATCAAAATTATACAATCTTTATTTCTCAATTCTTATATTATGCACGTAGTTGTCCTGATTTGTCAACGACTGCAATTGAAATATAAATTTTTAGATTTAATATCAGCCATCCAATCAAATAACTGTCTTCTTTTGATTGAATACATTTGTTTTATGTGTAGAAGTCTAAATTTAGTTAAAAACATACTCGCCACATACTGCTATATATTTTGTCATAATTAAAACTGAATGAATTCCTAGCAATATGTTCCTTATTTTTCCTTAAATCTATTAAATTATTTGTTTATTTCTTCGTTTTCTTTGTTTCATTTTTCCTATTTTTCTATATTTTCGACAATGAAAATGGAAATTATTCAATATTTCTGAATCTGTAAAGAAAACCATTTCTATAATATGCTATATTCATTGTGTCAAGAGAAGAAATAATCTTTATTAGGACTACTGTATCTTTGCGAATAGATGAAGAACAGATTTTGTGCTGATGAAAACAATTATATCTTTTCGATTTGGAGAGAAAATGAAGAATATCTAAAAATTTCGTGTAGATAAGTGATCTATAGAGAAATTTTCATCATTAAAATAATTTCCATCAAGAATATATTTATAGAGAAAATCCTTATTTGAATTATTTAATCATATATTTTCCAATTTTGTTTCTTTAAATATCTTTTCTCCTCTAAATATTTGAATTATTTAATGACATGCCTTGCTTGTGGAGTAAATTAGATATTAAAATCGTATTCTACTATGTGTTAAATTTCTCAACCCCACGACCGACACAAGACGAGAAGCACTGTGTAGTGAAACTTATAAGTTCAATTTAGTAATTTTTGAATTGGAGTGGGACCAATTCCTTTATTGCTTACTAGTATAAGTTTTTAATGTGAGAGGGACAAATTTGAAAATTAATATAAATTTTGAGTTTGACCCTATTTCGAAGATGCCAGTTAAGCTTTACTCTAGGTTATAATACATTTAATTTGTAGGTGATAGTTACGCGAGAACTAAGGTATGAAAGAACTATGTTAATATAACATTTCTAATTTTATTATTTCATTATATGTTTTCAATTTGAGCAATTATATTCTACTTTTTATATTTTATTTGTTCATTTTTATAAATATTGGTATACATCGAAGATGATCACATTGGCAATAATATTTCAGGAATTTTTTTCATGTTATATATTTTTTTTCATTTATTGTTATTTATTATTGGTTTTTTTTCATTTAAATATGTTTTTTCTTATTTTGTGCAAATATTAAATAAAAAAATTTATTTATTTAATATTATAATATATCGACGTTGTAATGAACGGACACAATACTAGTTTACAAAATTATTAAAACTCAAGCGATGATATTTTATTTATGAGTAATCAACGGACCGAATTCAAACTGAAAACAATGATAGAAAAGCAAAGCGAAGACTAATTTCTCCACCATGTGGGATTGTGGGCTCCGCCCCGCGGCCTGTTTTGTTAAAATTTTGAGCGAGCATTACTGAATTGATAATTCGAAAGAAAACGACAAAAGTATGATGGTGACAAAATGCTAACACCGAGACTAGCTCCTTAACTCCCGCTTAGACCGGACATAACCAAACCTCTATAGATTTATTAGCCAATTCAAAATTAGTTACAACTGCTCCCGGTCCAATGCGTACGGTACTGAAATTACTTGGTACATTTCTTTTTCCTTGCATTGTCAGCCAGTACTCAGTAGCACTGTAGGAGTATTAAAATGGTCTAAGAGCAGCAGTCCCAGTCCATGGTGCAAATATCGCGTTTTGAATTACGACGCGGGCAATTGAATCTAGCCATTTTCAGAAAAAGAAAATATCTCTTCTCCATTCAAAACGGAGCGTCTTTCCCAATTAGTGACTGAGAGAGCGACACGTCCTCTTGGTATTGAACTGAACGGTGGATACGCTTTGACTGAGAAACGGAGATGTCCATTTGTAAAAGAGATCATATTTGTACATTGTTTGGTAACAGCCAGTCAGATAACAAAACAAACGGACATATTATTTTATAGACACGGTCTTCGCGTGATGACCTATTCTTGTTTAATATAATTCTGAAGGAGCAGGTAGAGCCCACAGGTTTGTCGCATCTCACTCTTTCAATAATGGTAGACATGGTCTAGGAAAGCGATGCTCCAGCTCAGCTTGTATATAAGACGAAGCGACCCTAAGACCAAAGCCGAGGCGAGCCGTCCCTCTCGCCGGTTATCTAGTGAAAAAAGAGATTTAAAAAAGAAAAAACAGAAAAATAAGACTGTAATTGATTTACTTTTTTGAGAGAAGTAATTGATTTACATATCAGTTAGAATATTATCTCTCTTTCTCCCATGAATTCTCTTCATCTCCTTGTGTCGTATAGATCTTAACATTTGTAGATCGATGGATTGTTGTGCAGATCTGTGTATATGAGTGCGGAACTGAGAATTCGCTTTCTTTTTGGTTTGATTTAGATAAAGATTTTTGTAGATCTGGCGATCGAGGTGGTTCAGTCGAGATATAGGAGGAGATCGGACAGAGATCAGTCTCTCTTTTTTCATCGGGTATTTTTCAAAATTTTAACAAGTATTTATTTTGTTGTATTTACGATATTTTTGCTAATAGTTCATTTTTTATATGATATTACTGTCGGATCTTTCCGATCTGTGAATAATATTCTAGATCTGACGATTTAGGAACCAGAGTGGTTGTGATTGGTATCTTCCTTCACATCACTTTGCTGCATCTCTGATTGATAGTTCATTTCTTTTAATTTTTATTGATGGATTTCAACGTTGTGCCATATTGGAAAATGATAGTATGAGCTTCAGTTTTAATTTTTCTTACAAGTTATATGTGAAAGCAAGAAGTCTTTTTTAAAAAACAAAAATAGTTTGTTCTCGCTAAATCGGTATGCAGTAGTCTTTTTTTTTTCCCGTCAATAACGTGTAGTTGTCCCCTTGTATTCTCTTTTTTTTTGTAATTTATTGGCAATTAAAGCCAACAACCATGAGCCATGTCCACTAATTTTTGAAAGATACCCTACTAAACAATTTTCTGGGTCGAGTGCCTTGAAAGTGTAATTTACATCTTTGAGGTGTACCTTTTATTTGTTAATTTCTTCTGTCCAAAACAAGCTAATTTTCTAACAGTAAATCTTTTGTAAAGTGTGATTGTTTTGTTTAATTTGTTTAATTTTCATTTTTCCTATATAGTAGGTTCAGCGACAAAGCACTGCTCAATGAGGCTAAATAACATTGTGCAAGCCATGCCGAGGTCTGAATTTATGTCAGATAGAAGATCTAGGTTTTGGCAAATTGAGAGCCAGCCATTTCCCAAATCTGAAGTTATTTGTCCCCAGCCGTGTCGAATTCCTCGGATCCCACTATTCGTTGAGACCCTGAACAGATCAAGCCCCAAGCCAGCAAGGTTTGTATATTAATTGGTTATAATGCAAAATTAAGGGTTATTTTCAAACCTTAAATTTGAAACTAAGTGGACCAATTTTCTAGGAATCTTCTGTTGGGAAATAATTTGGGGCACTTTTTGTTTTCCATATTACTGGTTGAATGTGCTGGATGTGGAACTGTTATTTTTCAATTCCCTTTTTTAGTGTTTTCAGCAAATTTTTCAGCATAATCAAATTGATCAGATGCCTTTACAAATTCAAACAAGTAGTGTAACATTTATAAAAAGATCTATTATCTGTCAAATTCTATTAAGCTTTAATAATTTTGCAGCATATTGTCCGTGTGCAATGGGGACTCTGCTCCTGATTTGATTGACATTATAAATTGCAAGGTACAATAGCTTTAATGGTTTTTCTTTTCCCAACACGTCTCTGTGACAATTTTATTATAATTGCCCTTTTTATTTCTAATTCAAACCTTGTCTATTTCACAGAGTGATTTAGATTTTGATCTTGATCTGACTGGCCAAACGGGCTTCTTTTGCGGGTCTCCACCTGTTCGTAGCAATAACCCATTAGTAAGAGATGCACAGTTTATTAATCAAATTAACTCCCAATCTCCTATTGTCTTGTCTCCTCTTGGCGCTGATTTACCTGGCAAAAAGCACACTGGTTCACCTTCATACAAATCCAATTATAGTAACAGTCCCCAGGTAAGAATTGAGGGCTTTCATTGTGGCAAATCGGTCCCCAGCTTGGCCTGAGTTTTTTTTGGTAAAAAACAATCCCTGATATCTAACCTGCAACAAAAAATCCGATCTTTTCGATGTACAAAAATGTTTTTGTTTTCTCCATGATTTCTTTTTTGAAATCCTCTTCAAGTAGTTTCTGAAACTGTGGAACAGCAGAGAGTATTATGTAAATATGAGGTAATCCATATTATGTAGGTAGGCATGTTGTATGAGTTTACTAGTAGTAGAAGAGTTGCATTAGATATGCACCTCAAGTGTGTAAATAGACTGTGTTGTATGAATAGCAAGTTTTCATTATGGAAAAGTTAGTTCATGTATTGTTGTTTTTGATGTGGTGCGTACAGTATTTACTGTGTTTGTTTTGGTATTGCTTAGCTTTGTTTGGTTAGTTCCAAATGTATAGGATTTTTTAAGTAGTTTCACATGCATTGCTTAAGAGAAATTTTGTTAAAAGCACAAATTCTTGAGTGTTTCATCCAGTAAACATGGCTTGGATCTGGATCTGGATCATCGATGGAAGTGTTTGGAATCAATTATTGTAGTATGCAGTATCAGATTTGCATGCAAGTATTACTTCGGAACTCAATTTAGGAAATAAATCTGCTCCCAACCTGTGCTTTCTGTCACGAAACATGACAAAGCTCAGTGTTTCCTTTTTTTTTTTTTTTTTTTTTTTTTGATTTCAAACCCGTAGGCATATATTAGAATAAAATGTTAAAACATACATAGTGGTACCAGAATAGACTCCAGGAGTTACAAAAACTGCAGTACTATCCTAAGCAAACTACAAAATTTAAAGACAATCTTCCTCAGTGTTTCCTACGACTACGGGACTTTTACTGAAAAAAAAGAAAAAAAAATATATATATATTCAATGTTTTCTAACACTTTACTAACCGCATGGCAAAGAACTTACAAGACAAGATGCGAACACTATCCGACACATCGAACAAGTATTAATAAGAAAACCCAATAATTTAATCACGAAAGTGTCTTAATTGTAACCAGCACAAGTCTACATCAATGGTAGATTTCTTTTCTCAGGCACACAGAAATTACTTGTTCCAACAACATGATTGAAAATTTCAAACACCAGAATACCATCAGTTCATGTCATTGTAACCTCCTGCAAAGCGGAAGCAATTCCCTGGTCTCTGGGTACAAGTGCCATAATTGCACCTTCAAACAGGAAAAAAAAAAACGATTGAAAATTGTAAGGTGTTTTTTTTATTACGTGCATGTTTGGTTGTGGAGCAAAGTTACTTCGGATTAAATTTTTTACTCCAAGTTAAAATAAATTAAGTGAATCATGTTTGGTGAAGCAACTATAGAGCACCTGTGAAGAGAGAAAATTGAAAAATGAATGACAGACATTTGTCAGATGGGATCCGTAAGTTACTTATAACTTACTCTGCCTGAAAAGATGAGTTACTTACTCTGGATTAACTCAAATGTTACGCCACCTTACTCTTTCAAATTTATTTCTTGTTAAATTACTTAATAGCGGAGTAAGGGGTTCACTCCACTTATTCTACAACCAAATATGCACTATAATTTTAAAAACTTTCACTTGTTGGGGTTAAATCAAGAAATGTGGAATACCGGTACACCCCGTATCAACTACAAGAAACCCGCAATAAGCGCAATATTCCATAAACTACAGGAACCGAGAAATTAGAGACAAATGCAACATTGCATACAAACAAACGCATCAAAATAGAGTAAAGACATTACCAAGAGATAGATTGAGTCCAAAAAGCACACAAAAGAAAATAAACATAGAGATTAGGTGGTTCGGTCGAGCCTACTCCACCGGGAGACAAACGACCAACAAACTTCACTATTAAACAATATATTACAATGGATTACAAGAGTGTTCCAATTATTAGCACAAACAATAACTATTAAACCAACCACACCAATAATTTTGGCGCAAGTCAAGGAAGAAATAGAGAGGATGGAGGGAGTTGGGCCTAAACCTAACAATCTCCACCGTAGGCTCAAATCGGCAACTCACTCCATCGCTGACCGTCATAGCCCAAAAATTATTTGTCGGTATCACGTCGTCTCCTTCAAGCCTCAGTGACTAGAGACTTACTGCATCAAACCTGAGTCCACAGCCCACGACCGCCCAGGTCCAATGTCCCATGCAGTGTAAGCCACCACATGCCCACGCCTAGTCACCTACCTCCACCAGTATTAAGGCGGCTGTGAGTATCCCGACGACCAAATCTGTCGCCTCTGGCTCACCTCGGTTTAGGTCATCGTCCAATGGCACATTTTGCCATGCGACCTGTCTCCACTGCCGCGACTCCACCGCAACGTGTCACGTCGTCACCTCCTATAGCTCAGCTCGTCGTGGCCTCGCATATAGCCAAAGTACCACAGTACATACCAGCCAGCATAGGCAAGGTCCTGACAAAGGCTGTACTGCTCGTCTCATCCAACCGTACGTCGCTCATAGAAGTACGGACCGGTATGACAGTGGACGCGGATTCCACCGTACCAACTATCTCATAGAGACCACTGTGTTTGGTACCTCGAATGACAACCATGTCTCATCAAAGTACATCTATGGACCTGTCGCGAATTCCCAACTCATACCCGCGTGAATCCAACTTACTTAGTGGCACAAGACCCCGTCGAATACCGAGTACGTACCAAATGTCGGTAATCATGCGAATCATACCATCCCGCATTCGGAATGTAACTGCACCAACTCTGACAACTAACAAAGTTGATTCATTAGCCAGAGTCAAAGCACCACTAGATACCTCACAAAAAGAATCAAAACAATCCCTCCATAGACAAACATGGAATGTACTCTCGGAATCTAACACCTAGCTACCACAGACACTACTGCTATCGCTACATGTCCCATCACCAACAGTCTCATACACATCCCCCTCGCCCGTACACACAATGACATCATTATCATGACTGATTGCAATCGCCTCGTGATTGGCTCCAGGTGTAGGTGGACGGTTTAGCTGTCTCTCGGGACAATTACATCAAAAGTGATAGGGCTTGCTGTACTTATGGCATTTACCGCGGCTTGACTTCTTCCATCACCGCCCTTCCGATGCAGTCACAAGCACGCTAGACTACTCTGACCCATCCTCTTCACGCTGCCTCAAGGTCTCATAATCCAAAAGTACGGCAGTCACATCCTCTATGGTGAGCTCGCTCTTCTTGCCTAGCAAAGACATCGTAAGCAGATCATACGACTTTAGTAGGAATGCCATAAACAGACAAGCTTGATCTTCCTCCATCTTTCCACCCACATTGTACACGTCTCGTAGCAAAGTGTTAAACGCACCAAGGTGAGCCCTCATATCCATATCCTCCATCTTAAGCCGGTACAACTGTTTTTTCAATGTCGTCCGACTTGCCATGGACTTAGACAAGTAGATACCCTCCAGTTTCTTCCATAAATCATTCTGAGAAGTTTTGGCCATGAAAGGAGTTTGACTTTATCCGACAAACAAAACCGGATTGTACTAAGGGCTTTACAACACATTGTTTTCCACTTATCATCATCCATATCATTTGGTTTGGTATCATTCAAGGCTTCGACCAAACCTTGAAGCACAAGAGCATCCTGGACTGAACCTTGCCACAATGCAAAATTTTGTCTCCTGTCAAATTCCTCGATCCTAAATAAAGATGCAATATTAGGGTTTGCCATATTCTTGTTCATGTTAGAACTGTACTAAATAACGTGGAGCTCTGATATCACTTGTTGGGTTCTAGAAATGCAAAATACCGGTACACCCCGTACCAACTACAAGAAACCGCAATAAGCCTAATATTTCTTATACCAATAAGAACCGAGAAATTAGAAACAAATGCAACCTTGCATACAACTAAACACACTAAAATAGAGTAAAGACATTACTGTGAGATAGATCAGTCGAAAAAGCACACAAGACAAAGCACAGAGATTAGGTGGTTTGGTCAAGCTTACTCCATTAGGTGGCAAACGACCAACAAACTTCAAAATCAACAAAAATGAATTTTTATTAATTATTATGTGGATAATTACTCTCTAACTTTGTGCAATTAACAATTTGAATAGGAGGATAATGCATCAACGGCAATTAATTAATTAATTTGGTATCATTGAAAAGTTCAATCGTCGCTAGATGATAAAACATACACCGAATCTCATCATTAATTTTATTGCATGCAATATATGTAATTATCATTAAGATCGATGTTGAATTTCAGGTTATAATCAATTTACAATGATTGTCGAGATTGTTTAATTAGCTGTCAATATCCTATTTCATACAAAATTGGCTAGTAACTGAAGTGACAATAAGATTATTTTGAAAATTATACGAGTTCGAGTCCTAATAGCTAGATACACTGTATTAGGGCTCGGTCAACTTTTTATATCGGATGAACAGAGTACCGTCAAGCAATTAATGAGTCTAAGAGCCATTTTTTACACTGTTCTGTCAGTCTCTTTTGAGAAAAAACAGTCTCTTTACCCCTCAAAAGAAAGATAAAAAAGTAAGGAGGGATTGCATTAGACATTCACACTGGAATAGGTAATGGATCGGCTAATGCCTAATGGGCCTGATAGTACACCAGTTGAGATAAACGGAGCTCCAATCAATAACCCAAACAAACAGACCGTTAATTGATTAAGATTCCGACTTCCAATTAACCAAAACATGAAAAACATAAATGACGCGTTAAATTGATTACTCTACACATGTTCCTTCAATCGACATGACACTAATTTCATGTCCCTTTTTCCTTATCATATTCCTTCTTTTATTTGTCTCTAAATTTTTAATCGTGTACAATATTTGGTTTATTAATGAATGAGTAGTTTTTTCGCTGGCTACCTTTTTTTGAAAATTTATTTGTTAGAATTTTTGAAGAGAGATTAGAACCAAGAAGCAAAATATATGAGAAAACTAAATTGTATTTCTTAAACTTCATTATTACATGAAATACAAATAACATGATATTGTAAAAATTAAAAAGTAAATGCTAGCTAACACAACAACTACATTGGTACAGCAGTAGTGAAAAGTGAAAACAGCCCTTTTGTTATGTTAAGGGCTTAAGGCCATAAAGTGCTGCTGTGATGTTCTCTATCTCTCATTCTCTCCTCTTGATTGATTCTCAGCTTTCTTGTCTTTGGAAAAGCTCCTGATTGAGTCGCTCCGTTCCTCGATGGTAAAGTTCAACTCGGAAACTTCACTCAATGTGGCTGCCACAGATTTTTTGGATCGGACTCAATGTGGTTGCCACCATTTGATTATGTTAGAGTTGGATAAGAATCATCGAGTCCTATTTATAATATAATATTTAATCAGACTCAATAAATTCAGTCTTTCTATATTTATTGAAAATGAAATACTTTCTATTTCTGTACATATGAATTTAATAATTTCTATAGATTAAAAATTCTCACACTGGTATGAAAATCTATCACAATCATCTCTACTACACTGTAGTATGAAATTCTATCACAATTAGGCCCCCCGGGATTTAATACATCATCTCTGCTACACTGTAGTATGAAATTCTACCACAATTAGGCCCCCCCGGGATTTAATACATCATCTCTGCTACACTGTAGTATGAAATTCTACCACAATTAGGCCCCCCCGGAATTTAATACATCATCTCTGCTACACTGTAGTATGAAATTCTATCACAATTAGGCCCCCCGGGATTTAATACCTCATATCTGCTACACTGTAGCATGAAATTCTATCACAATCACAATCACAATCAGCCCCGTACGGTATTTATATTTTATACATCATTTCTACTATACTGTGGCATGAAATTCTATCACAATTCAGGCTCCCACAGTATTTAATACATCATCTCTGCTACAGTTCTTCAAAACCACATCTTGAACGAAACCAAACTCGATGAAATATTGTCAAGTGCAACAAATAAAAAAGAAATAAAGAAGCACTTTGCTTCAGTTTTAAAGGCTGAATTTTGTATCCTTATTATTTCGCTGCCTTGCAACAACATCCATACAAAATACAATTAAGCCACATGCTACCAGAATAATCAGCAATTCAAATTGAAAACAATATTCAAATTAATCAGAATTAACAAACACCCAGACTTGAGGTATAAACCCTGGGGAATAGACAGCATTCATTCAAATTTATGTAGTTTTCTTCTTCTTTTCAGATTGACAGGCCGCACAGATCCTATTCCAGGCTCGAATTGCAATAAGAGATGGGATAAGGACCCACCAACAGTTGGCCCCAATGTAGTAAATCCAGTAGTAGAACTCATTTGTTGCGAAATTGTCACCCTGTAAATATGCAGTTATGAAATAGACGAGGCAGCCGTACAGCTGGCCGAGGCACACTGCAAACTGGAGTATGCAGCTGTATGACTTCTTTGTTGCAATTGCATATCTGCCATAAATTAAAAAAAAAAGAATAATGGGAAAAATAATAAGAAAAAGAAAGAATGATTATTGGCAAAACCTCAAAATATCATGCATTTATGCATATATCCTTCGTATATTTTTTCAGGTCCCTATCTAACCCTCAAAAGTTACGAAAAAGATGGGAGAAGAAAACTTCTCCTGCAGGCCCACCTAAACATAAAAAAATAATTCCCAAAAGTTTCATGCTGCTCATCACCATTATCTCGCCTTTATCAAAAGTTTCCAAACTGTCTATCCTTTCCCACATATTAAAGCAAAAAAAATTAATTAAACTAAATTATGAACGAATAGAGTGCCACACAGTTATGGGCACCTTCTCAGTGAAATGTAATAATATTTGGGATATATTTTTCATGCTCTTTTACTCAAGTTACATTGGATATTTGATTATTTCTGAAAGAAAACTTTTGGTGTTACAGGATTATCAAAACTGGTTTGATTTGTTAAAGTACAGGCCGTAATTTTTCACAGTGAAACTCTTCTTCTCTAATAAAATGACTAGCTCCGAGTCAACCTGAGGAACAATTTCCAACCTAGAGAGGAAAAAATGCAGCCCAAGCTCACTCTTTTCTCCCTCCAAAAGGAAATGCCAGTTGGAAGAGAGGTGCCAGTTCTTTGAAAATGAGGCTTTTATACTCTTGATTGAGTATTGTTTTTTTCCATCTGAAAACAGGACTTGGAGAGATTAACTATGGAAAAAAAATTATTTATTTAGCGGTGGTGGAGGCCACTTACACTGCAAGAAGGGATGCAGGACCCTCTAAAGCAGCCGTAATTCCTTCTACCGTGACAACTCCAGGATCTCTTCCTACATATCTTGAGTCTCCCTTGCTGTATTCCTTCCCTGTAATTTTACAATATTCATGTTATAACGCACACTACTGAACATTATGAACAATGAATGTGCATCATTCATGCTACTAAAATAAGAGTTTCTTGTAGAAGTATGCATGCATGCCAGATGTAAGTTAATAAGAATAACACCAGGGATATAGTATGACAGGGATGATGCACTGTTTACCTTTGAACCTAGAAAAGTATATGGGCCTTATCCAAGGATTACCATACTTCTAGTTTGTCTTGGGATTTCAGAACAGGAACGCTGGTATTTGGATTTCAGTGTTTCCAACAATTTATAAGTTTTGTTATATCAAAATAATCTATCACTTGCCAGAAGCCTTCAATTTCTATTTTGGCCAATATCTACAGTGTTAAAACCAAAGCACATCAGGAACAATTCACTCATAGACTTCACCTGGATAGTTCAAACCCAACCCAACAACAACCAACAATTATAACAAAATCCCAAAATGGAATCACACAAGTCGTAAAGCAAGTAAAGTCTTATGCTTCAACTCTACAGAAAATGATGCAAAATATAAAGAAGCGCCACTTACAGACTTCGGCCAAAAAATGTGGTGTATTGACCTTGTAAAAATCAGGAGTAAAAGCAAAGTAGCCTTCGAGGATTAAGTGGGTCAGGCCGGTGAAGGCCCACCAGCACATCAACAGCCTGTCTAACTTTGTTATCTTCCCGATTCGACCTACAATCAAACAGGTCATACAAATTATGAGAGGCAGTATAGCAGTTGGGGATTTTGCAAATTATATCCTTAATTATGCTCTGTTTGCACAGGACACCCAGCATTTTCATACATTCAATTAGTCTAAGACAAGTTGAGAGATATTTGCCAATAACATTGAATAGTTACAATAGCCGTATTCCATTTAAAAGAAACACATATTATTTAATCCAATCTCATGTAGTGCGTGGTTCCATCAGATCAGGAGCTCGAGGAAACTTTTACTTTCATTTCCAGCTTTGCGGGTTCAAATTAACTAGTGATTTTTTAGTTATTATTGAACCGTGTGGTACATTACTGCGCGCGTTATCATTAATCTAGCGACAACAATTTCAAAACAATAATATGGACAACAATTTGAAAACAATTAACCCTCAATTAACCACTGCTAGAACCTACCTTTCAATTATTATGGAAGAAGTAAAGTAGGAAGTAGATAAATAGATGGAAGTAAACATACCAGAGAACAGCCAGATGGCGAGAACGAGGAAAAGGGAGGTGCCGAGGTAGGGTACGACGATCTGTGATTGCGAGAGGAAGCATGGAACATAGCCCGGTAGGCTCAGATCTCGAGGCACGTATGGATGACTCTGATCCGCCTCCATTTCTCTGTCTTTCCGAGTGAGTGGTGATCTGAAGAGTAGGGAGGGAAGTTGGAAGTTTGGAACTAGGGATGGGAGAGAGAGAGAGAGGGTTTAAGGTGTATATTCTTTTTTTACCGAGTTGGGAGTTGGGACTGTCGTCTTATAGAAAATTATAAAAACTGTAGCAGGTATGGCCTAGGGATCTGTACTCTGTAGCAATACTGGTACAACTAGGGCTGCACATGTACCACTACCTCTGCGATAAAAACTTTCAGATGGATCCGGATCACGACCGTACACTCCAAAGTTCAATCATGTACTTCTAGAAGGAAGCTAATAGTTCCAGTTCCAGCTACTCAAAATCTCAATGCTAAACTTAACAGACGCTTGCTCTTTCTTTATTTGCAGCTTTTTAGTTATGGTTTAGTTTAGTTTAGTGCCTCCGATTCTGCGTTATTTTATACTAAAATGGTAGAATTCTTCTTCAAATTCACCGTAAATGAAATTAATGAATTGATTCGTGTTCATTGTTTATTCAGCGATGAAAAAAAAAAAATAAGGTTCTTTAATCCGAGTTCTTTAAATACAAACATCTAATTCAGTGTAGTTGAATTAAAGTAGGTCGTTTGAGCCGAAATTTTTATTAATATACAAAAAAATAATAAATTTAACAATCTATTCAAAAATAGTAAAGAATTCAAGATCTACTCATACCGATAACATTGTCATCGGTTTCAGAGAGTAAAATCGATAACAAAATTATCAGTTTCAGTCTGCTCAGAACCAATAACAAAATAATTAATTTCCAGAAATGATGACTTTGTCATTGGTCTTAGATGCTCACTCCCCCGCATCAAAACGAGTGTATACAACAATTATAATTTCAATATTTGAAAGCATGTGTTTTGATCAAATATTGGGTCTCCACCTTTCAAAGCACCGATTTTTTTATTAATCGAAATAAAATAAAATAAACATCGAAAAAGAGGATAGATCTGACTTTTTTTTCAAAAAATAAGTAGGACGGAATAAATTTCAACGTCCCTACGGACGGGATAAACTACCACGTCCCTGCTAATGATAATCCTGCACCAATCTAACCACTAATTAACTCAAAATCTAGAAAAAAAAAATCTCAGGGACGAGATGGATAATCCTGTTCGTGAACAGTGACAAAAAAAAATTCAGGGACGGGATTATCAATCCCGTCCGTGAACAGTGACAAAAAAAATTCAGAAAACTTAGGTTTGATTTTGGTTAAATAAAAAAAATTTAGAAAAATTATTTACTTAATTATATTTCAACTATAAAAACAATGATTCAGTTTAGTAATATTTTTAAAAATAAATTTATATTTAAAAGTTAACATTATAGACACGATTTATATTTTGGATATTATGTCTATATATATGATGAGATTTTATTTATGTTTTAGCTACATCAAATGACTTGAAATTCTATATCACTGATCTTGATACATTATTAATCAATAGTTAATTGCATTAAATTTGAATTTAATTGATAAACTATCTATGTGTCCGATAACATAGACATATTTTTTTAATTTAATTTATTGAGAACTCCATTACATAAAATAACTAAATTATATTTTTTAGAAAAACCTAAGTTTTTTTTTTTTGAGAACTCCATTACATCAAATTAACTATTGATGTAATGGAGTTAGTGCAATTTAAAAACTGACACTAATCTAGTCATTGAAAAATAAATTATTGGTTTTTAGTTAAAAAATAAATCATTGTTTTTAAAGTTGAAACATAATTTAGTAAATATAATTTTTCTAAGTTTTTTTTTTATTTAACCAAAATCAAACCTAAGCTTTTTGTTTTTTTTGTCAGTGTTCATGGACGGGATTATCCATCCCGTCCCTGAGAAATTTTTTTTTTTTCCAGATTTTGAGTTAGCTAGTGGTTAGATTGGTGCGAGATTATCATTAGCAAGAACGTGGTAATTTATCATGTTCGTAGGGACGTTGAAATTTATTTCGTCCTACTTATTTTTCGAAAAAAACTCAGATTTATCTTTTTTTTCAATATATTTATTTTATTTTATTTTGATTAATAAAAAAAATCGGTTTCAAAGCATGTATTACAATTACTAGGTGTGGACCAAGCTGAGTGCACCATGATTGCAAGAAACACGTGCCATAATTGCAAGATACCACACTGCAATAATTGTAGCTCAAGAAAGTCTTTTAGCTCAAGATGCCACACTGCAAGATGCCACGGGATTAGGATATATATGTGGGACCGATGACTTTGTTATCGATTTTATTCTTTGAAATCTAGTGTTTCTAAAATTGCATGCAAGATGCTACGGGGTTAGGATATATATGTGGGACTGATGACTTTGTTATCGGTTTTATCCTCTGAAATATAGTGTCTCTAAAATTGCATGGTCGAAACAGCCATGCATCTGTTTTTCCAATGCTCTTATGCTACTGTTTTTTGGGCCAGGGTGAATTTGGTAATTGGCCACACAATTATGCTTCAAGGCAGTTCAGTTCAATTGACTTATGATCGATCATGGAGGAGCTGCAGAGGAAGTATAAGCAGGAAGGTTTGGAACACATACTTCATAGTAGCCTGCTGGTTCCTATGGAAGGAGCGGAATAGCAAAATTTTCAACAGGAAGATCAAGGATCAGAGGAGGGGAAGACATGGATGGCACACTGTTAAGTGTTAACATAAGGATATACTGCTGTTTTGAAGCTTAGATATTTTGATGTGTTGTCTTAGTACAAATGTTGTAACTGGGACCTTTACCGTTGTAATTGCAAATGTGATAGCCTCTATCAGGATTTCAAAAAAAAAAAAAAAAATTCGGTCATTTGAGATCAATTAAATAAAATTGATGATCTATCAGTCAAAAAAGACATCAGCATGAGACGCATTTTATGCATATGATATATGATTCAGCTGCAAGTTGGGTTCTCTTTAATAAAAAATACTAAAATAGTCATGTGCTTCGGGTCAGTACTCAGTACCAACTTTGCTATTTGATTCAGCTGATAGGATATAGCAACTTATGTACCTTCTTTGTTTAATATATATAAGAAAATAACATGCTCATGTACCAATTATTAATAACTAAAAAATAAAAAATTAATTACTTCACGAAATGAATACAAATTCAGTCTCTCAACTGGGACCTTGAATACAAATTCAGTACCAATTATTAATAACATGCTCATGCACACTGTTAAGTGTTAACATACGGATATACTGTTGTTTTGAAGCTTAGATATTCTGATGTGTTGTCTTTGTACAAATGTTGTAACTGGGACCTTTACCGTTGTAATTGCAGAGTAGGACTAGGGTGCTCCTAAGTTCATCTAACCTCTTGTGAACTTGATTCTAAAATATATCGAATCGACTTTAAACGATGAATCCAAACCGTTGAAACCCTTCTACCTAATGAGTGATGTGTCTACATATGAAAATTTTAAAGTTTCGAATTAATTTAATATCGAGTCAAGTGGTTAAAGGAGTCCAAAAAATGAATGCATTAAAATTAATTTATAAACCTTAAACTTTTGATCACTTGACTCTATATTAAATTAATTTGAAACTTTAAAATTTTCATATGTAGACACATCACTCATTAGGTAGAAGGATTTCAACGGTTTGGATTCATCGTTTAAAATTGATTCGATATATTTTAGAGTCAAGTTTACAAGAGGTTGGATGAACTTAGGAGCACCCTAGTTCTACTCGTAATTGTAAATGTGGTGCAATACAAACCTGATAGCCTGATAGAGGATTTCAAAAAAAAAAAAAAAAATTCTGTCATTTGAGATCAATTAAATAAAATTGATGATCTATCAGTCAAAAAAGGCATCAGCATGAGACGCATTTTATGCATATGATATATGATTCAGCTGCAAGTTGGGTTCTCTTTAATAAATAATACTAAAATAGTCATGTGCTTCGGGTCAGTACTCAGTACCAACTTTGCTATTTGATTCAGCTGATAGGATATAGCAACTTATGTACCTTCTTTGTTTAATATATATAAGAAAATAACATGCTCATGTACCAATTATTAATAACTAAAAAATAAAAAATTACTTCACGAAATGAATACAAATTTAGTTTCTCAACTTATCATTAAATAGATTTCTATTTAGTTTTCTTAATGCTAAATACAATCCCAGCATTCAATGGCAACAAGCTCCAATAAGCCCCTTTCTCATCAACAAAACCACTGTGCCACTTAATTTGATACAAACCCTCGTCAAAATTAGAAATATCCAATAAACAAGAACCAAACCCTTGTCCTCTTTCATTAATCTCAAAAGACGCATAACTTTGCACCAAACCAACCTCAACTTCATCAATATTTACCGACTCAACCCTTCTAGAAACATTCTTCACATATTGCAATAGCTTGGTATTTAATTCTACCATTTCCTTGGAAATGGAAGGATTGAAATTTATGGCATTTGGAGATGAAAATGTCTGAGACTGACTAACTGAAATTATGCAGTGTACTTGGTTTATAGAAGAAAGGGTATGATGGGCAACATTTTTTAACTGGATGCAAAGGGTGAGAGATAGATGGGATCCAAGTGAGATTGATATTTCGCTCCCCTTTTGTGGACCCGAATCGAACATGAACAACTCTGCTCCAATAGAAGGCCTGTAATAGAACATTCTATTTAATAACTGAAAACAATTTGCTACAAGATATTTATTCCTATATATTTGGAGCAAGCTGATTGTTTTGCTTACAATAATTGTGGACCATAATTGCAACAAGATAACAACAATTATAAGAAATTCCATCAATACCTAGGGAAAAAAAATATACCTGTACTAGGCAGTACAGTACCCCATAGTAATAACTAATAAATAAACTAAAATGCTAACATACCTTATTTTGAAGAAGCGTTTTGGAAGTCTCAAATTTAACCCAATGCAATTGAGTAGAACCTCAGATAAAAATTCAACTCCTTTATGAAGAAAAGTTGACCTGCCGGCATCTTCTAACAACTCTTTGGTGAAATTGTCCCTTAACTGATCCAAACCAGATAATGCAAACTCACAAAGAGATTGACAATCACTATGGAATGTACCAAAATGCCCCTTGTATTTTCTTGGTTGAAATGAGCCCAATAAGCCTAGTACTTCTGAATCCAGAGGCAAAAACTGCTCCCAGCGAGGTGTTGTTTCAGTACCAAAACCATGCAACCTTCCAAATAGATCTTCTAAAACTGGAATGATAGAAAAACTGGTGCCATCTACCCGGGGTAAAAATGCTAGAAGAAATCCAGTGCAAAATGCCAGTAGAGAGCAGACAAGGGCAAGACTGGAAATGATTTCATGGCTTTTGGAGTCAGTTTCTAGATATGAAATGGCTATTAGGTCATACTCCTTAGCCAAGTGGGTAAATTTTATGGTACAGCTAAACAGATCAAGTAAAAATCCTTTCAAATTTCCATTTCCAATTTCGCTTTTACTAATGATTCTGCTCAGTTCAATTACTGACTCCAGAAATCTCATTCTAAGGCTTACAAACCACCTCTGGAGATAAAACGCAAATTTTGACTCCAAAATTTGGTCCAATGAATGTAATGTTTCACAAACCCTGCAAAGTTTCCCTTCGAAACTGTGCACATTGACATTTTTATAGTCATTATTTATACCTTCACAAGACACGGTATCCTCCTCTGAAGAGTCGACTTCTTTATTTAGCTCCTGAACCAACTGTAGACCAGGTTTAGGAAACAACAGAAGCCTGATTTCAGTTTCACTTGCAGAAAATAGTAAAAGGAATTTAAACCATGAATCGTATACATTCAATTTCGAAAGCCCAACCAACTTCTTAAAAATAAAGGCAGAACAAAACCACAGGCCTTCACAACAAGAATAAATCCCTATTTTATAAGCATCCCAATAATTTCTCTTTTCAGTTATCTTCTTAACAAGTCTTAGTGCCTTAATTTCCGTGCAAATCCTTAATTTATGGTTCGAAGGCTCAAAACCGCCGTCGTGTTTTGTTTTGCAAACATTTATACTAAAGCAAAATCTTTCATATGAGGTTTCTTGGATGGATTCAGCCAAAGTTTTTAACCTAGGATAAAGATCCAGGTTAACCCCTCTGGTCTCTAAAATATTAGCGAGAGAAATGTTCAAGAACCTAAACATGCTAGAATGAAGATTTTTCACAGAGTTTGTGCTGCCCTTTTCAAGAACATCTATTAGTGATAGGGCTTTTTCAAGTGCAAAAAATCCAGCTGAAGGGTTATTCTTGGTAATTTGCAAACTGAACCCCAACAAAGTTTTAAATTCTGTGGAATCCATCTCGGTTAGCTCCTCACTTGTGTCACTCAATTTCTCAGTCAGTGACATGATCTGATCAAAGACTGTCGTAGTTACAAAATCATCTAGCATTGACAGGCCATGTTCATTTCCACTTGCAATTTCGTTTTGGTATTTGCAAGCAATTTCAACAAGCACTTGAAGAGAAATAATTCGTTTTTCTTTTTCAGGAGAATGAGAAATCCTTTTGAAGACTTGAATATGCTTAAGTAGATCCGGTGCTTCCAGAAATGTTCCATTTGCTATCGAATTGCAGAGTAGCTGTAAAAGCATGAACCACTTTTAGTGATTGCACAAAAAAGAGAGGCTATACCTCGAAAGGAAAAAATGTAGATGAGTGCATCTGCTAACAGATTGACCAGCAGAAATCTTTCCAATGTTTATACTGTACCAATCTGGCTCAGAACTGAGCAGTACTGACAAACTTGTTAATTACCAATGAATAACATACCTGATCTGCATACCTTTATCTTATCAAGACAAAATGAAACATTACCAGTTTAATTGCCAATTTTAAGACTACAAGTAGTTTTTCTCATCTTGGCTTATTTGGGCATCCTATTGGCTGCAGAATTTACAGTAAATTGAGGTTTAATTAAGCACTTGGGTTAATTGACTTTAAATGGGAGACAACTGCAATGGGAAACCCACCCTGTGAAGTATTCTCAGAGCTCTATATTGATATTTTAACAACAGATTGACATCCTCAGTTATAAGTAGCAGTACAGCAAAATCCTCCATTCTTGCAGTAAAATACCATGCGTCTCTCCTGATCAAGAAATACAAGCAATTTACTGATTTTTCCTTCACAAGAGGTGATGATTCTTGCCTCATAAGCTCTAAGAGCAAGTTAACCTGTAAAGGCCAAATATTAGAAAGAATGGTAAGTATCACCATGTCTTATATTGCTAAAAAATCAATAATATAATAAGAGAAGCAAAAGAGAACACATTCAATGAAGTGAGATTTGAGTATTTGACCGACTACAATAGACAATTTTATTTTTGAAATAATAACCCAACCTTGTAGGATTTATCAGCTACCCAACCAATGATCATGTTTTCATTATAAATATCTTCACTGATCAAGCACAAAAAAAAAATAATAATAAAGTAAACTACCACTGACATCCTCAATTGAATCAGAAAAACCTTAACTCAACCATACTAACTTAGAAAACAACTCTTAAACCCACCAGGCTCAATTTTAATTCAGTTTCACATTAGGATAAGAGCTCAACAGTAGGAATAAGAATTCAACTAAAAGAAAAATATAGAAAAATATATTTCCTATCACATAAACTAAAGGCAGGCTAATATTTGCAAGGAAATCCAAAATGTTGGGCACTACATGCAATTACAAGTTTACAACAAAGTATTGGCGTAATTTGCAAAAATAATTAAAAATAATGAGTGAAGCTATGGTAATATGAGTATTACAGTTCAGCCTGTGCTATGATCCATATCTCTATTTTTCAAATTCAAACAGTCAATCCGAACCATTAAACATAATATTCATATTAAATGTACTTGTAGACCAAATTTTATATATATTTTTTAGAAATTTGTTTATTATTATTTTTAGATAGGTAAAAAATCACTGCTTTTGGATGATTCAGATTTTCTAAATAGGTGATTTTCTAAAAAAATAGTAAAATAATTCTAAAAAAGATAAAATTTGGTATGCAAGTACAATTCCGTATGAAGAGCATGCTGATCGGCTTAGATTGACTTTTTGAACTTTAAAAATGGAGATATGAGTCCATAGCGCGGGCCGTTGTGTAATATGCATATTACCATAGCCTCACTCAAAATTAATTGTACAATAATAAGGGACAACATACCTGTTGGGAAGACAAGATGCAAAACTTGGAAGCCAATATTGTCATAGAAGAGAGCATCACAGGCTTTAAGCCTTCTTCCAGCAAATCCATAACAAGAACTCTACCAACCTACAACATTAAAATATATTTAGAGATATTTCAATGCAGTCACATTGGGTGCAGAAAGTTAGGAATAAATCTCAGTTACTACTCTTTTACATGTGAAAATAGTCAACAAATAATAAATTGCACAAAAGGATCTACATTCTGGATTGTTTAGCAAATTTAACTTTCTAAGTTTATCCTCTCTTTTTTTCTTCTAATGCACCTTGTAAGCTCTAGAAGCAACATCAAATGTGCACCGGATTTTGGATAAAGCACGGACAGCCATCAGAACAACAGCAGCAGATGCCCTTAATGAAGTAATAATATTAGGTAATAGTCGTAGAAAAATGCATGCAAAATCCTCTGCTAACAGAGAAAAGCAACTAGAAGCAAACAATGACGCAATAACCTGTATTAAAATTAAAAAAATGAGAACAAAAACATTAGGGTGAGATTGGTGTGTTATGTTGTCAGTCCAGAATTAAAGAAATAAATCAAGGCCCAACTAAATCTCGAGTCTAAAATTAATTTCTACTTATACAGACATTGCATCAATTAGAAGAACTATACAACCATGTTCATATAAAAAATTGGCCCAGCCCAAAAAAAAAACAAACAATTCAGTTTTTTTTTTTTTTTTTTTTTGTGCCATAAGCAGAAAAAGAGGTCAAAGAATGCAACAAAATGCAATCCACAGTTAACCTTGAACTGTGCAACTGAGTCATAACAAACCAATTTTTCCTCTACTAAATTCCAAATTGTGACAGCATACCTGAAATAAAATATAAACTTACCTCTCTATCATCTGATGAATCCAAACTAGAAAGTACCAAACTTCTTATCGCAAAACTATCCTTCGACACATCAGCCATACAACCAAACATTCGCAACGACAATGCCTTCTCCTCAAAACCACCAGAATAAAACACCGATTCTAACTTTGTAAGGATCTCTTTAGAATTGGAAAGCCTTTCTTTCGAGAGAATCCCCTTGTACCCCTTGTTCATTTTCTCTATCTGTTTCAGCTCCAGGAGGAAAATCTTGAGCACAAGGCTCCTAGTTTGGTTGTCCCCATTTACAAACGCATTACACAGCCGTAAAATTATGGTGTTGGTGAAGATTCTATCTTCTCCAGGGACTAAATCGTAGATGTCAGCTATGGACTTTGTGATGGTGGGTTCTAGGCTTAATTGTTGAAATCTCGGGCCGATCTTTTCTAGAGCTAACTTCCGCATATCTGAAGGAAAACAAATTATGGAATTAGGGTTCAGTGTCTCTTTTCAAAGAGATGCACAACAGAACACTTAGTCAGCGCTGAAATTCTTCATAAATGCATTATTAATAAATGTATGAAGAGCTTGAATCATTTATTATCATTCCAATCACCATATTGTTAGACTTTTTTCCATTTGTATTATATTGCAACATTCTTAATTCATAATTATGAAATAAAACACATTGTTGGGAGAAAGATCTAATTATTTAGTTTTCTATATGGTATAGATCACAAGTTCGAATTCTGCCAGACCTATATGAGATAATTTATCTCATTAATTAATCGTGTACGGGATGATTATGTGAATAAAATTCCACATAAGAAGGGAAGCGTTAGAAATATAAAAACTAATTGATAACCAACCACTACAGTAAGAAACCAGTTGGTTTCATCAGTAAGGCCAATTTAAACCTTCAATTGTACAAAAAGGCACAATAAATTCCATTAAAATTAGCACGCAAAAATTCATAAACCGTGGAATTTCTTGTTAAGAAATAAAGAGTAAGAGATCAAACCAGCATGCTTGGAACGTAGGCCTTTGTCAAGCTCGATACTCCACTCCATTGCACACGCTGCTGGAATCCTCTCCATTTCTCCTTTTTCACTCTAAAGATGGAATCAGGTCTCTCGCGCGCGCCCGCGCAAGGGTTTAGGTTTTGGGAAGAAATTAATAAAAGAAGAAACAAAGGGCGGTCTTTCTGAATTCATATCAGCTGAGGACTGAGGTAACAGAATATTTCTATTTTATATCCGACTGTCCGATCAGAACCTAAAAAGAATTATTCAGGGAACCAGACAGCATCGGACGGTCTAGATCTAAAAGGAATTATTCCGTTACCTGAGAGGATATGACTCAGTCTTTTCTTTCTCAGTTTTTACTTTCAAGAGTCTGATCCAACATCCAACCCGAAAACCGGACCCGACCTGTTACAGACCAATTCCATTTTCATTTTCGAATTACGAATTACGAATGGTCTGCGATATAAATATGAATTAAATATTAAATAAAAATATGTTATAAATTTAATATAAATATGGATACGAATATGCCTCTGATTTTAAATATTAACTTGAAATAATCGCATGTTTTAAAAAGGGTGATTCAAATATTGCCATAAGTTTTAATAACATATATAGTATCGTAACGAAATTATATTTATTCTAGTGATCATATTTAATATAATTGTTTTAAATTTAAATGTAAGAACTTATATTAATTATACAAAGAATATAATTATTTTATGATCTCATATTTAATTTTCTTATGGAATAATGTGATTATATTGTATAGTATTATTGGTCATGCATGCATAATGGAAATAAAATACGAGTAGGTTAAAGAATAATACCTGGTCATTAATTAAGTAGATGGGAAAATAAGCTTAATATATATAATCCCTGGTCATTAGGATGTAACTTTGAAGACACGCAGGTCATTTACTCTAAAAAATCCAAAAAAATTCTCGTTAAAATATAACAGAGAATTTAATTTAAAAAAAAAAAAAAAAAAGTTGCTGGAGTGGAGGCGAATCTCAAGTACATTACATACATGAACTTTAATTAAGAAACTTTTTGACGTGTCAAGCTAGTAATGAAGTGAGAAAATATATAGATGTGATGATAAATCCTCAAACTTAATTTCCCAATTCAGGCAAGCCCACCCCTGTAAAATTCCCAACGATTTTCATGTTTTTTTAGGGAAAATTCCTAACAACCTTAATTAAGAGTCAAGTCAACACTAGCTAGCTATAGAGAGCTAGTGAGAAATATGTGATATGCGACGTACTATTAATTAAGTCAAATTAATTAAAAGTATGATCAGTAAGTATATCACTTTTGAGGTATTCCCTCCTTTTTCATTTTTCTTTATCCTCCTCGTTGACTAAACAGATGAATTATGAGGAGAGACGACATGACATATTGACATGTCCAAATACGGCATCTTTTAGTCATTTTTCTGATCGTGTCGACGTTAGTATATATATGAACATTGATGTGCACTATAAAATTGGCGTGCACAAAATTTAATGTGCCAAAAAAGATGAAATCTATACACATTTAAATTTTTACATGAATCGTAATTTTTCTCATACTTATTTTGACCGAGTGAAATCGTCAGCATATTTTTTTATATATATATCGTGCATGAATGTTAATGTATATCAGAAATTAAGTTTTAACAATGTACAAATTTTTAATACTTTTAAAAACGATTAAACATGTACAATTCCGATTTATTAAAGTTCACACGCTCGAATTTAACAAAAGTATATCATCATGTCTCATATCTAATTTTATTTCAGTTTTCAAAATTCAAACAATCAACTTGAACTGATTAACATGATCTATATATTAAAATGTGTTTGGAGAGTAAATTTTATATTTTAAAAAAAAAAATATTTTTATTTTAGATAAATACAAAATCAATGTTTTTAAATGATCCAAATATAATTTTGTATTTATCTAAAAAAATATAGTATAAGGTTGGTTTTCAAAAAATAAAATAAAATTTGGTCTCCAAGTAAATTTATATGAAAATTATGTTTAATGAGTTTAGATTGACTGTGTTTGAAAGATGTAAAATAAGATGAAACACGGAAAGACATAATACATTTTAACCTTCCTCATTTAACAAAGCACATCAAATTAACTTTTGCCAGCGTCCCCTAGCCCCTAGGCGATATATCATTCTGTAGGCGGTAATTAGTAATCCCTAAAATAGAAAGGAGCAATGGCCAATGGGTGATGGAGGCATGAATATTGTAAGAGGTAAATTTTGTAATATATCAGTTTTGGCTTCATGCAGCACACGAATCATATGTAGCTATGTATTTATTCTATACTCTGTGCGCTGAATGAAGCGAGCTAAAACTACTCCGTTAAAATATTTACCCCCAATTGGCCAATTCCCTTGAGATAATTAACAAAAGGAAATAACAGAACGTTAACCATGCACAAAAAGAATCCCAAAACTGGAATTTTACAAGGGCAAGAGAAATAATCAGGATCCTACTGGTACATATGTACAGATTAACAACTTCTCTAGTAAGTAGTAATCAGTGGCGTAGCTAGAATTTTCACCAGGAGTAGGCAAAAAAATATTAATATTATTTATTTATTTTAATATCCAATTTTTATTAAAATCTAAAATTATTTATACAACTGAAGTCTGAAGGTCCCTTTTATTTCCAGTCAATTCGGTAATCAACTCATGCACATGTTGCATGTGTTTTTGTAGATTTTCTTTATATTAAATAGAGTCAGTTGTTTGAAAAAAAATATATATATTGAAAATTAAAATTTGTTATTTTTGGACTAATATTTGTTATCATTTTTAAAAATGGTATAATAAATTTTTATCTAATCACTATATTATAGCTTGGACATATAATGCAACATTAAATCTTGGTTTTCAAAAAATTTCAGACATCTACAACACACTGCTTTCTTAAAATCTCTCTCTGAACCCACCAATACATTAATCCCCAGCAAGTCCACGCCAATTTTGTAGAAGTGCGGCTCATTTATTAATTTAACTCATGCTCACACCTCTTTCTTTAAAGTTAAGTTTAATTTTGGACAATAAAGTTCCGGCCCATTATAAAGAATTTGGTCCATTTCTTTGGAAAGAAATTAAAGGTTTATATCGTGGGCCCATTGTTCAGATCTTTCTTCTCCATTTTTGCATCCCCTTTTGTTCTATTTCCGAAACCTGTGACGAAAACTCAATCAAATTTTCAGCAAATATGACGATTTTAACAAAGGATGAGGCTTAGTCAGGCAGGGGTAGGCAAACCTATATTCAAGGGTAGGCAAAACTCATATCTAAGCTAACTATTATGAAGTTTTTCAAAATCCAGGGGTAGGCAAGGGTGGTTGTAGCTCCGCCACTGGTAGTAATACATCATCAGAATTCTACAAGCTTTCCTTAAAAAAGGTAAAATGAATTTTTTTTTATCAGAATGCATTAATATCATATATATATATACATACGCTAAAGCTTGTACAACTTGACATGCAGCCATATTACTACTCAAAATATTTGCTCTCTTAATTTTTGGTAGAAACCTCGAATAAATTCTTCGGCCAACCAATCTATATCGGGTTCGATAAAGTTCTCGCCTTTTGACCTAATGGGGCTCCACAGGCTATCAATTGCAAAAGTCGAACCCGACCCGTTAAAAGTGTCTTCCATTGATCCAGCAGCAACCGGGCTATATGGACCCTCTATCGGTAGAAGCGCACCCGACCCGTCATCGCAAGTATGCAACTGTTCTATGGAGGGATTAAATTTTTGTGGACCCTCTATTGCCAAAACCGGATCCGAATGGTGCATCATATCTCTAGGAAGAATAACCATAGATTCTGATTCCACATCCAATGCCTTGCCACTTAAACATGGCAAAAAGTACTTGCGGTAACCATTTCTTTTAATTCTGGATCGAAACGGTTGAGAACTTTGCGGAGTGCTGTTGCATGAGAACTCGTAAGAATGGATGAACAATTTGTGGTCGCGCCGGGCAAGAAGCTTGCTTCTCTTTGTGTGTTTCAGAACAATGCTCACAAGTGATTCTACCATAAGCTTTCCTTTTTTTGACGCAAAATCGATCATGTCGACGGTGAATTTTCGGCTTTTTACGGAACAAGTCTTGTAAAAGAGGAACAAGGTGAGGGTTACAAGGTCTTGAACTCTCTCCATTTTTTCCATTTCTTTGATTTAAAGGCCTTAATTATCTATGGCAAATTAAGATTGTGAAAGTGATCATATAGATATAGAGACTGAGAGAGAGAAGTATATGCATGTATGTGCCTGGAAAGTGGCATATTATCTTTTTGGTTTGATGAGGCAGATAGGAACAAGGACATTTTCTCACTTTTATAGTTTAACAACCTTACGAATATTTCACTATTTGTTAAAATTAATTTGTAACAAGCTAGCCGGCGGGAGGGGGGAGTATTTTGCTAACTAATATAATATAAATTAGGTTATTTAAATTTGAGGAGGGTTCAAATATTTTTATTTTTATTTTTATTTTTGTCGTTATTATATCTTTATTTTTTTATTTTTTAATAGCAAAAATTTTAAATTTTATTTGTCAAAATAAAGTTGTTAGATCTGGTCTATATTATTTTTCTAAAAAAATACATAAAAAAATATCACTTTACGATTTTAATTTTATATGAATCAATAATTTGAAAAATCAACATCTAAAATTTATCCACATCAATATGTTTTTGCAAACTCTTTTACGTGTGCATAGATAAAATAATAAAGATCTTATCTAACAGTTTTATTTTGACATTAAGTATTAAATTTTAAGTTATTGTCATTCTAAAAATAGAGACATAAATCGCGAAGAAAAAACATAAACAAGATATATTGTAATATGAAAATTGAGGCATTTGAACTCTTTTAAATAAGTATTTTAACTATGGTATGATTGATTTGTGCAATTAGTTATAATTAGTACATGTAACTAGATCGTGTGAGATTACCAAAAAAAAAATTGGTCGTGTGCCCCCACATGTGCCCATGGAATTTCTAATTAATTTGATTGTTTTAGGTATCCGGCCGGCCATTAATTATTAATTAGCATAGTACATTAGAAGTCCAAATAGGCAAAAACCGAAAAATAATATAAAAATAAAAATAAAAAGAAGCTTCGTTGTATGAGATTGCCAATACGCCTCAATTATATATATTTTCAGCTAGAGTTTTACCTTCAAAACTATACCAAATCTCTTGTATTTTAGAGTTTAACATAAAATGCACCAAAGAACTAAGTTATTGCTGTTGCCGTGTTTAAATTGCAGAAATTGAGCAAATGGAGTAAAAACACTGGCTGGTGTGGACCGCAGGAAATTTTGTACAGGCCGCAGGAGTTTTGTGTGGGCCGCACAAAATAAAATCGAAGCTAAAAAGAATTATGGAATTAAAATCAAGATGTCTCCAATTTTTTCAGAGCGTTTTGCAGGTTTCGGGTTCCATAGGTCGCATAGCTAGCCGCACAAATATTTTTTCCTTAGCAAAAATCCAGCCAATTTTCATAGGCCGCGCGGTTGGCCGCACCAATGTCAATATTGCCTTATTTCGCGATATCTTCTCAGATTTGTTACCAGATTCTGGGATATTGCTTTTCAAGACACGAAAAATGCTATATATTGGCAGGGAGGCAACAAGAGAAGGGATTCTTTTCTCTACCAAAATTATATATATCTCATCTATCTTTTCCACACGATTCAAGGTAATTGAAGCAAAGGATTACTCGATCGGATCGAAGTGAATACAAGGGCAACGAGCAAGGAGATTGGTGTAGTCTATTCTCTTTCTTATTTTTTTTCTTAGTTTTATCATGTATTCTCTTGTATTTTTCTTGGATGTTAACGCACCCATGAGAGGCTATATTTCCTCTCTAGGGGCTTAGGCTTTAAGCATGAACTTGTGTTAAAATATATCTTACTTAGATGGTTTTCTTTATTGTGATTGTTTGCTCTTGTTGATTTTATTATTCATGTGATTGCATGATTTGTGTGCCTGTTGATTAGTATCCCATTTAAGTCTAAACAATATGAATTGATTAGGAGCAAGAATTGATGGTACCAAATTATGTACATGAATAACCTTAGGATTCATATTAGAAATGACCAAAATCTAGTTTTTAGTCCATAACCACAAGAAACAAAGGTTGAATTGAGGTGAATGACTTAATCGTGAAGCCTCATATTTAATTGAGACCCCTAGAATTGAGACAAATACCGTATGAAGGACTTAATCGTGAAGTATTGGTATTTAGAGATAAACTAGGCTAACCTATACTTATGGTCTAGACCGCTAGGTTGAAGAACTTAATTGTGAAATTCGAATTTTTTAGACACATTATTAATTCACAAAAGTGACCCTTAATGACACTTTAGGCTTAGAAACTCCATCAATGCAAATATAAATTTAGAAACCAAATAAGTGTGGATTTCACCAAGTGATTGTATGCCAGAAGCCCCTAAACTTCTCTCTTATTGAATCACAAAACTCTTTTTTATTTGTTTGTTTAAATTGCTTGTTTTAGTTTCAACTCTCAATCGGATATTGAACCCACAAAACCAATTTGCAACAACCCCCTCTTTTTACATTATTGCACCTTTTTAGAATTAATTAATTCAGTAGAAAGTAATATTTTCCGTTATTTTTGGATCGATACTTATTTTACTTAAAAGAAAATTATATACTTGCAACTGATCTATTATTGTGTACTAAGATTTTAATAAAAAAAGTGAAAAGTGTATCTATTTAACCTCATATTCCTATATCTAAAAATACACAATATTTGTTGCAACTATTTTATTACTTTTTTGTGCCTCTTCGGTTGTGTGGAATTTTCATGTTCTTTTTCCAAAATTTATCATGGAGAGATTAGAGCCTGTTCGGCCGACCATTGGGAATGGATATGGGCACGGAAATTGAACTAAAAATTACTATAATTTCCCATGCGAACAGTATTTTTAAGTTTAATTCCCGTACACATGTCCATTCCCAATGGCCGGCCAAACAGACCCTAATTTTTCTTCATAGCTAGAAATTGCTCTGAAATATCAGGTACTACATAAACTATGTGTAACTGAGAAAATTGTGTAAATTTCCAAACTTTTTAGTGTGCATCTTGGAAAGAAGTGATGTTTGTTGACAAAAACATAAACGTAAGACATGCAAGTATGGATAATTAACAAAAGAATATGTTTAATTTTTTGTTGTTATTTTAATTTTTCAATTATCTATATGCAAGGAGCAAGTAAGCAAAGAAGCCATTTCTAGATATCAGCTACAAATATTGTATGGTACATAATATTTGTTATTTTTAAATTACTGCTAATCTGGAGAAGTTTGAGCTGTCGGATCGGCAATTAACAATATCTATTGAATTAATATGGCTTAATAAGTTACGTACTTACGTGACCGTTAGTTAGTAATAGAGATCACTTAATAATTATTTAATATTCATAATTTTAATCCTATTTTTTAAATTAAATAAAAGTAATGAAATATAATTCGTTCTATGCCGTCTGATTTTTTCTAATTTTGATTGCACGTCCGGTTAATTAATTTAATAATGTTTACAAATGGCAATTTAGCTGGGCCAGCCCATCGGCATCTAGACTTGATAATTTTGTTCAATCTAATCCAGTCCAGAAACCACCTTAAAGTGAACAAAACTTCGTTTAATATTATTTAGTACGCATTTTGGCTTGGCTAGACATTAAAAACGTTCAAGACTAATGGTTCAGGTCGAGCATAGTACTTATAAACTAAAAGTTTCATGAATAATGCAATGTTTCGATTTGGTACAAGTTTGATGGATGATTTTTCCAACGACAGCCACAGCACAAAGTTAATTATGTCCCTTTGACATTAGGGAGAGGCTCCTTTTATTGCTATTAAACTTATTTTGTTATTATTTTTTTTTTTATATTCAGTGAAGATCAAGTATCCATGATTTTACATTTTGTTTAACTTCTTCAAGAATAATTAATTGAAAACATACCTTTTCCCAATTGAATGGTCATGATTGAACCCTTTAGTTAGATGGTTTGATAATTATTGAAATCTACGAACCTTGAACCTTCTTTCAGTTGGTTCAATTCGTATATAATATTAATTAAACGTCTATGATTAATTACTTTTCTTGTTAGTCGAAAATTATCAACATTAGAAATCTTATATTATTTTTTTTACAATGAACTATGCAATGATGAATAGTAAAAATATACATTTGCAATATTATATTGAAATAGAAAACAAATACAATAATTAACGTTAAATTCTTTTCATACACATGGTTGGAACTGCGCAACGCGAGGCTTGAATTTTCTCCAACTTTTCATGTATAATTATACTTATTTGTAGCAATCAAAATCATTAATCTTCAACCCAACATTTTCAATCCAATTAACTTTTTTTTTTTTTTATATATTAATTTTCAATCCAATTACACCATTTTATGGTGACCACCGTGTACATGTTCAGCGTGTCTCCTTTGTCTTCCTTTAGTCTCCTTTAACTCTTAATTCTACCGAACATCTCAACATCTCCTTCTTTGCTTGGATTAAAGCAGTTCCTTTAGACCAAATCTTAAGCCAGCTCAACCCCCGTCTTAAGAATCGAACTCCTTAAGAGCCTCCTTTAGAAGCTTTTTGAGCAACTTTTGGACTCTTTTAACCTCATCTGCACCTTTTTCTAAAGGAGCTCATTTGCCTTTATTATTATTATTTTACTATCTTCTTTCCAACATCCAACACGGATCCCAAGATACAGAGATAAAAATGCTTTCTCTTTTCTAGCCGCGATGTCTGATTTTTCGACGACCAACTTGCAAATCTAACGCCACCAACAGCTTCCTCTTGAGATGCACTCTCCATCAACATCCATCTTGCTTAGGTATTTCTCTCTTGAGATGACTCTCCGGCGACCCCTCTTCTTGCGAGTGCTAAAAATCTAGGTTACGAAGGTGAAAGTAAGGGAATCAAGGTACTAGCAGCCACTTGATTGAAGTATGGGTGCTTTGTTGTTGAATTTTTCATGTTAGCTTCATGATTTTGATAAATTTTGTTTTTTTTTTCTTTTCAGAAACTTGTTCAATAAGACAGGGGAGAGATTAGGAGTGAAGACTTTATGAAAAACATGAAATTGCTAAAGGGTTATTTTCTGAAACTTGATAAAATTTCATGTTCGAAGCATTATTTACTATATTTACTGCGTAGTTTTGAATATTGAGAATTATCAATAATTTAGAACTGATCAGAATCTTGATACTGTGAGACCAATGCTAACTCCTAATTTAGATAATTGCATTTCAAATCTTTTGGACCACTTGTACCAGTCGGTACCATTGAGGATGTGGAATGATACGTAACAAAAACACATGAGGGTAATTTGGTATTGACACACTATAATATATACTTTATTCACACTAAGTCTTCATTTTTAATCCCCACATCTCAACGAACACATCCTCAGTAAGGATTAAACTTTTTAATCGTCCACCCTTAAGGAGGGCTGCTGAACATGGCCCATATGCTTACAAGTCATTTTTACGATTTCAAAATTCATAGAGTTGATCTGAACCGTTTAACACGATCTCCATATTAAAATGTGCCTCAGGACCAAATTTTATATTTTTGGGAAATTGTTTACTATTTTTTTTAGAATTTTTAAAAATCGTTGTTTTTCAATGGTTCAGAATTGTTTGAAAATAACAACTTTGTACAAATTTTAATAAACACTAAAAAAGAATATTAAGAGTCATATAATAGCTTTGATCATGACGATGAGTAAGAAAATAAATCTTCATTTTATTTCGAAAAGATATTCGTGTTTCTGAATTTTCTTACTTTATAAAAAAATAATTTAGTTTGAATTAATTGCACATATTTTGTTATTAGCAATGTGATTGCACGTGTGAAATGAATGAGTTTTGATGTTTCTATTTATAAATATAATAAAATTAATTATTCACTCGCTATCGTCTCGTCATTCGTTATTTTTAATAGATAAGAGTAAAATAAGATAAAATTAATTTTTAATGAGTAAAAATGAAATATGGATAATTAATTCTTAGTGGAATGCTTCCACCTATCCGTTTCATAACCATTGACACCCTATGGACCATTAACATCTCGCGCGACTCTAATGTGGAACCAACGGCGGATGACAACTCCTGGGCAGAGCCCGTCTGGGTCTACAGTACCGGCGTACCGCATTCATTCTGCACAATTTCAGCTGAGCGATTATTTTTCAAAACAGCTTCAGTGCGCAGGAGGTTTTCAAGATTCGTGTCAGATTAAAATGGACGGTCTAGATTCCTCATACCCGACTGAATCTGAACTCGCCTTAAAAAGGTTTATATATTTGGACTGTACGTCATATAATCGAACGGTTCGAATCGCTGAGGTGATCATTTCCCGGTTTGAGGCGGCAAGGGAAAGCATCTCCACATCTCCAGTGTTTGAAGCTTCCTGCTCTATCAAACATACTAACGGGCTGGAGAGGGAGAGAGCGACATTGTCTCCATCAATGGCGCTTCTCTGCTTCTTGTTCGATTTACGAAACATTCCTCCTCCTCTCCTTCGCAACCTCAAGCTGGTATTCCTTCCTCTTGCTTTCTAAAACTTCATTTTCTCTAGTAATTTATATTGCTGTACCTGTACACCTGATTGGATCTTCTCATTTCTCCACAGTGCTTGCTTCAGCTCGCTAATTACTATGCGATTTCCCAAGAAAGTCCTACGGACACCTCTTCTTCTTCAACCTCACATCTACCGGATCGGCTTGCTCTGGCCTATATCCATCGGATCAAAACTTCTCCTTCTTCTGAGGTGAGCAATTTTGTCGGGAAGGTTAGGCTGTAACCTTCCAAACCTGAATATTTTAAAATTGAACCTTCGGACTTGTCATTTATGTGAATTTGTTACTTTATGGACCCTCCTTTTGTACCAAATTACTTAAACTTTAGGATTCTGGATACTTATGCTCAGCCAGTGTTGTAACAAAATGTGTATTACGATGAAGTTATATGTATCATCTCCGCCCTCTTGCATCATTAGAAGTAATTGATCTAAGTTTCAATAGTGTGGTTAGTTACTTTTTTTTAAGTGGTACCCTAATATAGAGAAGTCATCAGGCATTGCAACATTGCATCACTTCTTTTTTCTTCAGTAACCTTCGTAATGTACTCTTTTCTATTTTTTTAAAATAAAATTTCAGCTGAAGATAGCTTATACTCCTGGAGAGAGATTTAGTTTAAGAGATTTCCATCAGGCTGTTAATAACTTGCCTCAAGATAGCTTTTCTCATGAATTAGGAGATCTTAATACTAAAACTACAGACCAAGGTTTAACTTTCTTCACCTCAATGTTGCGAATATGCCTTAATTAAGCTCCAACTAAGCTTCATGCACAGTTAAATCTTAGTCCCAACTAAGCTTCCAACTGTGCAATAAGCCCCGCGTAAGCATTAATTAACCTTGCTTTGTTCAATAAAACTCTGACAAGCCTAAATAAGGTTGAATTGTGCAACTAAACTCAATAAAGCCCCATTCTGGCTTCAAACTTTTAATGAAGCGAATTCAAATGAAGTGAGTCTGGCCCAAGTCCACCTACCAATTTACATGCCTCTTCCTTCTTTCTTCTTTTAATGATTTGTGTCTCATTTGAGGTGCTATAAATTTAAGTTTGAACCCGTATATAGCGAAAACCACTTGATGTGGCTATCTCGTACTGAAACTAAGTTGACTACTGGTATGTAGTGGTTTTGTACAGTAAACAGTAAACACTAAAAACTAAAAAAAAAATTCTCATAGGGAGGAAGAAAAAGAAAGGTAAAAGTACTTTTGGAAATGAAATTTCATGGAGAATCATTTTGACTTTGCACCTTTTTGGGTCTTAAATTTGAAACATATATTATACTGCCTTTGTTGCAGATGTTTTATGGGAAAATTTGCTTAGCAACAAAGCTTTATATACATGGTGTAATGATGATGTGTCAAAGAAAGTCATTGCCATTTGCATGTCGCCATATAATGACATTGAAGCACTAAGAAGATCTCTCATGGTATGAAAAGATTCTCTGTTGTACATTGTTTTGTATATGACGAATTTGGTTCAGTAGGACACCAAAATTGCCTTGGCCTATTTTTGGAATTTTTGCTTGTTTTTTGTTTACAGGTTAATGTTCAGTAGCTCTGTTAGACTGCACCATGTTTTTTATTTATATCAACTACATGACAAAACAAGAATAGTGAATGTTGCAATGATTCTGATGACTATATGTTGTTATCATGTGAAAAAACTCTGGTGCAAAATTCTACAAGGTTAGAAGTTATGAAATTATATACGACTGTGTATGTTGCAAAATGAGAATACTGTGGCATCCCAAAAGAGAGGATCTATAAGTGATATCTTTCAAAATATGAAATGTAGTTTGCACATCTGTTTTCCATAAAGTCTCGAAAATGTACCTAGAAGGTAGTTTTGGTACTTTTTGAAGAAATTCTGTAACTGAGGACGTGATATTTGCAATGATTTCTAGTTATCTGCAAGGGGTAGATAGTTATACGGAAACTTTGAAGAGCTAAGGGTACCCATGTTATTATTTTTTTATCTGAATTTCAGGATGCAGCTGATCAGTGCATTTCAGTCGAGTTTGTTATACTTGAATCTGCTTACATTTTACCAAATGACAGAATCATGGAATTTTGCGACAAAATTTGCGACCTTGAAAATTGTGTCATCAGGCAGTACACTCCTGGTAAGTTTCAAAATAAATATCCCAGATGCTTGTTCTGCATTGGTTGATATAAGTGGTATATTATTGCATCTGAGCATAGAAGGCTTGGTGAGATAGATTTGGTGGTTGTACTATTCGTTTGCTCACTTGTTTTTTAAAGAAAAATAATAAAGAAGGACCAATGCAGTATAGCAATTAGTTTTTGGTATGGTTCTTTATGTGCCTGTACAACACACCATAGACTCTTTTCATTACTTTAACGTGACAAGTTTGACAAGTGTATAGCATATAAATGAATGGCATCACAGTCTATTAAGTACGAAAATCTGCACTAGGCCAAAAAATGTATCAACCAAATTAAGGAAATATACTGGGGGGAAGCTGGGTGGTGCCTCGTTTGTCAGAGATAAGCTGTATTTTTTTAATTTTTAATGTTCAAGTATTATGTAGATACTCCAGTGTTGCATGGCTTGTTTAAGATATGGTTAGAAGAGATAAAGAGCGACATAGAGGAGCCACTTCAGGCAATTTTTCACTTCAAGAATACTATTTTTGGTTCTTCAAACAAAATATCTTGCAATTTGGTTGCGACTACCAATCATATCATGGATGGTTTCATGCCATGTCAGGTATGAGCAGTTTCGCAAATGAAACTTGTTTGCAAATAATTTATTTTATTTTATTTTTCTTTCCAATTACACACTCTTGAGATACCTGCAATTGGTACTTGACCTTGGGTTAGTGTGGTGGTGCTGGTGCAATGCAATCTGTTAAAATGTCGACCATATTGCTGCCTCTAATTGTGTTATGCTTTACCCCAAGTCTAATGTGAATTAAATCAAGTAAAACAGTTTGAGAATGTTATGTTTTCAGTTTACATGTAAAATAAAGATAATGAAAAGAAGAAATGAAGATTTTTTAAATAGGAAACTGTAGCTAATTAAAGGATAGACCCAGAGAAAACAAACAATAGCATAAAAAAGGAAAGGAAAAGTGCGCTTTTTATTCTATAATCTGATTGTAAACTAATTTAGAGTAAACCAGATTGAGTGAGTCTATGGTACTATGTATATCACGATTTAGTCCGTAATACGGATCAATATTTTCATTTTCAAAATTCTAACTATCGATCTGAACTGTTCAAAATGATTTTCATATGAATATGTATTTGCTGACCAAATTTTTTATTTTCTAGAATTTTTTTTACTATTTTTTAAGATAGCTAGAAAATCACATTTTTTGGATGGTCCGGAATTTTCAGATCAAGTGATTTTCTACCTATCTTCAAAAATAGTAAAAAAATTCTAAAAAATATGAAATTCGGTCTGCAAGTAGGTATTCATACGGGGATCATTTTGAACGGTTTGGATCAACCATTAAGATTTTGAAAACTGAAATATTGACCCGTATTACGGATCAACCCGTGAAATGCATAGTACCATAGACTCACTCAACCAGATTTCCTGATCTTGTAAATAGTTTTCTTATTAATATTGCCTACTAACCTTCAGAAAAAAAAGGAAAGAAAAGGAAAAATATTGAGATATCTAGAACTAATTGTCATAATCTTTTTAAACCAGTAGGCATGCCAATGCCATGGCCTCTTGATCAGTACATCCACCACCACTGGCAAACAGAAAAGCTGGTGCCAAGTCTCCGGTCACGAGCTAGAGTTTTCAGACATAATTGAGAATTCAATTAGGATTGGAAAGGACAACATCCTATTCCTTCCCTCCTTTGACAGCAGCTCCAGTATGCAAAGAGTCTCTTCACCTATCTCTTTTAATGTGATAGAGCGTACCAGTTTGGCCTCACTTGATGAAGGTACTAGTTATGTGGGTTATTATAACATGTAAAGTACCGATTAATGTTTAACGAAATAACACCCTCAACTCACTGCCTCAATAACCCCGCCCCAGCCCCCAAACGGGAGCAACAGAAAAAGGAAAAGAATAGCAATTGTTAGTACAAATAAGAGCCCAAAAAAAAATGAAATTAGAAGGGTCCCAGCTAAGTTGAAAAAAATGCTTTCATTGATGGCTTTTATAAACCTCAAAACGGAATGCATATTGTGGTTAAAGTACAAATACATCTCAATGCCATAGAAAATAATGACTATCCCCAGTTTCGTCAGAGATGCCAAACCTTGCCCTAATTTTTCCAAAACGGAAAGGTGAGGTAGTTTCAGGCATTTTTGAATAAAAGAATAAAGTGGATATAATTTTGTTTCATAGATTTATAAATTACAATATTGTCAATGATTTCTTGGTCTATATGCGAGTTCAAGATTTGCTGGATGTACATGATAGTTTGAGTTTTTCAGCGGCACAGATTAACTAGAAATGCACAAACTTTCGAGTAAAAGAAGAAAAAAATTGTCTTTATTGTTATGATATTGCAAATGTCAGTACTATATATTGAGTGATGAAGGAACCTAAAATGTCAGTGGGGCTCGAATCCATGTCCTGTTGGAACTCGTGCCAGTGGCTTACCACTTGAGTTAGTTTGGTTCGAAAGTCAAGCACTTGAATATCTGTAAGAAACAATGTTTTTGAAAAATCAGTTCCAAAATGCTGTTATGTACTCTAATATATTATGGTTATCAATAGCATAATGCCCTGGTACCATGCCAATCATGTCCGAACAGGCCTACAGGGACTTGGGTTAGATAACATATTGGTGCTCTTAAGCACTGGCAGCCAACCATCGAGGGCAACCTCTTATATTGAATTAAAGGGCTCTGAGCTTCTGCTTAAATTAGTGCTTTACATAATTAACTCTGCTTTACTGAATTCTAATAATTGGAAGATTGAAAATATACCAGATCAGATATAATATCCATTATATATGTTAAGGTTAAATTATGATTTTTACTTAAGGTGTGATAGTGGGCTCATCATACAGAGTATCTCCATCTTCTAGCGAAGATGAAATGGGTTTGGATGTCAGCAACGCACCTGACCAAAATATCCAAAGTTCGTATATCCTTTTCTTTTCTTTCTTTTGGCTTTCATATTCATATTTTGGTTTGCTATCTGTACGGATCTTTTTTGTAAGACTTATGGGTTTCACAAAATTTGTACTCAACCACTCATTTCAATAAAGGGTAATTGTTAATTTCCACATTTTATGTGGGCGTTAAGTGAAATGCCTGACATGGACAGGATTTTTGGGGTCTTACTCTCTAGTGATTCTTTTCCTCTCTCTTTCTATTACTTAGGGTTCTTAGGTCAATTAAGAGTTCTTAGGTCTTCTAACTAAAGGGCCTTTTTCAACCTACAATTCTTAATATTCCATGGTTTGAATATTTTTGTTTGAGCAAATTAACTCTAATTAAGCCTCAATTATTTTTCAAGTCTAATTTTGTATAAGCCAGCTATCTATTGGGCTATTCTGCCTTAATTTAGGACCAGCTTTGTTTTTGCAAGATTAACTCCAAACTATGTCCTCCAGGACTCAGAATTCATTTTTGCATCATTTTTTACCTTCTATGCACTTAGGCCTTGGTTAAGACAGTAGTTAGCCTTTTGCTTAATCTTTTATTTTAGTCCAACCAAAGAAAAAAAGAGAAAAATATCACTGGTCACCAGGGTAATTTCGTCTTGGGTTCCCCTCATCAATGGACCTGAGCTACGTCAACAGGCACTGCTTGTTAAGTGTGAATTATAGTTCTCACTTAACACAAGTAGGGTTGGCACATGCAAGCGATGTGGTGCCCACCATAAATGGGCAAGCCTAGGGCAAAAATTACTCTGGTGAGTGAAAATTAGCATCCATCAACAAAAATAGCAAGTCAATAGAAAAACAATGACAAGTAGTTCTGAAGGTACTGAACTACATTTGTAGTCGTGTTTTAACTTTCTTGTTTCCCTTGAAACATTCTCCTGTTTGAATTAGCTGAACTGCAGTTTTTAAAGGGCTGTGTGGGACCCTCTTCAATCTAGACCAAGGCCTGGTGTGCTCTTCTACGTGCAATACAGAGACAATGAAAGATTCTTCTTTTCTGTGCTATTATCTCCTTTTACCTTCCCAAAATGGGCAAATGCTTCTTCGGGTACTCTAATTTATTTATTTATTTATTTTTCTCATGATATTTTTTAAAGTTTTGCAAAAGAAAAAAGAACACCTACTGTTCATCATTAATCCATTATTGGTTAAAAAGTTGAAGATAACTAAAATCAGGAATTCTAAAATTTTTTTTTGTCTTAGTTTCGTAAGTGGTGACATATTTAACCCATGTAGACCTCATATCAGGCATTCAGGCTCAGTAGAAATTATTCTCAGCAATAAAAGAAAAAGGACCTATATGTAAAATGAGAACCAGAAAATAAGATGAAAATGGTTCAATTCAAGTAATGCAAACATATTTTTAAAAGGAGGGTTCAAATACCTCCATTTTTTGTGCCTCCACCATGCCTCCATTTTTAAAATGTTAATAACTCAAAATTTAAATCATAAACGTCAAAACAAAACCGTTAGATGTGATCTATGTTATTTTATCTATGTGCTCATAAAAGATTATCATATTTCGGTTTTGTTTATACATGAATCAATAAGTTGAAAAATCAACGTCTAGAAATTATCCACATCAGTACGTTTTCACAAGCTCTTGATGACAACCAAAACAAAATTGAAATGTTATAATTTTTTACACGTGGATAGATAAAATGATGTAAATCATATCCAACGGTTTTATTTTGACTTTTAAGTTTTAAATTTTGAGTTATTAATGTTTTTAAAAATGGAGGCATGATGGAGGCACAAAAAATGGATGCATTTGAACCCTCTATTTTTAATCCGTTAAGATCTTGTCGAAGGGTGGTTAGAAATTATGTTCTCTGCTAAACTGAGTGCCTCAACCCTAGTTTTTCTATCCCTCTTGCCCTTTGTACCATTTCTCTATAGTTGTAATCATAATTCATAAGTACTTTAATGAGAAGCAAATTGATATTATAAACACATTTCTGTAAAGATATGGAAGACACATCAATTTTCTACGAAAAAGTAACTGTAGATACAAAATGAACATTCCTTTTTATTCTTCCATGTTCATTTGCAACTGATTTTTTCCCCCTAAAATATCTAAGTCATAGATTTTCTTTCTGCAAGAGTGGAAACAACTGATGATTTAAGTTTGCACCACAGAAAATTGGAAATTCATTTCTGCATTGTTGTCTTCTTGATTTATCCTTTCTGAGGTTATATCATGCTATTAAGACTGATTATTGATCCAGTATTGAATGTATTTCTTGAAAAAAGGATTAACTTCCTAAAATCTTCATTCTTTTGGCTCTTAGAGCCAAACAGAATGATGACATTGGATTGTACCAAGTCCAAAACAAATAGGATTTTTTCTTTTTTCCATACATTTTATATCATTATTTTTCCATAGTATCTTTTTCACAACATAATTTATTGGCTGTTATTTTAAATAACCCCAATATTTTAACTGATACTAACTTCTCTCTAACTAAGACACAATATGTTCTGAGATATCTGGATACAGCAGCATGCCACTGCTGTCATTAGGAGAAGTTACTATCCTTTTAATTGTTTACAATCGTTACCATAACTCTAGCTAGGTTCTTTTTCCTGAGCTCAAAGTTAAACTAAAATGAAGCACTAGGGGCTTCAATTTGGCTTCCTTATTCTAGTTATGTATGAACAAGTTAATTTGTATGAATGAAAAGGACCGTGCCATCTTTTGCTCGGCTTAAATATCTAATTTTGATGATCAAATGCTATTTCCATAAAAGAACCAAAGAATGTAAACATAACTTAAGAAAAGTAAGGCTTCAATTGCAAATGTTGAATACGTTTAGTATATATTTTCAAATGCTTTTGAGTGGTGTACAGGTGTAGATTTTAAACCTTATCATCATTAAATGTGAAATACCATGCACCTCATGCAAAGGATTGCAAAACAAAAGGTTTAGTGTACCCACAAAATTGTGCAACTTGGGCCTCTTTGGCTATATTTCTTTCTAGATAATGATACATAAGAAATAGGAAAACCTGTTTTGTTATTTTGCATGGGTAACATACTAATATGGGGGATACTTCCAATGTGTGTCAGGGCCATATGAGATACTCTTTTTACAGTGTGCATATCTTGTTTATTTTTATCATCTTCATAAGACTATAAATGTTGCTGTTTATTATTTTGATTTGTTGACAGAGACTTGCTGGGTCAGAAGAGATACTACCTATGCCAGATATGAGCCGTACCTGTGATCTAAGATTGTCAAAGGAGGTTGAGAGCTCCATTCAAGCTTCTCTGTCAAAGGTTTTTTTTTTGTTCTTTTGATATATTCTCTCAAAAGCATGTTGTACCTTTAGACATCATTTCTTCCCATATACATTTCTTCTCCCCAGATTGCAGTGAAAAAGTATAACCCCCTGGAGCATGAGAGAGGTTTCCACACAAAGCTAAATGGGCTAGTGAAGGAGAGTCTACAGTTCAGGTAAAAACCAAAACCCTAGTAGAAAATGCTCAGCAATCCATACTAATATCGCTCATTGACCTTTTGCTAAACTTTTCACGTCCTTGCCCAACATACTCTTGATTAAGCCATGATTAAGCTTCAGCTCAACAATCAAGCCAACATTTTCTGAAATTTTACTGCATAGTTTGGTTTCAGAGCAATTCTATAAGAGAAACGGAAAAACATTAAACAACCGGTAGAAGCCCCAATAAAGAAAAAGCCTACAAAGTATGAAAAAAAAATAGTGAAAGGGTCAATTATTGAAGATAAGTACTTGATTTCATGAAGTTAAAAAAAAGAGCCTGTGTAGCTTTGAGAATGTTGCAACATCCTTCAGAAAGAATTTTAATGCGCAATGGAAAAACGGATACTAACATATGACTGAAAGAAATTATCTATTGCATCTCTTTTTTGCTAATTAGGAACTCTTAGTCATTTACAGATCTCTAGCTCCAATATGTCCCAAGACAAACCTGAAGACAAACATTCTAAAGTCAATACCCTCACCGAGGCCCAACATTTCTACTGAAAAAGAGAACAGAATCTCTTCATGTGTCACTGAAGATTGGGAGCAGCTTGTGATTTTGGATGACGATGGAAGTACCACATCGCCCTCTGTGAACTTGAAGTTGAAATCTGAGGCCACAAATTCCATTTTTTTGTCACAAAGTAAACCTATGGATGAGAAAACAACCAGAATTTTGGAGAGACTTGAGCCTCCCAAGCCAAAGAGACAGCAGAAGAAGAATGCTTCTGCTGTACCTGTTAATGGTGTTGCTGGGAAAATGAAGAGACCGCTTCTACCATTTGATTCAAATTCAAATTTTAATCTGACTCAGACCCAGGCCAGCCAGCCTATGAGGCCCAGTTTTCAGAGAATGAAGAAAAGGCCCAAAATATAGAAACTGATCATCACAAAAACAAAAACAAGAAAACAGAGAAAGTGTTGCAAATACTTTAGTATAGTTTTGTTTTGTTCATAAAATTTTCAGCGTGATGTTGTTACTACGTAATCAAATGTACAATGTTTCTTTGGGTCCCTCGATAGACTCTATACTACATGTTAATCACCTGTAAACTGCAGATATATTGTACATTTCAAAAATAAAGCAAAAAAGTTCTCTTAATTTTCTTTATTAGAGCAAGTGACAAACCAGGAAGTATATTTTTTTTTTCTCATTTCCAAAATCATTCATTTACATAACAGATTTTTTTTTTTTTTACATAACAGCTTTTTTTTTTTCCCTTTGGCAGAGAAGAGTGATTATTGACTACGTTTGGTTACGTTGGCAGTTCTAAGTTCTTTAATGTAGTTGACATTATTTTCCATTTTCATATCCCTGCAAGCTACCTAATTTATGGTACCATTAACAAAGCATGCTTTTTGGACCATTGAAAAAATTATTGCTCCATGATTTGTTGTGTTCTTCGCAGAACTTTGTAAAACATTTAAAATTTAAACTTGCAGAAAATGCTCTTTTCCGTGATGATATCATTGGATTATTAAAATTCCAACTTAGATATCCGCAACTGGAATGAGCACTTCATATATAGTTGATAGCATTAATAACATAGCCCTCTTCGCCTGTTTGGTACTACACATCTCATTTCAGATATTGAAATACCTATTTCAGAAATTCTGTTTTATTTTCAAAATCTTATAATCATGTTTGATATAATATTTTGGAGGCAGAAAACAATTACTTGGTAAAATAGAAAGGAGGATAAAAGATGGAAGAACTATAACCTTTTTAGAATTCATTAACCCAGGCTTAAATATCTTACAAGTAAAGAAAGGTCTCTATTCTTAATTTCATAGCTATGCTTGTATTGTATCTGCCACTAGGTTCTCTAAGTCGAACTTCCATGATCCATCGTTGTACTCCTGCGCTAATGAACAGGCACAATTTCTGACGAAGACGAACAGTATCGAGTCGGAATTCATTTGCTTGTAATGGAGACCGGAAATTGACTGCAGGAAGTATATTTTACTTGGAAAGTTGCGGGATAATGGCTCGGTTGTGCCACAAGATTTTACTGGGCTATTTTTGGGCCAGGGTCCAATTCAGTGCGAAACAGAAATATGTCAGCACAATTTAGGTTAGGGTATATAATTACTACAATCAGAGTAATATTTCCATAACTAAATAGTCTCTCAGAAATTTGCATTAGGTCAAAAAATTTATGCTAACTATTTCCAGCAAATCATAATTATCATCGAAGCAAATAATGTCTAGTCTTGAAAAACTAGCTTTTAGGGGAACGCCAATATTGTAAGAGAAACATCTGATATATATATTTCTGTGACATTTTCAATTTTTCCTGGAAATAAGGGGCATAATAATTTGCTGACTACAAACTAACCATAGAAGTGAACATAAGCTTCATATCATAATTTAAACTTTTGCATTGTATTTCTAAAACAAAACCTAATCACAAACTTGGCTCCATGCTGAATTACAAACACAACCCTAATTTGATAAATTGCAAAATTACAATATGCATAATAAAACCCCTAAATACAAAGGACCTCTCAATTCTAGCGAGGAGTGTGCACCTGAAGTGGTGTCACCATAGGTGATGCAGCACTAGCACTACTGGTACCACTTCTGACATACTCAAACCCAGCTTTCAACCCAACCTGGTGCAACTGGTGCACCACATGTGACATCCTAGGCCGCACTGACGGGACATGTTGGGTGCAAGCATACACCAGATCAACCACCTTCTGCACTACCCCTGGCTCTGGCATGTCTTGAACCACTGGGTCCACCAGCTCCACATATCTGTTTGCTTGTACCTGTAGAGGCCACAAAAAATTTGATGGGTGGACATTTGTGTTTATACCCAAATGTTTCCGTAAAGCTTTAGGTGCAATCTTTAAAAGGTATCTAGCAAATCAAGGCTCAAGAGCAAAGTTATAATTTCACATCTTGTCAATTTTAAGAAATTGCAATCTTATAGCTCATTTTGACATGCTAGAAAACTTTTTAAGGTAATTCTAATACTATGCAAATTACAGCACCCCCAACATTTCTCATACTTGTAATTAGCGCCTCCAAGCATTTGGTGATATTTGCAATTAAAAGCAAACAATGACCAAGTTACCCCAACCATACTCTACTAACTCAACATTATTCATCGATAAAAGGCTTATTTGAACTCCAAACAACACACTAAACTTTGTTTTGCAACAGTTACTCCAATTTGTGCTCCATAAAAAACGGCCCGTCGCAATAGAAAAAGATAATGTTGCCAATATCTTGTAAATCCATTAATTTAACCCATTCTAGTATAAGATGGGATCTCAGTTACTCGGGCTAGATCAGGCCCAACTTTGGAGCCCTATTGGTACTTAAAATCTCAAGGTAAACTAGTCATTTTATAACTCAACCTTCACAAAATTGGACAAGTAACTAATACCAGCAAGACAACAGGATTCTTAACATTATCCATGTAGCAAATGTTGGTTTAAAAAAAAAACTGTTAATGTTATTTAGAAATGAAAAAATGAAAGGAAAAGAAAAAAGTACCAGAGGGGTAGCCCATTCAAAAATTGTCTGAAATCCACCAACTGAATCGACAGACTGTGCAGGTCGCCTGCCGCTAACTATCTCCAGAAGGAGCACGCCAAAACTGTACACGTCACTTTTTGTGGTTAACTCATTGCGGTAAATGAACTCAGGAGCAAGATAGCCATACTTTGCGGCAGTGACAGTGCGCTCATGCATGACATCCCATGGCACGAATTTTGAGAGCCCAACCCCCATAAGGTGGGCCCTGTATTCCTCGTCTAAGAGCACATTGCTAGCACGTACGTCGCGGTGCACCACTTGGGGTTTTACCTTGTCATGGAGAAACCTGTTGGGTTGTAGGGGAGGATTATTGCTTTGTAAGGCAACAAAAATAAAATAAACCAAGACTGGGAATTAATGCTTTGAGAAGAATCACCTTGCAAATAGAAAAGGATTCTACAATTTTAGTGTTATGAGAGAACTGACTTGAATAATTTCTCTCGAATTAATCTGATCCTAATTGAAAATAGGAGGTAGCTATTCGTGCACGAGAGATATTCTTTACATATTATGTATTCACCTTTCGTCCAATAATAGACCAGACAATTAATGCCCACAAGAAAGTTATGCAGACATAACCTAGGTTTATTCCAACCAAAAATATGTAAAATAATAAAGATATTTATGCAAACATAATGTTCAAAAAAGTATTTTTCCAAAATCACAATGGTACCATACATGATGAACAAATAGGTATTTTTCAAAGCAGCAATCCGGTGGGCAACTTTAAGTAAAAGCCATTGCATGTAATAGATTTTAAACAACATCACTTACGCAATCCCTTGAGCAAGTGAGGTTGCAACACGCATGCGCATTCCCCAATCCAAGATACGGCCACCTCTTGGTACGTGGTGCAACCACTTATCCAAAGGCCCATTTGGTACGAACTCATACACTATATACCGCTCACCATGGTCATAGCAGCACCCCTTTACGGCAACCAAGTTGGGATGATGTAACCTTGCTACTCGACCTATTTCAGAATAGAACTCTTTTTTCCTTTGTAAGCTTGATCTCTTTAGTCTCTTGATAGCCACACGGGATCCATCTGGCAGGACCCCACTGTAAGTTCCACCGGTTTTTGCATTGCCAGGAAGTCGGCTTCCTTCACTGAAGTTTTTTGTAACTAATCTGACCTGAAATTTCAGTTGGCAAAGGTTGTACATGTACTTTTTTCTGGATGTATAAATGATAACTTGGCTCTATTGTTTGTACCACTTCCCAGTAATGCTCAAGCACCCAACTAATTCTCAATATATTAGACACTGCAACTAAAGCATTATGGTGCAGTACCAGTAACATTATATATTACCATTTCAGAAACATAGTACCAGTTTCACATTGCAGTGTTGCATTGGAGTGTACAGCTCCAAGACCTGACAGATATGGTAGAAAGTTTTGGTATTGTAATCCATGATTGGTACCCACCAGCATGATGGGTACTTATGATAACTTTTTTGAGACCAAAAACAGTGATAACTATCATTAATTAGGCCTATGGTAAGTACTTGGGCAAATAGGTATATTGTATTGATGCATTACCTCTTCTGAGGTGAAGACTCGCCAGAGAGGGGGGACTAAAGCTGACATGGAGGGGCTGGAGGCATTGCGAGACCGCCTCTTTCTCTTGCTTCGTCGGTAAACAAGAAGCCATACAATGACAGCTAGAGTTATGACAAGAATCAAACCACTGACTATTGCTAGTATCAGCATGTACTCCTTTGATTTATTTTCACCTGTGTATTTATTCAATAAAACAAAAACAGATTCATAGAATAAGTGAATAATTTCATACAGGACTGTACAAGACAAAACATTTTAGTAGCACTGAAAAAGTATATTAGCCTTCTATTTTGCAGGTAGATCCTATATTTTTACATACATACTTCCAATCAACTTTCTGCTTTCAAACCACTGCACACCTTGCTTTACTAATAGAGGAAAACGCTGATAGTTTACCAGAAATTCAGGGGTGAAAACAAGAACTTACCATGATCTTTCATGCAAATTAGACCATGAGAAGTATTGCATCTCTCTCCAACAAGTGTATCTCGGCCATTAAAAATCAAACCGCACGCCTCAGTACAATTGGAACCAGTACAGGTGGCAGCAATTGATTGGTTCCAGCCACTAAAGGTGACAGAAGATATGTTGTACCCATGGGCCCTGACCCAACACCCTGATAAACTAGTACATAGAGAGCGTGTAAAATTGAAATCTTGTGCTGATGTCAGCACAGCCAGGTGACCTTTCAGATCATTGCAAATTTTCTCCGAGTTGTACCAATTTTGAGGAGTTGGTACATACATGTAGCATCTGTGCATTACAGGGTTTGTTTCCCATCCAACTTGGCATAAAGTTGAAGCTGCATGCAAGGGAGCAAATCAATCTTTTGTATACTGTAAAAAATAGGAATTTTCAAATAAACTGGGCACCCTACTGAGGCTCCAAATAATCCACAACAATTTTAATATTGAAATTCCTGTTTGTTGTCCAAATTTGCAGCAGTTATCTCCAGATATACCCACCATGAGAATGGTTAGGCTCACTCTCTCTTAAATGTTTCACAAATGTTGATAATTGTTAGCAAAATGGACAGTTGCTAGAATTGGGTGGTGGTGGTGGTTGGGGTGGGGGGGGGGGGGGGGGGGGTTGTGGGTTTCTCGGCCAACTGAAAATACAGGAATTGGGTGTGGCATGACTGAAATATCGCGTGTTGCTAAATTGGAACACATGAAAAAAATGATCTTTACTAAGCACCTAGGGAGTTAAAGTGACACATACATGTATTGTACACATAGACTTAATTCATGATAATGCAGTACCAGTGTGAAGAGGATAATACGACTGGTCAAAAGTAGACTGGATCCAGGTTATCTGATAGAAAGATATCATTTTTTTCAGTTTCATTTATAATTAATTGGTTGGTATTTGGTTTAGACAGGTACAAGGACAGAATATTGCTCATCACTCTTGATTTGTACTTAATTGTATTCATTTAACTTATTTAGGGTTAACTAAGACTGCTATAAAAATAAAAAAAAAACTTGCATGTAAGCAATCCCATAGCAACCTTTAATGAAAATTTTATAAAATTGCATGTAAGCTATCTCATGGCAATCTTTAACGTCCTTTTCCCTTTAATTGCACACATATTAGTCACAAACTACAACAATGAGCTAGGGCAACTACAAAGAAGAGAGAGAGAGAGAGAGAGAGAGAGATTTACAGTGTTCGGCGCTGGTTGAGAGGAGAAAACCAGAAACGGAAAAGTAGAGAGTGAAGCAGGAGAGGAGAGAGATCCCCTTCCCGAAATTTGTCTCCATTAAACCACTCTCTCTCTACTCTCTAGTCAAGCGTTAATGTCCAGTCCCAGACCCAAGGGATACGAATTCCAGTGTACAAGCGTAATAAGTCAAGAAGCGGGGCAAAGAAAGGGAAAGGACGATAGTGATTTCTCCATTTAAAGCAGACCGGAGAGTCCAGTGAACACTAATTGGGTCGGTTCAAGGGAGAATTTTACAAAATGCTCATCCTCAAGGAAAGATCAAACAAAATATTCTCCCACTAATTTATTTGACAAAATGTTATCCAAATTTCCTTCTCTTCCTCTCCCCTCTCTCACCACGTTACTCTCTCTCTTCACGTTAATTACACTCCCTTTTAATTTGGAAATTTTTGTTTTGGAAAGTGTCAAATGAAAAAGGCTCCGTTATTAAATTTTCGTACCACATTTAATTTCCCAGATATCATTCGTTTTTAATAACTTCAAATATATACTTCAAATATTTACGTTTGACTTACTGGTAAGTTATGATTCATTTTATTTTTAAGTTCTGTTTAGATTTTAATTATTTGAATTTTTGGATTAAAATATGAATATTTATAAAATAGACATTCTATGTATATAGTATAGTTAGTTTATTCAGTACAAAAAGAATTAAAATATGAATATATTAAATATATGCATTCTACATATAGTTAAAATAAGGTTATCAGCCTAATCCGTTCGCATATATCATTCCTTCAATAGTCTTAATTTATTAGTCAAACAATTTATAAGGTTATCAGTCAAACAATTTATAAAATATTTTTAATAGAAACGACTTATATACCTCACCTTCAATAGTCTTAATTTCTTATATTTCATATAACTTATTTAGTATTAATTTTTTAAAATCTTATTAGCCTAATCCGTTTGCATTGGAGGACAACTCGTTTGCATTATAAATATTTTATACTAATTGAGATTCTACATAAGGGATAGTTATAAAATGTTAAAATCTTAGTATACCTCAGAAAGGGAGTAACTTAATGGCAGTTTGACTATCACCATGTGCATAGGAGAGACAGAAAGGAGGCCAATCAGAAGAGAGAAGAGCAAGTGTAGAGGAGAACTAATGGAGTGGTGCAGAGGAGAGAATTGTGTTGTACGGATGAGAAACAGGTGCGGTGCGGAGGAGAGCATGGTGCAAAAGAGGAAGATGTCAAAGAAAAACGAACATAGCAAATTCCCACTAAGATTTTGAAGATTTTGGGAGGATACGAACATACAGAATGGAAAGAAGTGGAATAACAAAAGTAAATGAGGGGAGGGACAATCTTTACATGGATGGGGTCTACAAGAATATTTTGTCAAGAAAATTAATGATAGAGTATTTTGTTTGATCTTTTATACAGCTAGGACAATTTGTAAAATTCTCCCGGTTCAAGCAGGCCAGACCACTGAACCGGAGAACCCCAACCCCAAGTGGCAAGTGTGAAAGGAGGAGAAAAACTCGCCAGTGTCGACTAGATCTTGTGTGACGAACATATGTGAAGCTAATTGTCCCTCTTAACATTAGATAGACAAGTATGCACAGCATAGTTACATAAAAGCCTGCCCAATGCCCCAATGCCATCAGAGATCAGGGTGAACAATATTTCTCAAGGGATCCAACACGAGTGATTTTTAAATCTCTTGTTCGTTGCGGCAGTAAACATAATCTCCTTGTAAAATCTATTTTGTATTTTCAAACTATATTTTTATTTTTATAATATTTTTATAATATTTAACATAGATAGAAAATTACGATTCATAATTGTTAATCAAGTAATTTTCTATCTATTTAAAAAAAATAGTAAATATAATTTTAAAATATAAATTTGATTTTCAAGTACATTTTCATATGAAGATCATGTTTAACAGTTTGAATCGACTATTTGAGCTTTTAAAATAGAGATATAGAGATGAATTCATATCATGAATTGATATCTAATATGACATATTTTAGTAGCCTCACTGGTATTATATATGTAAGGTAGTATAATATTTGCGGTGCTCGGTGGTTTTAAGAAGTTTTGAGTATTATTAGCTCTATCACATGGGGAGAATTTTCATGTATTCTCTCAAAAGTTTCAAAATTATGTATTTTCTCATCTAAAATACATAATATCGTATTGACATTTCTAAATATCAAAAACTCACTATAGTCATTTTATTATTTTTTCTATTAATACTCATTTTAAATTTATAAAGTGTCTATTGAGGTATTTTTATCGGTCTATTATGTTGGTGTAGACCGGTAAAAACGTTATGTAGATACACTCCCTAGCTCCTCTTAAAAGGGGAAGGAGCTTATATTATTAGATTTGACAAAAATTACGTTCTCGTACTCTACAAGGAATGACAAAAATTACATTTTATGTTCATGACCGCGACATATATGGTAAGTATAGTAAGCATCTGTTGTCAGGTGAATTATATTCGAGCGTGATCAAACTGCCTCTCCTTCAATTCTAATTAATGTTACTGCCAATTTAATTAATGAGTGATATTACACAATTAATGTTACATGTACAATGTTGCGTTGTTTGTCAAAAACTTCCAGATTTAATTGAGTTACACAATGAGTACGTCATGTTGCAAATTCTTCTTGTAGTTAATGATATATACCTAGCTTCTTTTGTTGGTGTCATTATATATATAACCGAACATAATATATAAAAAGAATGATAAAATTAAACAAAAACAAGAAGATTCTAAATAATTATTTAGTAATTATTTATAATTTCTTTTACCAGTGTAAAACAGCTCTCACCAAAAGAGAGAGGCGGGAAGCTAGCTATGTATGTATCAATCAATACTCCTCAGGCTAGCTAGCTATCAAAGCGGGAGCTACATATATATATATATATGAGGAGGGTTCCAATGCATCCAAAATTCTATGTTCCCATTTGCATCCAATTATTTATCTTCATTTTCAAAGTCTGAACAGTCGATCCGAACTGATCAACATGACCTTCATAATAAAATATGATTGGAGACCAAATTTTATATTTTTTATATTTTTTAGAATTTTTTTATTATTTTTTAAGATAGGTACAAAATCACTTTATCGGATGATCCAGAATCTCCTTAAGACAATGATTTTGTACCTATCTTAAAAATTAGTAAAAAAAAATCTAAAAAATATAAAATTTGGTCTCTATGCATATTTTATTATGAAGATCATGTTGAGTGGTTTGGATAGACTATTCGGACTTTGAAAATAAAAATAAAGAAGATAAAAAATTAGGTGCAAATGAGAGCATAGAATTTTAGGTACATTGGAACCCTTCTCTGTATATATAGCACCAAAATAACTAAAAGAAGAATCTATCAATGCAAAATTGAAAAGCATGCATTTAGGTCGATAGATTAATTAAGAACACAAATTAAACAGTACAACCTAGCAAGCTAGCTAGTTAAAATTTGGTGTCAATTACGTAACATAGTGGAGGCAAGACATATCGGTGTTAAGATAGCCATCAGCTTTGCCATATGCATTGATGCATACCGCCTCGGTATTTCCTTTAGAGAACGGTAACGGTACCGTCGTTGTGATGTTGATATTAGTTAGGTGTATATCAGTGCATGCAACTGTTTTACTACAATTTAGAGTCACGGCAAAGGTACTTGCCGAGCTCCCCCAAATGTTGTTGTATTTCACATTGCTAATTTCTACTGCACTTTTCTGCAAAATAAATAATATATATCAAGAGTACTTGAATTAATTAATTAAATTGGCTAGCTAAAAGATGAATTAATATACGGAAATTAATTATTAAAAGCTAATTAAGTAGAAGAAATCATGCATAATAAAGAAAATAAACACTTGAGTCGATATATATAACTTAAAATTAATTATATATGTGAACTGAGCAATATATAAAATTTCAGAAACAATTAAATTCGTTTGCCAAATATAGATATAGAAATGGAATTAATTAATGCGTTCTTAATTAATTGTACCTGTGTGCCACAACCCTTGTCTGTATTACAATAGTACTGATCAATGATAATTGGATTTGAGACATTGCTTAATGAGATATTCTCATATGATATTGACCTCACATATCCTTTGCCCCCCTGTACGTGTTAATTAATCGATCATCAGCATATATAAAACTACTAGGTCAGTACGTGCATATATATTTAGTGAGTATATATATAAAAGAAAAATTAAAATAGATTTATCAATATTTGGCACGCATGCACTGATTTAATTTGGAAAATAAATTAATGTAGCATATATACCTGCCATGTCTTGATTCTAGCGCCATTTGTGGTGTTAACAAAGTGGGAATTGGAGACATAAATATTCTCCACAGTTGCAGTAGCTTCATCCTTTCCCAAGCTACCGATACTATATATATATATATATATATATATTAAGCAGAGGTATTTAAAATTTATAACTTGGCATGTCACATGTGGGAGAACTATATTTAGAAAATGGAAAAAGTAACATGAAGAATATATATAATTTATTTTTGAAAACTTAATTAATTTAAAAATAAAATATCAAATCTAGAATAAGTAAGCAAGAGAACTAGAGTGATATTTGGACCTCCTCAAATGCACAACTCATACATGTACCTCAGATGTTTTTATATTATTTTTTTTATCTAAATTAGGTGTTTATGTTAGATGATAAAATTATTTATAGCTTATACTGACAGATATAAAAACTCTTAAAATTGTATAATTACTTATTCAACAAAGTCTTTAATTTGATTTCTTTTTATAATCGTTCACGAGAAAAGGTAACTATTTTATATACTATGATAAATACTTGTAATTTCAGATATAAATAACCGGCATGTTAAGTATAACTATTTTTGTGATGCAGAATATGAATGCAAAAATAAATTCTCAATAAGTAACTTAAAATAGAATTTTAATTGGGTATATATATTTAATTGTACATTAAAGAATTTGATCCTCAAAATGATAAATAAATGGACCAACTAATAGAGAATATATATTAATTAGGATTATCTATTGAAACGTCACCTAATGCCATGGCCGGGCCCACATGTAACCCCATCAATGACCACATTTGATGTTTCATCTCCAATAGATATACAATCATCTCCTTTCATATATAGTCAAACAAAAAAAAAAATCAGAAAATGAAAGAAAGACCATGTCATTAAAACTATTTTGGTACATAAAATTACTGGTACAGTTATATATGTTTTACTAACCTGTGCTGATGCTGGTATCTATTATTCTGACATTCTGGGAAGCGGTGAGATGGATACCGTCAGTATTGGGGCTATATTCTGGAGATGTTATTTTTATTTGATTTATATAAACATTTTCACATCTTAGTACAACGAGGCTCATTTGTTGGCTATTCATTATGCTCAAGTTGCTCACTGTTAGATTGTTACAGTTCGAAAAATGAATTTCCTGTAGGCAAGACATAAGAAATATTAAAGATTAATGTGATAATTAATGAGACAATTATAGAAAAGAAGATGTATGTAGGTTCTAAGTTACAATTGTTCTGCTTTTTTATTGTTTTGTCTGTTTTGAAAAATCACAAATAGAGGGAATATTAATTTCGCACCGTAGGAGATGAAGAGTAGCAGCCCTGCAAAGAAATGAAGAATAATAGACAATCAGGAGCTTTCAAATAATGAAAAAGAATAATTTCAGGCCAAATTCTTGTATAACAGTAATACATATCTTGCTGATACAAATTTTTTGTTTACTAGTTTGGTTTATGCTTTTTCTTAATTTCAACACATACCTCTTTATGGGAAAATTTGCAGCTTCCCTCCCACCAACTGGACCCTGAACCATCAATATAACCCGACCCGGTAAAGACGAGGCCATCAATTCTATAAAATGACAACCATTTGTCGGCATCATTGTTACCCCAGTTACTAACTCCAGGTGCCACTATACTGCCCTCAATCTATAACACACACAAAAACAGATAGAAAATTAAATTATATCGCCTTTAAAGCTATGCTGATGAGGCATGCACCAGTTGTCCTAAATATCATTGTTACTGTGTATGCCCAAATGCTGATGAGAAAATTATAACACATTTAAAGATCCACAAATTTATATCTAAATATCATTGTGTATGACTCAAATGTAGAAAAATGAACCATTTGATCTCACAAATCGTTCAATTACGTACATACAACACTCGGCATTTCTCTTAAATATATAAAATGAGTTTTAATAAAGAATTATATATGTCAGAACTTCATTATTTTAAAATGCATGAGTTTCTAATAGAAATGATAATAAATTGGGTAAGTATGATATTACAAAATTTATAAGAGAAAATACGTAATTTCGGGACTTTTGAAAGGTATACATGAAATATTCCCAAGCTAATTGTTAAATGCTACTTGTAAAGATTAAACATGCAAGAAAGCACATGCTACAATTTGAGATTTTGATAGGGTAAAAAATAAAAATCCTATGAAAATAAAAGTACCTGGACGTTTATATTTGAGGCATGGCAGGGACCACTGAAAGTCATGGGCTTCACGAGAAAAGTCTTATAGGCCGGTACATACATGGTTGGTGAACCGGTACCACTTGAACTGCATGTTTCTGCCCATGCTTTTACAAATGCCTTCAAATTAAAAGAAAAGTATGTATGTGAGGGAGATATTAATTTATCATGATTGATGTCACATTTTACTTGATAATTAATAACTTAATCAAATCACTAAAAATAATTTCTTTTAAATAACCTCTTAATTAAAGAGCTCTTTTAATTAAAATTAAATGTGCTTTGATCTAACAAAAGTTGGTGGATCTGTTTATTATTAGTATATATACAATGAGGTGTTGATAAGAAAAATTAAGTTGACAATAATTTACACACATTTGTGTCATCTGTTTTTCCATCGCCAACTGCTCCAAAATTTACAACATTGAAATAAGAAGATTGTTTTGGCCAAACTTTAGCTGCCAAGGTACAAGAGGTGACAAAGCATATAATTGTATACAACCATAACACATCCTGAAATTAAGAAAATTAAATCAGTCCAAGAAGAAGAAAAATTATTATAAAATACTTGCATCAAGAAGATAGGAAAAAAAAAACTACTCAGCAAAAACAGTAGAATTTCATGGCTTAATTTGTAACCAACCCATTTGAAAAAGAATGAAATTTTATGTATACAACAATCCCCAAAAAACATAACAAGTCAACATGTACCAGAGGAAATAAAGAAAATGTATCAGGAAAAAGTTGAAATTAACTTACTTTTTGTAAACCCATTTGTTTTAATTAACAATGTTAAATTCTTGACACCTTGAAAGAGACAAAAGCTAGCTAGACACTGTTATGAGATATGCTGGGGTAGAATATATCAGATGAAGCGATCATTTTATTACATGATTAAAGCAATTAAAATTTATAAGGCAACTCTATAAATGTGTGCCCGAAATGTCTGCTTAATTTTTTAGACTTCATCTCCTTCTATGAAAAGCCAAATGAATATCCCACAGATTCTGTATGAGATTTTTATTACCGTATATTCTACATCTATGGATGTACATTTCTATGCACTCAATTGGCCGAAATTTTTATTAATAAAAAAATTCAAAATTAAATTAAAATAAAAATCAGAAAAGATGAGAGATTTAAAAAAAAATCGAAATATAAATAGAACGGGTTAAATAATCCCGTCCCATGGGACGGATTAAATTATCCCGTCCCACTTAATCACTCGGTGTACTAACTAAACTAACTAAATAGAAAAAAAAAATTATGGGATGGGTTAAACCAACCCGTCCGGCACCCAAAAGAAAAAGACGCACAAATGGTAAGGTTAAGTTGTGCAATCAGTATCTATTCAAAAATCAATCAAGAATAATAGTATAATTTAATTGCCGATATGAGTCCTACTAGCACCTGAAAATTTAATTGGAAAGGTGTTTTACTTTTCATACAACAATTAAGTATCTTTAATTTCATCATAAAGAGTTTGCCAAATTAAACGAATTGATGGTATCCTATTACATGATAATTTCTTTATTTGCCGATATGATATCCTACTAGCACCTGAAAAATTTAATTGGAAAGGTGTTTTACTTTTCAAGCAACAAATGACATATTTTTAATTTCATCATAGAGAGTTTACCAAAATTAAATGAATTGATGGTATCCTGTTACATGATATCTTCTTTAATTATTTGCCTACATTCCAAATCATAGATTATTCTCGTTGCAAATCTTAATTGTCTTTCCTTCAAGATTATCCTATTAAAAATCAATCTAATTTAACTTTCAAAATTTAAGAAAAGAAGAAAAAGAAGAAGAAACATAACAAATTCTAAAGAAAGCACCATGCAGGACTAAAACAATATTGTTTGCAAGTTTGAAACCAATTAATTAATGGAGATGAGTATGTCTGATGGGTATCGGATCTACTTTAGGTTTGATGGATATTAAGATTATCCAATCCGTTTTAAGATATGTGCACTCCATTTTAATATTTGTGTATGTTCTTTTCAATTTCCGTACGCACGAATCTTAAAATTGAACTGGACCAAGAGATGTGTTCCTCATTTTTTTTTATTTTTGTTCGTGTTTTACCATCTGATCGATGCTTATCGATCTCTTGCTTAGCTTAATTTATTAGACTAAAATAAGATAGACATATTAATTGACACCATTATTTTTTTATGAACACAATATTTCAATAACTTTAACTGAATAATTATAAAATAATTAAAGAACAGTCAACGAATATTAACAAATAAAAATTAATAAATAGAATAACTAATCACGAACCACATAAATTTAGATTGAATTACTCAAACAATGCATATGCAATTATGAGCTGGTGATATTAACACTACAAAAAGTATTATTAACACAACAAGGTTTAAATATTTTAATAAATAGACAACTTTACCCCTTATTTGTTTCTCAATCAAGCTATCATTTGTTTCTTTTTTTAATTAACAAGCTTCTAAAATATAAACTTCTAAATTTCCGAAATTTTTATAAATATACAAAATCAGGAATTAATTTAACAATCTATACATTTTTTTAATAGAATTCGAAAACTGTCTATACCGATGACAAAATAATCGATTACAGAGTCCAAAACTGATGACCTGCTCATCGGTTTCAGAAAGTTTGAACCGATGACATTTCCATCGGTTTTAGTCTAGCACGGTTTTTAATGCTATCTGCACACTTTTTGAAACAACGAACGACTCAGATTAAAACAATGAACGACTCAGATTAAAATACTGTTTGTAATCATGACACCCAATTTCTGAAATTTGAAACCGATGACATATCCATCGGTTTTGAATTAAAATAATTTTTCATTTTTTTATTTAATTAGAAAATATTATAATTAATTTTTTTATTTTATTAAAATATTAGAAATATTTTTATATTTTTTTTAAATTAGATAGAATACCTTATCATTTGATTTATTAGAAAGACTTAAACAAATAACCCGATCAAATTATAAATCAATTTTTTTTTCTATCTAATTTGTTTAAGTCTTTCTAATAAATCAAATTATACGGTATTCTATCTAATTTTAAAAAAAATATAAAAATATTTCTAATATTTTAATAAAAAAATAATAAATTATAACATTTTCTAATTAAATAAAAAAAATGAAAAATTATTTTAATTCAAAACCGATGGATATGTCATCGGTTTCAAATTTCAGAAATTTGGTGTAATGATTACAAACAATATTTTAATCTGAGTCGTTCATTGTTTTAATCTGAGCAGTTCGTTGTTTCAAAAAGTGTGCAGATAGCATCAAAAACCGTGCTAGACTAAAACCGATGGAAATGTCATCGGTTCAAGCTTTCTGAAACCGATGAGCAGGTCATCGGTTTTGGACTCTGTAACTGATTATTTTGTCATCGGTATAGACAGTTTTCGAATTCTGTTAAAAAAATGTATAGATTGTTAAATTAATTTCTGATTTTGTATATTTATAAAAATTTCGGCTAAATTTGTTATCTTCTAATTGTAATTATTGTATACTATAGTGAAAAGAAGAAGAAATTATAGCATGTTATTCATTCAAATTTTGAAATAATATGATCTAATTGTCACTTAGATTTTTTTTTCTTTTTTAGATGTAATTACTTCCTACTTATAATTATGTTACTCAATTAATTGAAAATTATTTTGACAGTATTTTTTGTTAATTTTAAATTTTATAACTTAACTAAATACTTAGATAATTTTATCTTTAAATCTGATTATTTCAATTAATAAAATGTACAATTTATTATTTATTAATATAATTATAAGTTTTATTTATTTTTAATTGGTAAATTGATTATTCATCTCGTTAATTATGAGTTTTAATTTTTGTGTTCTGTTTTTTTAGGAAAGAAATATGCATCTAGAGATGTTTTGATAAATAAAATAAAGTGAATCATAATCATTAAAATAAAGAAAGTGTTGATTGTATAATCAGATAAGGCAAACTATACCAACAATAAAGTAGGGATAAAGTTGTCTATACACTTCAAAATTTTGAAACTGATGTGTTAGTAAAAAATATAGTTGTGTTAAAATCATTATCCCAATTATGCATCCATGACCATTCCAAGGTATTTAATTAATTTATGAAATTTAGACCAAAGAATTAAAGAACTTTAATTGAACATTAATAAACATTAGACCAAAGAAAGCACCATGTCAACCTTCTAATCCACATCCTCTACATTAACGCACCGTTTGAGTTTAGTTCCAGACCATCCGATTAGATTCTGAGTCGATTTAAGGAGGGATGGCAATAATGAACCGGACGGTCCGGATCTAAACTCAAAATTGGAGTTACTTATCTCTCTCTCTCTCATTCTCGCCTCTTTAATTTGCTCTTCGTCTTCTTCGCTGTGTTTTTCCTTTTAATTTCGTCTAAAACCCTAAACTCTAAACCCTACCTACCTACCGTTCTTCTACTCCTTTTTTCTATTCTCTCGGTATTCCTCTTCTCCCCCTTCTTGCTAGCTTGGGTTGGAATTGGATTGACAAGGAAAAAGTGCGATTTCTTGCCAAGGCTTGTGGTTTCCTGGTATTTATCTTCTCTCCCTTTTTTGCTTCTTTCCTTAATCCTTATGCCTTATGGCTTCACAAATCACTATAACGGACCTGATAAGCAAGGACTCGTAGCCTTATTTTGTTTAGGGTTTAGGATAAGCAAAGCCTCGTTAAAAGTACTTCTGTCCGGTGCGCCGTCCCCATAAAAATAGAAATTGATATTTTATGCCGATATATTACGATTGTGCCATATTTAGAAATAAAAACGAACATCTCATACATCGAATTAAAATTTATTTCTTCCAAGTACAATATTCTTTTTGTGTGGATATTGTAATATGAGAATTAAAACACAGCTTTTCATATTAAAATATACTTGAATATCAAATTTTATATTTTTTTTTTACTTTTACTATTTTTTAGATAGGTAGAAAATCACTATTCTTTGAAAATTCCGAATCATAAAAATAATGATTTTCTATCCATCTAAAAATAGTAAAAATTAAAAATATATATGTATATTTTGGTCTTCATGCAAATTCAAGCAAATTTTAATACGGAGATAATATTGAACGGTTTAGATTGACTGTTTAGACTTAAAAATCACTAAATATGGCTGCAAATTAAAATAAAAATTATAATTCCCAAAGTACAATGGTTCATCTCTTTGTTTTGGATAAACTAAATTAGAAAAGTGTCAAATGAAGAGGTGAGGACAGATTGGGACGGGAAATCTATCTATAGATATAATCTGGGATGTCTGGTTACTGTAGATGAACAGTATCATCTACAGTACCATCCCAATTTCCCTTCGTTAGATTATTTTTCAACGGTTGAAGATTTATCCAATGCTATTAACTTCAATTAACTGACGCGTGGCTTTCATTATTTTACCATTCCATCGACGCGTGTTTCCAAGTGGGCCCCATTCTCTACTTTTCCCACCGTCTTATCCATCTTCTAATAAACTGTTCCCCAAAAAATTGCTCATTTTTCCTTGCAAAAAAATCAATTTCTTCCCCATTCGACCATCTCTGTCCATCTTCCCTCTCTGGTCACCGCTTGCTTTTACAGTTCTCTCTTCTGCACTCTTCGTGTTGTGAAGAGCTTCTCGCACACCGCACGCCTCACTTCTTTTTCGCTCTCTCTTCTTCCATCACAGTAGTCTCTCACTTCCCTCAAATTCAAGATGTGAAGAATTCAAATCAAGGTGATTGAGTTACATAGAGGTATAGTCTACGTACAATAGTGCAATTTTAATTGATGGAGTTTCTAATGTTTTGCAGAAAATGGGACCAATACTAAAAGTGGAAATATAACATAAGAATTCACTCAAAAATTTGTGGCCAAGAAGGTAATTTAACATCATTATTTTGAATATTTCATGTTTTTGCCCTCTTTACAACTAATGATGAGTATGTGACTCATTGTTACTAAAATTTTCAATTTTATCCTTATTGAATTTTACCAGGGAAAGGGAGCACCTCTAAAGAATATTTGTGATGGTATGACCTTTTGTATTGTTTGCTTCCATGTATCCATTTTTTTTTACTCTTATTCAACTATTATTTTCTCATATATTCTAATTCTAATAAAATGTCTAATTTGGAATTCTTTTCTCATTGGGTTTCCCAGTTAGAGAAAAAGGTTTTTCCATTTTCGGCGATAAAGATCCTAAGATCAATTATAAATTTATAATTTTACGAGGGCAATTGATTTAATTATCAATGTACTTAATTGTATGATAGTATGAATAATGATTCAATAGTAGTAAGATTTTTTTCATCAAGCAGGTAGATGATTTTAAGAAGGATGTACTTGAAATTCTGAGGATTTGTATCGAATGGTGATGAGGTTAGCACCTTATGAGCTAGACTGCTATGACATACAAATTTGATGTACGATAATACTTACCACCATCTTTTCTCATTGGTTTAGGAAAGTCATAGGGAGATGGTGAAGGAGAGACTTGAGAAGGTGCGCAATAGATATGTTAACACTGCTCTGTACGTATTTGACATATCTGTAACACATGCTTTCTATGGTAAGAATAGGTTGTTTATTTTTTCATAATGTTTTCTATTTGTTTTAATGTGCTGCTGTTAAATAGAGCTGTCAGTGATCCAATTAGACATGGTGGTTTAATTGTTAAGAGAAGCACTATTTCGTGAGACAAAGTGCTCTTGACCTACTGAAAAAGTCACTCCAGGTTACTAGAATCATACCACTATGTTGTTGGTACATTATAGTACAGTACCAGAATATTTATTTAAGTCTTAAAAAATGACACACTGGCTTGGAGCTGGCCAGTACCACATGAACCAGTTTTGGCTTTGAAAAATAAGTGTAAAAGTATTTCTTTGATGGTAAAGGGAACTGGTGGGGGATAATGCATCATTCTTGGTTCCAAAATTAAAAATGAATAATAAAGGGTAATTAGTCTCAAATTTCTCCAAGTCATGTTTGCTCCTAATTGTAGCATCTAACAACATGAGCATGTTATCAGGATTGATATTAATTGAATCAGCAAGAGCACCAATAAAACTCCTCCTTGAACAATAATGCAGAAAGTAGCAGCTCAGCGGCTCTTCAAGATCTGAAGAAGAGGTACCATATTTAATTGGTTGAATGTGTTCTTCTGTATTTACTTCTGTTTTTTTTTTCTAAAGGCCCTATTTAAATTAATGGACAGGTTAAGATTTTACACAAGAAAGCTACCAAAGCTACCCTATTTAATGGACAGGTTAAGATTTTTCTAAAGGCCCTATTTTAGCATTGAAGCGGATTGTTCTTTTGATGATGCAAGTGTAATAGCATATTATTCTACATACTTAGTACGTTGAGCTCTATACCAACTGGAAGCAAGTACAGTTTAGATTTGCATAACAATTATGCAGTGCCTCTGTTTGATCCAAAAATAGTTGCTTAATAATTATACTTAAAATATGCTTCATTAAGTGACAAAAGGGTTTTTGTATTTACAAGCGAATATCTTATAGACTTGTACATTCAATTAATGGTATACTATTAAATTATGCTTATGTTGAGCCTCAATTAGAAGAGACTTTTTTGGGACCCTGTTACTTGGGATGAAAGGATTAGTTGTCATTATGGTTCATTAGGTCTTAGAAGAAACTTTATGACGAACTTTGCAATTAATTGATTAGTCATATATTGGCCAGACGTTTCTTATTCTAGATTTTAAATTATTGGATGCTTAATTTGGATTGGAGGTTTAAATTATGAGGTATCAAAAATTAAGAGGACATACAAAGTCAAAGTGAGAGAGAGAGAGAGAAAGAGAGTACTTTCAAGTCCTATTTTAGTTCATTTAACATACAAAAAGAATGAGAATGAGTATTTCCAATTGTTGTTATTTTTCAAAAATTAAGTGATTTTTCATATGGCCAACCTTAACATAATCAAAATATAAGTACTTCTAGATATATTAATTTAGTGTCCTTCTAAGTAACTCGGGTTGTTAGTAACTAATTTAGTGAACTTCTAATTTGTTAAGTGATTTGAGTTGTTATTCTTCAAAAATGAATATGCTTTTAATTCATGAAGTAACAATGTAGAGTAATAATTTTTAATTCATACTTTCAGTTCCAAAGACAGAGGTATTGAATTGGGAGGGGGGCTTCTGGAGACTGTCGAAGCTCAACACACCGGCCCACAAGGACCATGACAAGGATTTTGTCAACTTTTCACTTCCACTACTCGAAGCCATTGGTAAAGCTCTTGAATTCTCTTTAAGTTATAATCATTAATTAAACAGAGCTTTGAAATAAACCCAGAGATCCTTATAGTATTTGTGAAGGATGGCAGACTCTTTCGAGCTATTTAAAAAGACACCAAACCTTCAAAGCAAAATTGGCTATATTACCCCCTCACTATATTACTGACATCATAGAGGCTTGAGTTTAGAAACTGACTATATTGCTCCTGATTTTGTCATCTCGGACCCAAACAAATATTTTATGCCTACAACATAGAAGCTTGAAGCCAACATAGGAATATTCTCTGTTTAGTTTCAGCTTGATTATTTTGATTTGGAGAAAATGCAGAACACATTAATGGTAGAGCTGAATTGTCCCATTTAATTGAATATATCTTTTCATCAGATTAGTTTGAAGGTGTAATTAGCAAGTAAAATTTTAGTCTCAGGATATAATATAATTCCATGAGTGCCACACATTCTAACCTGCCTTGGTTTTTAAAAGATTTAAATTATTGATGTTTTTTGCAAATATTTGGCATAATTTTGAAAAAAAAATTAATGAGTTATTGAATTGTTTGAAATTTAATTATGAGAGACTTATGTTGATTTTGGTTGCTGCGATGCTTCCTGAAGAAGGCTTCACAGTTGTGCGAAAATCCTATGATGCAAGAAAGGTATAGTGAAATAATAAAAAAGCTGCTATTTAGTACTAAATACAGTCCAAAGTGTGAATTTGTAGATGGTATTTAGGTTGAGAAAATTAACAAAATAACATTGTTGTGGAACTGTTCAAGGTTACAGTATATTTGGTTTACTTGGTCAGATAAAAATTTTACGGTTTTTTTCTCTCTATGTGATGAGGAGAAATACATTAGTTTGGTACAACGAATAAAGATTGTTATTTTGTTCTTAGTGATTACGAAAGATGTATTCAGCTGATATAAGTAGATATCTAGAATTAAGCATTAAGCATCGAACTATCAATCGGTTTGTACATTAGACTCTCCATTGTATCTTATATATGTTGTAGTTGTACATTGCGCTGTAAACTTGTAAATGCACATATAATTTATTGTACTGTGTGTTCATACCTTTCTGCAAATTTTTATAAGATCTTTAATCAACTTTTACTTGGAGAACGAGATGTAGAGACGCAGCGGAGCGCGTCTTAACTGCTAGTAGAATTATAATTTTGTATGAGGTTTCTACTTTAAGTTTTTCTTTTTATGCTTTTATTTTATTTTTTATTTTTTTAAATTGAGTTTCTAATCAGGAACTTAACCAATGTAACCAATTGCGGTTAATGATATTGGGGCTTGACCCTTGTTGTTTTCTCAAAAAAGAATTTTGTATGGGGTTGTCGGGAGGTGCTTTCGGGTTTGTCTAAGAATCGTGAGAGGAATATAGAGAAAGAGAAGATTTTGTAGCAGAGTAAGATTTGATAAAATTCATGTGACAATATCTCACTTTGCGTAATATTAATATATTCTAAGTTTTGTTTTTTCATAAGAGTTGAGAATATTTACCAATTTTATAACTGATACCAGTGTTCTAAATAGCTAGCTATAGCGGATGCTATAGTTTTTTCAGACCATAAAAGCTACACTATGAGATAAAAGTGCGCTATTTCAGCTACGGCTGTTATAACTGTAATAGCTGGCTGCTTTTACCGCTACGCGCTATTGCTACTGCTATGCTACATGAGCTTTTTTTGCAATTTACATGGGTTTCTATACTTCTGTTCATATTTTTGATACTACACGGTCTGCTATAATAAGTATGCTAAACCGAATAATATATTTTTGTTTCTATTTATGATTTAGTCTCTCATTCTATATCAGAAAATATTCAAATATTAATTCTTCTTTTTGTTTTCTCTTCGTTTAGTATTTACATGTAAAATTATCGCCGTTCGTTTCATTAGAAGCTTATTTTGATTATTATAATATATAAAATATTTAAATAGGTATACTAACTTTATTTTACTTATAAAATTAATTGCTCTTCGTCTATTATAATCTATAATACTATGAAGTATGAACTATTAAATAATGTTACCTTATATATCTTTTTTTTTTTCTTCTTATTTGCATGATTGAAAAAAAAATATATAGACTTAGATCAGTTATCATTTAATTATCACTCCAATTATTCAATATTTATCATGTTGATAATTAGTAGAAATATAGACTATAAATTTTGAAAATTAAAAAAACGCTATGTATGAAAGCTTTCGCTATAGCTGCGCTATTCGCTATAGTTTTTTTTTTTCGTCTCTTCGCTAGACCTTTATAATCGCTATGTAGAACCTTGACTGATACCAAACTGTTTTTTTAAATGCAATACCAAAAACACTGGTATGCTGAGCTATGTTAAACATAGCATGTGATGAATCACAAAAAAAAGGTCATAACTCATAACAAACATAACAATAAGTAGAACATAGATCATCTCAGCCTAAAAAATAGATTAAAAAAAAGACACATCATTTTTTTTTGGAGAAAAATACATTGACATCATCAGCAACATCATACATCATCAATGTTTGAACGGTTCAAATCGACTGTTTGGACTTTGAATCCAAGCTACATAAAAATTAAAAAAAAATCAATTAAATGTCATTTATATAATTAAAATTTAAAATCATGGAGGTGGTCGCTCACCTCTATGAATGAATGTAGATCCGTACCTGTACCTGTAGCGTGTGTTCAAAGTTTCAAACATAAATTATGGAGGGCATCTTCACAATTTGAATTTGGAGTAACAATTAACTTAGATGACATGCTTTCTGTATAAGCCGCATTCTCTGCTCTCGCTGCTTCTTTTTTTTGTTGGCCTATTTCTTCAATGAGATTTTTTGTATGTCGAAGCTCAACAATTTCTTCAATGAGGGCATTCTCACAATTTGAATTTGTAGTAAGAACTGATTTAGGCAACGTTTTTTCTTGATGAACTACATTCTTTGCTCCTGTTTCTTGTTCTTGATGACTTGGATGTTGAAGCTCAGCAATTTTCTTTTGGTAGAGCTCCCTCTCTTTTTCTTTTTGGCGATTAAGACCATTTTGGGTTAATTCGGATAATATATTAAGTTGCTCAATTGATAAACTATCAAGATTTTCACCCTTTAGTTGGCTAATTGTCAAGTCTCTTTCATCAACATCGTTTCTCAATCTCTCAATCTCCTCCTTAGTACTTAAATCGATGGAGGGATTCTCCGGAGCTTGATTTGTTCCTAGGTAAGTATACCATCTTTCAACGATCTCATCAACACTTGGGTTTGCATAATGTGTGACTTTGGAAGCAGCTGAGAACACAATAACCAACACTTGAGCACTGCACATTATCGCCAATTCGTTAGCCTTCTTAAATAGCCCCTTGCGCCGCTTAGAGAATGTCACTTGCATCGACGCTCGATTCTCAATCCTCTCGAGGGCCACCTTTCTTCTGGGCATGGTGTAGTGAAGGGCTTGAGAGACAAATCAAAGCTGAATTAAGATCTACTTTGGGTTTAATTATAGTGTTTCCTGAGAAAGCGAAAAGGTTTTATTCTTTCTTTATAGGCTATTTTGAGAGAGTTAATAAAAGCTTGTATCAAATATATAAGAGAAGTTTATATATATCCCTACTAAATCTTCTCCTTTTAGATATTTCTGTATCGAAACTTAAAATTTAGTTATTCCTCCATTAAAAGTTAATTGTTTATTTATATTCTCATCTCTTAATTTAACCATACTTAAAATTAAAGATTAATATTAGTAAAGAAAATACTGTTTTACTCTTCATCGTATTTCCTACTAAACCATCATCTTGGTGCGACCCCCCCGCGTCTCCCCTCAGTTCTTCTTTGTAACACACTCCAACAATTTCTCCTTGAGAAGCTCTGCTTGACTCTGCCTGATGACACAATGGTGGATCTATGTTCATAAGAAATATAGGCACTGATATCTCATTACCTTCCAATTGTTTTGAACAAAGCCTAGGCAATTTATAACAACAAACTTTGTTATTTTTTTCTGAACCTAGTAGAATAAAATTAAAAGTCAAATAGCAACTTTAGAAATTTTCGCCTACGCAGGGGCTTCAAGTCCCCAGCTCAGCTTTGGGATCGATTGGATTTGATTTTGAAAAGCCAACAACCCTTTTTAATATTGAACTCTGCATAAGGAGCCTCACTTAATTCACTGACCGACGGCTTTAAAGGTTTGAATCACTGCACATTGGACTTGCCAATCTTTGCTTTTTTTTTTTTTTTTTTTTTTTTTTCTGAAATTGGCTCAATTCTTTGCTTTTTATGTTTGAAATTTGTTTTGATTATCACTGTCAGTGTCAAGTTTAGGACCTGACATAAGACTTGCCAATGCTTAAGTCTGCCCTTGCCTAATGCCCTAATGGTATCAAGGTTATTGTTCACTGTCAGATAGTGTACCAGATAGATCAAAACAAAACAGTTGGAGCGTCGACCCAAGGGGAGGGTTTAATTTAGTGGGAAAAGAGAAGAGGGGACTAGCATACTAGCATAGGTCTTAATTTTGATGAAGGGCAAAACAGTCTTTTATTTTTTTTTATTAATATTAATTTTAATTAAATTTTAAGTGGTTAAATTAAGAAACGGGGACAAATAAAAACAATTGAGTAGGAAGCGGAAAAAAAATTCTGTATGCATTCAATAATATAATATAATTGTTGTTCTCAAAATAGCGTTACTCTTTCTTTATTTCAAGCAAGTACTATTTTGGGATGAATTTAGCCCATATGATATCTTTATCCAACATGATATGATATATATAAACCATATATATATAGTTTCGATGCACAGTGGTTCTAACTAGCTGACTTTTGATTAGAAGAGGATTGCTAACATCCTTCTAGATGTCGCTAGCAAGGATGGAACTAGAAAATTTAGTAAACGGTTAGAATCCTTTAATTAGCAGTTGATCGAATTATAATTTTGCAACCATAAACAATAACTTATAATTTTGAAATTTGATGAATGAAATGTATACATAGTTAACAAATATAATATACATTAAATATGATAAATTTGATGCAAATTTTATAGTTACTTGATAAAATACCAGATATATTCATATTACATTAAATTTAATAGACAATCAATTTATAAAAGAGATACATAAAATCATTGAGCATTAATTTATTTCAAAATTTCAAGCAATTAACCTGATTGATGATTTTTTACGAATTAATTGTATGTATTTTATGTTGTGTTGCTTAGGGTTTAGGGTCTCTAATCCCAAAAATTGGAACTTTTATCAAATTATTGTTACTCTTTTTTTTTTTTTCATGCATAAACAGTGATGAGAACTTCTAATCATGGACTTCTTTATATCCAATTAATTTATTGAGAGTATATCCAATTTATATATCCTTATATAGATTATTCTAATTATAGTAGCAACTTAATAAAAACTTCTATCAAATATATAAAAGAAAACTATTAAATGTTATTAAAAGAGAATGAAACAATGGTTTGACTTATTGTCTTTTTTATTTTACTTTTTATATATAATGAGACTGCTATTTTGAGAATTAAATGCGCAACACTAATTAGAAACTTTTATATTATTATATCAAATTAGGTAGTCATCACGTGCATAATTTTAAGATATATTTTTCATATTAAATTAGATTTTCTTAATTTAACAAATTCAGATTGATCGCTACGTTAATGTCAAAGTGAAGAATATATACTAAGAATATCATATATACTTGACCATTATTTTTTAACAATGTGCATGCTGAGAATATGAATAAAGTATATATTTAGAAAAAGATGGCATTTGACGATTTAGCTGAGAACACAATTAATATTTAGTGCACAATTAATTAGCATGACAATAAGATAACAATTAATAGGTTTGATATTATTAATTAAGAACTTTGACAAACCTAGCTCTAGCTAGAATGGAAGCTGCTATATATATATATTAGTCCCTATATATCTAGCATGCATGGTAAAAATGATTATTAATTAATTGTAAAAATCATCTAAAAGAAATATATAGATGCTGAGATTAATTACTGATACCTGAAAGTAAGTCAATCTATACCAGTACCAATACGTAATTAATGATACGATTCCAGCTACCATATATGCAATTAACTTGTGCAGATCTCGGATCGATTTGCATGAAGATCTATTGGGTATCAGTTCAGAGGTAAGTACGTAATGGCCTGACGCTTATTGTTTAATTAGGCTAGCCTTCTGTTCTGATCGATGAACAACATGCAGCTACGTATACGTACGTACAGGAAGACAAGCAATTGGCCTACGTACGTTCGTTGTGAAAAGGTGAAGAAGATAATTAAGCAATTGGCTCTATCCATCAGCATTAATTATCTACTACTTTTTAATTTTATGTTATTGTTTTGGACGAGAGAAGCGCCATCTTTAATTTCGATCTACACAATTATTGATCAATAGATGAAATCCATAAAGCATCTCATGCATTATTTTCTCTCTTATTAGTTCGTATTATAAACTTATAAGGACACCCCCCATTTTAATAAAAGATTATTACTTTTTGTCAATTAATGTACTCACAGAGTACATGCATGTTTTAGACGTTATTTTTATCAGTTTTGATAATATTAGAATCATAAATGCAATCCCAATTAATTAATAATAATATCAAGATGACAAGATAGACATTTCACCTCTAACTTATTAATTACTTCATGCTAAATCAGATGGACACACCAAATATTATAGATATATATTTTTTTTTCGAGAATACATTACAGTGTATTTTCGTGTGTTAATTTGTCGATGTTTTTAATAAATTTTGGTGCATGGTACTACAATCCTAAAATCATCAAAACTCACATAAATAGCACCTGTATCGATCATATGCCATTTACAATTTTAATTATGAAGTTATTCTTGATGAATCCAATTAAAAGATACGTCAAAAATATGCACAGATCTAGTTCTTCAAGAATACATTAATTAACAGTGTGTTTGTTTGTGTGTGTGATTCTAAAATCACCAAAGCTCGCAAACACCTCTAACTTAATTGTGTGGTTTACACGTTCATGCATAAATCCATTCGTGGTAAATCAAACTAAATACATAAAATCTTCAAAATTCTTTTAATGCATTGAAAACATAACCACTAAAAACTAGATGAATTATAATAATATAAATAAAATAACATACAGATAATTAAGTACTAAGACCTAGATAAAGGATTAAAGAATTTATTTTATCTCATCTTCTAAGATAGTAATTCAAACAAAATTTATATTAAAAAATAAAACATCACAGATAACATCCCTAAAGCAAAGACATAATAATTTCATAGTAATTTTTAAAGTTATCAAAAATCTTTGAACACCTAAATAGCTTCATTTTAGAGCTTCAAACTTTTAGCCGTTTGGGATTTTGATTATTAAATTGCTTATTATAAACTATTTAGATTTCCTACATGAAATAGAAAGTTTCTTACTGAAAAACTAGAATTGTATAAAATGGAAAGAATGGTTTATAGGTGGTAATAAAATACGAGAGATTCAAACATTTTAATAACTAATTAGATATATATAATTAGATTATCTTATCTTAATTTATGATGAATTGTTAAAATTTAGTTTGGCCTCATGGTAAGAACATTATAAGATGAGGAGGGATCCACTTACACCATTATTTGGTGACACAAAATTATACCATCTATTTTTAAAGTTCAAACAGTCGATCTAAACTGTTCAATATGTTGAATATATTAAAATGTGCTTGCAGATCAAATTTTACATTTTTTTTTGAATTTTTTTTGCTATTTATTAAGATGGGTACAAAAATTCAATAGTTTGAAAACAACTATTTTGTAAAATACTTAATAAATAGTAAAATTATTTAAAAAAAATGTAAAATTTGGTCTCTAAGCGCATTTTAATATGGACTATGCATAGCGCCAATTGGTCTATACTAGAATCAATATTTTTGTTTTCAAAATCCTAACGGTCGATTTGAACAGTTCAGCATGATCGTCATATGAATATGTACTTGTAAACTAAATTTTACATTTTGTAGAATTTTTTTTACTATTTATTTTAGATGGGTAGAAAATTATTGTTTTCAGATGGTCCAGAATTTTCAAATCAAGTGATATTCTACCCCATCTAAAAAAAATAGAAAAAAATTCTAAAAAATGTAAAATTTAGTTTACAAGAAAAAAATTCTAAAAAATGTAAAATTTAGTATACAAGAATTACTAGAAAAGCAACTGCTCCAAGAAAAATAATCTCTTATTGTGGCATTAATTTTCGTTCTGCTCCAAATTGGGTTTTGCTTTATTTCATATTTTCATTTACTTTTTATTGCTCAATTGTTTTGAGCCTTGTTTTTCTATCATGTAGTTACAAAATTTCTGTTACTGTTCAATGCAATCAAATGAAGGGCAAGACCCTCATTTTTCCTCAAAATAAAATCCCCCAGCTATCGTCAATCCAACCTGCAAGTAAGATACAATAAATTCCAAGGAAAAAAAATAGAAAAAAAAAATAAGAAGAAGAAGAAGAAGAAAAGATAAGGAGCTCTCATCTGCTTCAATAAATCTTGCACAAACTCATTTCAAGATCGGACTAATACAATTCTGAAGAAATTTCTATAAGGGTCCTAATGGCACTTACATTGAATAACCAGGATACTACTAAAAAAAGGGCACTCAACAACTCTTACATATCTTACAATTTTTCCATATCTTTGAATTTCTCCTACTTTTATTATTTATTTCTATGCTTTTTTAATGCTCAAATATCTTGCAACTCATCTAATACAAGCAAATAAGGGTCATTGACCCTTATTTTTTCTCAAAAAAAATAACATTCTGAAGAAATATACAATTAAATCTGTCTAATCAATTTGTTACAAACAATAGGAACCCTATAGAAAAAAAAAATAGTAGTACCTCAAATTAAGATCAGGGTATCCTCACAATTTGCATTTGGCGTCATAACTAATTTGGACACTGCCCTTTCTTGATGAACCACATTCTTTGCTCCCAGCTGTATATAGGTTTGTGGAAACGATGTTACTATAGGAGGAATTATAACAAGGAAAAAACAGTGTACTTGTTACCTTTGTCCCAAATTAGAGTTTGATTATTATTGGGTAGCATTGAGTCGACCCAATGCATTAGGCCACCAAACTTTATATTTTAGTTGTGGTTTTGATAAACATTAAAATTTTCTTTTCTCTAACAAAAATTAATCGGCTAATAAAAGTTTCTATCCATTTTATTTTAAACAAGTGCTAGTGAGTCAGGTTAACAACAACCAGATGTATTCTAGTGGTTTAAATCAGATATAATGCCTTACAATCAAATATTTCTGAAAGAACTCACTGTATTTTGAAGCTCAACAATTTTCTCTTCGGAGACCTCCTTCTCCCTCTATGAAAATACAACAATTAAAAAATAAAAAATAATTTGTCAAACAGTTTTTTCTGTTCTTACCGTAACAGTTATTTTGTTTTTTCTCATTCCTACCTCGTTCGCTTGTTGAGCCTCCTCTCGCTACACTGTGATTGGACGATTTACCTTGATTGTTGTTGTTTATTTTTCGCCTCCAAATCGTCCTTTTCGCCTCAGAAATTGCCTCTTTCTCTCTTTCTCTTCTGGTTAGTTTGAGTGAATTATGAGTGAGAGAGAAAAATTAAGTATTTATAATGCCCAAATCAATTTTTCCCAAAAACTAGCCAATTTTTTGGACTAGTCTGGACATTTTTTAAATTCCCCACCAAACATGAACACATTTGATTTTTTTTTATTTAATGTTGGATATTAAAAAAAATGTCGAGCAACTGCACTCTTTTTTATGTACTATTACATATTATTTTAAGTAAATATCATTACACATTTTGTGAGAAAAAAAAATATTTTTATTTGATATTTTTTTAAAATTTTGCCTAAAATTATGTAAGTTCAAAGTCCTACATGCATAACCCCAATCAATATTCTTTTGTATACTTCTTTAGGAGGTGTGGAACAAGACTCACAATAACATCATATTTTGTTTCGAAACTCATATCATTTATAAATTGAATGCTTGCAAACAATATAAATAATGCATTAATAATAGAGGCACTGATGCAACCAATATAAATTTCTGAATAGTTGCTCTGCCATAAAAAAATAATGTTATTTTGTTAGCTTGTTGAATTGTGATATGTTTACTTATAAAATGATAATTAATTTTCGTTTTTATGTTTTTTTTATTATAGCATGAAACATTAGATTGGAGACAAGAATAATAGCTCCAATATTATCATACGTGATAATATTATTCCTGAACTTTTTTCAAAATTGGAAAAAAAAAATTACTTCTAAAAAAATTATCTCAAAGTTTTAAAACTTACTATAGAGAGTTTGGAAAGACTGATATAATGATAAGTAATTTTGTAACACCACTTAACGAACGCTAATAAATGTTTGATATTTTGTAAGAAATTTGAATTTTAAATTTGTTAATTTTTCTCATATTTGAGTTTTTGTGAACAATTATTCATATTTGCATTTTCAAATTATAAATTCAAAATTAAATTTTACATTTAAATTGATTTCTTCTAATATCAAATTGAAAATTAGTTGATCTAGATTGAATTTTTATTTTAGCTCGACATTGTTGATATTTGAGAACGGGTCGGCTTTTATTAAATAAAAAAAAAAAAAAAAAAAAAAAAACATAACACCAAAGACATGATAGGTCATTTTGTTGTTGTTACTCAAAAGGACGTAATCCTACCTTCACAAGAAAATGAAGAATTTCTCCCGTATAGAATAAATTAATTGCACAACAATGCAATTCATCAGTTAGTAATGGGAAATATTTAAAATATTTATATACATAATATAATAGATGCCAACTGTAAGAAAATTTGAAAATCATTATTCACAAAAATTTTACAGTTTATGGTTGCTATTTTATATTGTCTAGATATTAAATTCATATAATACTGACGAAATTCAAAGTGGTCGTTCTTTTTAACTTTTATAGTTTTAGTTACATACATTCAATAAATATTGAAGCAATTTGATCTAAACCCTTATCTAATGATTTTTGGCCTCATATCACTGTGTATTAATTAACCAGGAAAACATGATAAATTGATCATTCATGGAACAAATTGATACTCCCTTAAAGGTTGGGATCATTTGGGACATTTATTTCTCATCAAGATTTTGTGAAAGGTACTGAACATAAACATAGTGATAAACGAATAATTCGGATTCGGTTCAGCAGGGTCAAAAATTTGTGATTGGAGAATAACTCAGGTGTAATTCGGGAATGATTTGGTACCACAAGGAAGCAACCCCCCCCCCCCCCCCACAAACACACAAATAATAATTTCACATTTTTTTGTGTGTTTTATTCACGAATAATTCGTGATTCGCATTTTATTCGCGTATAAAACGTATTATACGTTTTTTTGCATTTTATTTGGCATTCGGTTTGAAAACGTCAAAAAACAAATAAAACAAAAATTATTCACAAATTTATCACTAGTTGTGTCACTATAAACAGAAACAGACCATTCAGATTTAGTTTATCACTATAAACTTTGTTGTGGCTCTGCCGCAATATTGTTGTGTGTTTGTTTCGACTTTATTTCTCTGGTGTTGATTGATGAAACATGTTTGTTTGATTTATAGGTATTAGTTGTTGAAATCTCTAAGGAAAGAATGTTGACAATGTTGACAATTTATGTAAACGTAGGAATATATTTCCTTCGTCAGTTGAGAAGAGAATGCCGGGAAGCAGAACAGGTTGGATACTCCTTTTACGGACTGAAACTAATTAAGTGATTCAATTGATAAAGATAATTAAAAAGAGAAAGTAAATTAGCATGAAGAAATTTGTATTCACATTGTTTGATTTGAGCTAATTAAAACTGTTGAAAGATTGAAAATAGAATCTATTTTATATTCACATTGCTCATATCGTTGACACAATTCCATATTTGGAAAGGTACAGTTTTAAAAGAGATCTCTTCTTCATTTCTTTGCTGGAATTTCTTCTTTCAACCCTTCGATCTCGCCTCGTTAGACCACTTTTGAAGCATACCCTAAAATGCTGACAAACCAAAATAAATGTGCGCCTCAATTATTTTCAAGTTAAGAATGCAAAATATCAACAACAAAAAAGAGGATATAATTTGAAATATGTAGTACCTGTACATTTGCACGTTCGAACCAATTAATTATGCTGGGAAAGACAATAGAGAGTTAATTTATTTTTTGAACTTCCAACCGTTCATATAAATGAGTGTGTATAATTTAAGGCTTAAGTCAAGCTATAATAGAATAACTTAACTGTCATAAACTCTTCTAATATCAAGTTGAAGCATCTAATCAACCCATCCTATGCAAAAAAGAATTGGCAGGTCTAAGAACTTCAGAACTTGCAACAAATTAGAGCATTGGACAGATGTTGCAATTGTACTGTCCAAAGTTGAGTTACAATTGATGGAAACTAAGTTCAGCAAATGAGGAAGGGAGTTCTTATTTATGTTTTTTTTTTTAAAGAAGGAATTGAGTTTATTGTACTAATTATTAAAATGTAAGTTTCAGAAGGAGCCAATTGTCCCAATCTATCTGTAAAGCCTAATCAACTCCACATACCAGAAGCTCGTAAAAACTTGCGCAATCAGATTTTGCTCAATCCACATCTGATTTCTTCTCTGCCTTTTCCTGTTTATTATGCCAGAACAATAATTAGTAAAATGCTAAGAGTTAGAACAATATAATGGAAGGGAAAAATTGAAGATTTGAATTGGTACAGTACCAGAAAAGTACCAGCAAAAAGTTGCCAAAGTTTTCACATCTTACATTTTGCAAACGGGGGAAAAAGAGAGCTGAAGATCTTAAATGGTACAGTATTAGAAAAGTATCGGCAAAAGAGTACCAGAATGAAGTTACCAGTGTTTACAGCTGAAATTTTCTCCCACATTTTACATTGTATATTACATCATACAATCCTTTGAGAGTTTCACTACATGATGGATTTTGTTAACTGCACATCTTATGGCTTACAATCTCGTCCTTTCTTTTGTTATTGGATACAAAGGATACAGCTGCAAGTAGTAAATTCCATCACAGGTGAAAAGAAACATTCTCTTAAGGCCGGTCTCTCTAATGTCATACCAGTCAGGTATTGTAAAAGTATGTTATCATTTACAGGTAAATGCTAACATATGTGGAGGTTTAAATGGAAACCCTGGCATTGGCAAAAGGAAGTAAAGGGAATATCCTAAAATAAAAAATATTGAGGCAAAATTAAGAAGTACCTAAAATTAAAGATAATGTACTTCTAAAGTCTAAAAACCTCGTTGTTTTAATATCTGTCGAAAGACAATTATGTGATGACTCCCTTGTTCAGCTCAAGATAGTTATATATGCCTACAATAAAATATCAAAATTGGCACTGCATATTATAAAAAATCACTATGAAAGAATAATGGCAAAACTCGAACCTCACTATTTACTAACAAATGTCAAAACATACTTAAAGATCTGAGTGCTTGGTCAGCACATCGGGTAGTGTGCTTCTTATCCTTCAAGGGACACAGTCGCTAAATTGTATTTTTTTTTCGGGTCAATATGTATAATGGGTTCGATTAGGCAATATAAGTTTGCTTCTCTGTAAGAAATAGTGAGCAGAATACGAATGAATAGGAAGTTGAAGAATCCATACCTACACTTCCTGCCTAAAATTTCTTCCCCCTTGGACTATGACAGGGGAGGAGAAGTGGAGAACTATCAGATGCAAATATCTGCAAAAATTGTAACTGTATGTAAATCAAGGCAGTGGTTTTAAAACTGGCAAGACACCAACATAATTAAGGATAGTAATTCAATTGCTTTTTCCCCAAGATGTGGAAGGCAGAATTTTTTTTTTCACCATATGTACCCTGGGATGGCGACTTGGTTAACAACCAATACATGCATGATACAACATACTGTATCGGATAGGAGGGGGGGACTATCAGTTAGGATATGAAGAATATACACAGTACAGCTGGCAGAATACTATCACTTCACCAACCAATACATGCATCATACAACATACTGTATTGGATAGGAGGGGGGCGACTATCAGTTAGGGTAGGAAGAATATACGCAATACAGCTGGCATAATACTATCACTTCGCCAGAATGATGCAGTCGCTACTGGTGGGAAAAAAATGCAGTTGTGAAATACATAGTACAAACTCATCATTGTATTATTGGGTTACTGTATCATTTTGGTAGATGGAAATACAAGCCTCTCCGTTATATAATATGGTTATTATGATTATTATTATTTTCATAGTTGAAAGAAAGATCTAGTTCAGCTTGGTAATATGTATAGCGGACATCAGCCGCGACTACGGATTTATTATCAGTTGCATAAACCATTATTTGGGATTATAAGCAACCCAAAAAGGCTTTACAAGTCGAGAGATACTAAAAGTTAGGCGCCTTAAACGGATATTGTGTATGCCTGTGAGGAATGACCTAAGATTTGTACAAGGGCTCTTCTTCAAAAATTAGAACAATAACTCAATGCATATCTTATTTCGGCATAGAAGACACATGTCAGGTATAAGGAAGATGTATATGTAACACATTTCTTAATTGGATAGTAATCTCAGTAATGCCTTCGAAAGCAAATCGGTAACTTTGCGCTCAAAGAAGCAGTAGTAAAATCATATAGAACTTAAATGTACTCGAATTTGATGCAATGGATATATTTATTTACTTTTTTTCCATTTTAAATGCTATTATCCGAAAAGTGAAAGAGGGAGGATCTGGTAATATGGATGTTATAGAGCAACCTGTGGTACGAATAAATTTCTCAATTTTCAAAGTTGAAACAGCCGATCCAAACTGTTGAAGGTGATCTCCATATGGAGATGTACTTGTAGGCTGAAGTTGATTTTTTTTTATAATTTTTAGTACTGTTAAGAGTGCTTGCATATTTGGAGTAAAATTAAATTAGGTTGACACTTGGAAAAGATTTTTTTTTTTGAAAAAAAAAATCCATCTCAACTTTATGTAATGCATTAGGTATCATCACTGGGCAAAATAGTATCAAGTATACTAAAGTCATTTTTTAAATATAACAGCAACTGTATTAAAACGTAGTACCTAGGAATATAACACTACAAGCATATACCAAAGAAAATATCAGGTAGAGCAACAGTTATTTAGTAGAGATATACGAGATAAAAAATTAAAGAAAAATCTACTAATGCGAAGATGTAGCGGAGGAGTTGAGTAAGGTTTGAAAATAGAAAATTTGGTGAATCCTAGATGCCTTAGTCTGCATCGACATTTAATGAAACAGTTCAATCAAGTAAAATTTGGTTTGTCTCATCGAATAACTCACCGCAGTAGTGAGGAACTAAAGTGAGGCTCGAAAATAGTAAAAGGGTGATCCATAAATGCCTAATTTGTAGCAACTTTGTAGTATCCAAATACCTGGATTAGAAATGGAAGCAGCACATTTCAAGGAAATTAAGTTGATTCATTCATTTTTTTTTGTTTTATTAGAGAAATCATATATGAAACTGCAGAATTTTAAACGTTATTGTTATTGGGGATATATGAAAAGTCAGACTGGAATCAAAATATCTAGACCTTGAAATTTGTCTTCGCCTGATTGATCAGATTAGCAATATAAATAACCTCATTAAAAGGGGAGAAATCTACTAATTACAGATGGTTTGGCAAAAGAGAAGAAAAGGGGGGGTGAATACGTTCAGGAATGCAAAAAAAGAAATCAATTATCCTAACCTCTCTCTATAATTAAGAGAAAAAGATAAGTTGTACTTTTGAAAATAATGATCAGTCATTGCTAAAATGACTACTTTTAAATATCGGACAAACTAAAAAATAGAACAACTCATACATTGAATTGCAAAGGATTTACCTAGACAGTAGTCAGCAAGATGTGGTGCTCAAGTCCATTGCTTTATGTGAAGTAATATGCTACTCAAGAGTAAACTATGTGAATAACCACAGGTAATAACTGTGAGTAAATAGATGGCAAGTATTGTGAAGAATTAATCCTGGTATGAAACAATTAAACACTGGATCTACAGAATAATGCATCAACAGTAATTTGTAATCAAGCAATACAAAAGAACAATATCAATAAGAAGTAAAGCTACAGCAACTTGGAAGAATTTGACTAAATTGCTATAAAATTCTAAACCCTAAAATGACGTAAAAACCATAAAAAGGAGAAATTTAACAAATTGAGAAATCACAAATTGGATGAGAAGGGAGAGAAAGAGAGCTAAATACCAGCACTTAAAGAGACGCAATTAGGGGGAAACAGTCCAACGTCTTTGAAATGGTTGACAATATGAGCAAAGAAAGGTGAGTGGGGCAGTTTGAAGAGAGTTTGCTAATAGACGAGACGGGCCGCTGGCGTCTTCGAGGAAATGGAGATTAGGAGATCAGGTTGGAGAAACAACGTTAGAAAAGGAAGAACAGCTTTTGGAGAAACTTGATGAAAGTGAAAAGAGACAGACAAGAATCTTCCAGAGGCAAGGAATTCGCTGAACAAGAAATCACTTGTAAATGTTACGGTAATATACATGGGGACCACATGTCGGTCTGTGTAATGGTTCACGAAACTGTTCATTCATAAATTCCAAATTAAGTTATAAGATAGATTCGACCCCGAAATAAATGCTGCTATTGAAATAACAGGTTTATGTTATTCTAATTTCAATCATTAAACGTCATTAAGCTTCGTGCATAAAAAAAAACTCATTGAGATTTGTGTATGGAAAAAATTGAATGGTTGGGATCGAAATAACAGCATATTTATTTCCGAAATTTGAACCAGAACTGCAAAAAGTTCATAACATCATTATTGCACAAACCGTTCGATTGTAATCTGACGTCTAAAATTTTATCACAACGAGCATATCAATCAAGCAGCCTATTGACTATTGTAGCGAGTCCCGAGTAAAAGTGACCAGTAAATTGTGAGAAAACAAAGAACATGTCAAGAATTCTCCAATTTCCACCAAAGCACCCAATCTCCATGGATATTATACTCACTTCAGTTTATAACTTCCAGTTTGATCTCTTTTCGACATCCACCAAGAACAACAAAAGTACAAAAATTAACAGAGCAAACACTAGAAGCAGAGAAAATTTCTCTTCGGGTTACCACGACCCTTCTACCCTTCGCAGCCTCATCAAGGCAAGCACGGATCAACCTTCACTGACATGTGGGGTCCAAGCCCATTCGCTCGTTCTAAAACTCGGTCACAACGCTAACCCATACCTTGCAACAGCTCTCGTGACTATGTATTCTGAGGCGTACTCATTGATCGATGCACATAAGGTGTTCGATGAATTGCCCAATAGAACAGCTGTTTGTTGGACCTCTTTGATATCTGCATACAAACGGCATGGGTACCCGAGAAGATCCTTAGAGATGTTCAGGCACATGCAATTGAACAATGTGGAGCCTGACCGAGTTGCAATTACTGTTGCAATCACAGCTTGCACAGACCTAGGAGCATTGGATTTGGGTTCCTGGATTTATACATACATATGCCGTAACTGGAGTAAAGAAAGTATTTCAGAGGATTTGATTTTACAAAATGCACTTATCAACATGTATGTTAAATGCGGGAATGTAAAAGCAGCTCGATGTATATTTGACATGGCAAATAAGAGAGATGTCACCACATGGACATGCATGGTCATGGGCTATGCATTGCATGGCCCTGCCGTGGAGGCTCTGAACATTTTTTATATGATGGAGAAGGAGTTTGCTCCTAACCATGTTACCTTTTTAGGAGCTTTAATGGCGTGTAACCATGCAGGGCTAGTTAATGAGGCATGGCGATACTTAGAGAGTATGGAAAAAGATTACGGGATTAAGCCCAAAATTACCCATTTTGGCTGCATGGTAGATATGCTATGTCGTATGGGGCTCGTAGAGGAGGCATATGACCTGATAACTGACATACCAATGAAACCAAATGCCGTGATATGGCGTACATTATTGGGTGCATGCAGTGTTAATGGAAATATTACTCTAGCCAGTCAGGCCCGAGCCAACCTAGCTGAGCTGGAGCCTGGCTATACAGGAGATAATGTGGCAATCTCAAATGCTTATGCAAAATTAGGCTTTTGGGAAGAGAAGGTCAGTGTTAGGGCTAGAGTTATGCAAAGAAGACAGCCCGGATGTAGCTTGATTGAGATTGGGAGTAGAACGCGTGAATTTGTGGTAAGTGATGGGGGAAAATGCAAACATAACGAGTTGAAAGAGATTATCAAGGGCATAACAGAGAATTCAAAGTCATTGTTAGGTGACTCTGAGATGTTTAGATTCAGCAATTTTGATTTGGATGGTGGGGAATGAATAACGATGCAAGGCAACCATTCTTTATATAATTTTAACTTTTTTGTCAATATAAGATGTAGCCTAACCTTTTAACATGACAATGGTATAGAAAATACAATAAATAGAGTCCCTCGCATAGAAAAGTCTATTGCAAATCAAATTAAACACATTGTCAGTGGAGCTTTGTTTTTTTTTTTTTTTGTACAACAGATCAGCTGTAAAATCAAACAGGAAAAGAGTTTAATCACAATTCTGTCCAACCCCCCCACCCCCCACCCCACACACACACACACAGTTTGCCTTCCCATTGGGGCTCGACCCAGAATCGTATAATTTATCAGTCGAAATTAAAACTGGTCCATTATTATAAGGTTCTTGATATCAACAACCATCACATTTTCAATCACACTTTCTGACATATCTGAGCCTCCCTGTTAAGATAAAAAAGAACATGATGGTACCAATTCCACCCCATAAATAATGGGATTATTATATCTTCAAGAACATCCCTATAAAAATTCTTTTGTGTTTAAATAGCTAGGAAATTTTAATTGCAAGGGACTTATTTGTAAACCTAGTACCTGCCAATTACTTTATTTTCAAGCAATGCTCATGATTGTGGCATTGTCCAAGATGACTACAGTTAGTAAGTTATGGAATTTTTCTTTCTAGTTTCTAAGGCATCAATGCTCATAAAAAAAAAAATTTCTCCAAATTTCAGGAATTCATATGTTAAACTATATGCAGAAATGCATACATTATAAACTAGTCAGAATTCGGCTGGTGCTGTAAGTACAAGTGCCAAGCAAAAACCAAAACGGTACTGTCTAAGGACATGTTTCCAGGTACTAGCATTTAAAGTTGTGGCACTGCTTCTTGGTACCTTTTACAATCTATTTAACTATTTAACTATTTATTTTTGGAATTTTGTATTTGAGTCTAGGTAAAGAGGTATAGGTGCATAAAAATAATAATTTATATGATGCACTTGATCCCATTAACAAGCTGGCATATTATGTTTGCTATATCAATATTGGAATCCTCATCCTCAATTGTGAAACCCGGTTTTTACAAACTTGTCATTTGATAAATAGTTAAAATATATAAATGGTATACTGGTACATAATCAAATTGGTATTATACCACCAAACCAGTTAAGGGCTCTGATTTAAATCTCAATTAATCATAATGCACAGGCAAGGAAGAAAAACAGGGATTTGTGTGATAATAGAATTTTATTTGGAAGAAACATTATCAGCATATGTATAAATCCAAGTACCCAGGACCAATGTGCTAAGATCTGTGGAAACTCCATCAATCTCCATATCATCCAACTTTATTCGAGGCATTTTTTTCTGGTAGACATGTCATCCATATGCGAAACTTAAATACTAAGAGTGTCATCCATAAAAATTAACGATGCACGAAATATAGAAAATAAATTTATTGATACTTTATATGTCGCTTAAATAGGTTTTATACTAAACTTTATGCAATTTGAAAATTAATTAGTCATCCATCGAGCAATGCAATAATTTAAACAGTCTTGTTCTATTGGCTTTTGATCAAGCAAACGACCTTTTAATTACATTAGATTTGATATACAGTCTATGAAATGATGAACAACAAATCAATAATTCTATTTTTGGGTCCAAACTATGACCTCTACAATATTTGTTATCATAATGGTATGACATGGGGATGAGTATTCCAATAAATATTTGTTTCATACTATTGCGTTAGCTTCAACCCAGCTCCAGCTATCATTGATCAGTCTGTATTGCATTGTATCATTCACCACCAAGGACACTATTTAATTTGGAAGTTAGGAAATTCTACAGTCAGACAGGATAACACTAAGTTATTTATTGTTATGAGGCCGCTTAAACGAATTTTTACAAACAATTTAACGTTCTTACTAATATATGTAAAAAAAATATAAATAACAAATTCAGAAAATTAATTGTTTCTGTAATCTTTTATAAAAGTATGTGATGTAAATTAAGTTCAAAGCACTGGGCATTCTTTCATATATCAAACTGTAAATTTTATGATTGTGCAAATTACGTACCTTTTAATCAGAAAAGGGCGGGCTAATGGTTTTTGGCGGCTGATTTGGATTTCAAACTATAGTATCATTGTTCATAGTTCTAATCTTTTTTTTTATGATTCTGCAGATTTTACGGCCAATTAATAATAAAAAGGCAGATTATTGGTCACGGGGGTTGATTAGACATTCAAAAACTGCAAGATACCCTTTGCAAATTGTATACGTGACTGTGTGATCCCCGAATCCAGCTAATTGGTTGCCAAGACCATTTTTTACAGCATTGCTAGTGCTAATTGATTGAGTTAAGCCGCCTCCAGATAGGACCTCCACCAAAGGTACTATAAAAATCATGTTCAATGAATTATCGCAATTCTACAGTTTTAGATTGCGTAGCGAATCAGCTGCGGATAATAGGATACATTGAATTACAAACCTTTTTCATTATTTCTTTTAAAACATACCATTTATTGAAAAAATTTATAATCTCACCAAACCACTATAAATTTCACAATCCCTCCTACATCGGCTCCAACCTCTCCAAAGAACCCTAATTCTGGCTCCCCTCCTAAATTTTCCTCGCCGCCTTTTCAGAGTCGCATAGAATTTGAGACAAGTTAAGCTCGAGTTTTGTGTGATTTTAAAGGGCGGTGAGCAAAATTTATGAGGGGTGTTGGAATTGGGGTTTTTTGGGAGGTTGGGGTTGGAAGGTGGCCAGGTTTTAGAGTCGATTGGAGGAGGCGAGGCAGGGTGACAATAGTTGTGCAGGGTCTCTGAGTATGTACAAGATTGGTATAGTTTGGTAGTATTCAGGCCAACATGTCTTATAGTGAATAGTATGGTTTGAGTTTTCACATTAGGTTTCTCTTGTAATTTGAAACTCTAACATGCCAGGGTCTAACATGTATCATTCTTATGTCCACACGGTAATCATGTCTATTGGATACAATCATAAAGTGTGGATATATGTCACCACATATCTGTGTGGGGTGTCATATTGGACATCTCTGTTTGTTATAAGCATATTGCAAAAGTAAAAAAACAAAAAAGAATCTATGATATGATTCCATGTATGACATGATTGGGTATTGGCGATTGTTAATTTTCATTGGAGGAAAGTTGTGCAAGAAAGTTCATTTGTTGCTGCTGAGCTATAGTGACAATTGGTAGCAGTTGTATCTCATGCAGATTATATGACAATTAGTTTCAGCAAGCATCCGGGTGACTTTAACACACATGAAGCTCAGGTATTAGGTGTTTGGAGGCGATTATAATTTAAAAGGTGATGTTTGTGATCTGTTATTTTTTGTGGGGTTGTGATTAGGTGTTTGGAGGAGATAGTATAATTTAAAAGGTGATGTTTGTGATCTGTTATATATATGTTTTGGGTTTGTGATCAAGTTTCTGGTAATGTGTGGTGAGCGAGGTATGTGATGAGTGGTAATTAAGAGATTTGCTAGAGGATAATAATAAATGTAATAAAGAACTAGAGTTATTTCAAAGATGACTCAAAATTTTATTTTGGTTGAGATGAATTTGTTTGCCGAATATTGTTTCCATTTTTGATAGGATAATTTTAATTTATTTGGTATCTTAATTTTATACGTTTGGAAACAATTAATCGTTTTAAATTGCAATATATTTTTCTTTGTTTGACTGCTCTCTTTACCATTTTGATTTGTTTGTCCATACAAAATATGTCAAAACTAAACTATTAAGTTTTTCATATCATTTAACGGATGACCATATAATTCAGGAAAATCTTTCTTCTATTCGATCCAGATTAGATAGAATTTTTATCTCTTAATTCCTTCCGATTTGTTGGGTATATAAAAAGAATTACACAACAGGTAATTAAGTAGGTTAGCAAGGAAGAGGTGCAAACAAAAGCGTGAAAATTAAGGGAGAGGAGGGTGTCCGATGCCTATCGGACCAAACTCGGTTCGATGGGTGGTTTCTACCATCCGATCCACTTCAAAATCTGTGCGCCTCACTTTAATATCCATGCTGTTTGCTTAATATCCGTGCTGTTTGTTTTAATATCCGTGTACACAGATTTTAAAGTGGATCAGACAGTAGAAACTATCCATCGGACACCCCCCTCTCCGAAAATTAAATGTTTACAAAAGGCAAAAGCGTAATGGCACTCTAGCCAACAGGGCCCACATAAGATCCATTTAACGCTCCAAAATTATCCAAAAAATTGCTGCATTGCTCCACAAATTAATCCAGCCCTGTACCAGGCCGGCCGTTTCCTCCTTAATTTCCATCAAAAGAATCTGATTTGTCAGTCAGTTATCAGCCTAATGCTGTTATGGAGATGATAATCTCTGTCCTGTACTAATTACTAAGCTTATCGTGGTATCAAAACATCACATATGGCCAGAAAAGTGCTCTCAGTGGCATCGATCGGTATCACAAGAAAAAAATTATACTATACATCACAACAACACAGATTACCAGAACAACAAAATCATCTCCAGGAGAAATCACTCGATCATCAGAAGATCAACAGGACAAGTATCAGTATGGGTAGGATCCAACACAGATTACCAGAACAACAAAATCATCTCCATGGTGAATACAATTAGTATTAATTATTAGGCATTTACTATGTGCGACATGAGAAACATAGGTCGGTTGATGCATCATCTCTCTTCTGTGTGTTGATCTCAGTTGTAGGTGCCATATATTGCTAAAGCCAACTCTTGGCACTAGGCTACTTGCTCCCATATTCATCATGCCCTAATTACAACATGTAAAAAGGAAAAAAAAAAAAAAAAAAACCCAAACCAGAAACCATTGAACCTTTCATGTATATTTCCATCTCAGTCATTCATGCCAAGCTTGTTTGCATAAATATTTCTGTGTAAATTTACATCGTATACCGAATTTTTTAAAAATACCCTCAATCAAAAAATAATAAACCAAAAGACCACAGATTTGGGAGAATTCCAAATTTACCCGGGCCGCAACGTGAAATGGTAGCTCCATTCTTGGGGGACGCCATTTCACGTTGCAGCCCCGCAAAAATTTGGATTTTCCAATTGTTTCGGGTGAAATTTATTAATTTTTTTAATAATTTTCAAAAATAGAAAGAACAACTAATAATTTGAATATTATAGAAAGAACATCAAACAAAATAGATAAAATATCTTATAATTTAGATGTACTAAAATGCTTTGGATCTGAATTATTGATTCCGGTTCAAAAGTCACTTCTAGTAAATAAAGAAATTATCATGGTCCTTCTAGTACATTCAAATTCTAAGGTACTCCATCTATTTTGAAAAAAAAATGATTTTCCATCATTACAAAATGTCAAATCAATTTATTTTTTCAAAATAGATGGAGTATCTTACAATTTGAAAGTACTAAAAGGAACACGATAATTCTTTATTTATCTAGAAATGACTTTTGAACTGGAATCAATAATCCAAAGCATTTTTATTTTTTCAATAACACACTAAGAAATAGTTTTAATTTTTTTACAGTCGGGAAAAATCTTGTCTGGAAAAAGTTTCGGAGTCCTTCTAGTAAATCTAAATTATAAGATGTTTCATCTATTTTGTTTGATGTTCTTTCTAACATATTCAAATTATTAGTAGTTCTTTCTATTTTCGAATATTATTAAATAAATCAATAAATTTCACCTGAAACATTTGAATTTCTTTTTGTGGGGTGGGGCCGCCATTTCACATTGCGGCCTGAGTAAATATGGAATTCTGCAAAAATGGTGGTCTTTTGGTTTGTTTGTTTGTTTTTGTTGAGAGTATATTTACAAATTTCGGCATCGTATAGCATATGTCAAAAAAAAAAAAATTAAGATACTTTACAAAAATTACTTAGATAAAGTGATAAACACAATCAACACGCAGTTCCAGTACCTTTTATTTCTTGAAATGTAAATACACAGAGAATAACAAAAAGAAAAGGAGTGAAATATATGCAAATAGCTAAGAAAAGCGTTAAGAGGTACCTACAGCAGATGGATATCTGGCAGCTGGACAATCGACGAGGCTTTTAGTTGGGGACTGAGCAAGGACTACCAGTGCTTGGGCTATGGTTATGTGATTGGTAAAAAAAAGAGCAGGGTATGAAGGAGGGAGAGGGGCAGTGGGGTTGGGAAGAAGCAAGAGCTGAGGTGTCAGTGACATGGCAGATGCCGTAGAGTGCAGAGAGTGATCACTGTTACATGCCATGTTTGGACAAATAAATGTGCCCTTGGGCTTAGAGATTCCTGAACACACTTATCCACACCGCCTCCTCAGTACCAGTACAATTTCATCTCCTGCCACTACCTGCTTCTCCTTGTCCATCTCTTACACCAATTGTTTTTTGCCAGAACAGTCAGCTCCACTTGTCTCTTTAATAACCACGGGAAGCTCTTTTTTCCACAGACAAATCTCTTCCTGTTGTGAGCAAAATATATAAAGACATGTATTATGCAGGGGACACTTCAGTCTGTAGAAAAGGAGAATGTTGATTGTAATTGAAGAGGTTTGAGGGAAGTTAAGTATGCAAGTAAATGCATTGCCGACTGTTTACCTTCACTGACAGCAAAAGAAATAGAGATTGCATACCAGTTCTTGCTGCTTTCCAGGTTGCACGAAAGGACTGGTACTTCTCCTGTAAATAGTCATGCTACCTTAACCTTCTCTTTTATTTTGATTTTTAAGTGTCTTTTCCTATTTATTTCTGCTTCTGCTAGTATATATCTTGTAAGTATTATTTTTATCTCGTTCTATGTAACTTCACTGGTTCTATGCTCAATGCAATGCTTAAGGGCTTTCCAGGGAATAAGAAATCTTTGTATGAACTACCATATTATTTCAAGCAGCCAATGAGAAAGTAAAAACAACTCATATCAGAACAACATTTTGCATTTATATTAGGGCAAACTCATCAATCAAACCTTTGTATACCAATTTCTATACCGTATATCTAGGTCATAGAAAAAAGAAAAAAAAAACAATTACAAATCAGTATGTAAAATATCTTCAATTTGGACAACCTTATCTCCACCGCCACATGCCGAACTTTTAAGGCAGTCTGCTGGAGGCTTCACAACCCCATAGTCAATCCCCATTGCACAGTTACAATAAGTCTCGGCAATCCCATCTTCTCTTTCTAAGTTGATGTTGTCTAGTACAATGCCACTACAAGGAACTGTGTCACTACAAGCAAATTTCATTGCCTCTGGTGTTTTTGATGTTCCACTAATGTTCTTGAAAATCACCCCGCTTATCTTCACCGCTGATGTCTGTTTTTTTTTTCGGTTAAGAAATTCAGAAGAGCAATTTACTGTGAATTGGATGTGTCATATTTGGTCTTAGAAAATTCAAGAAAGTTAGGTCTTTCAATGGTTATTTTATTCTGCAATGAGAAATGCACTAAAAGAATTGCTGTAGCCAACCTTTCTCTATAGTACCTTTTTTTTTATTTTGGTCTAGTGTACCTTCCTTTCCCAACATTGTAACTTTTTATTTTTTCTGCATTACACTGTAACAAGTTTTTAACATAGTACTTTTTCCTGATTTTTTTCCATTTGAAGATGTTTTAGGAAACAATTTTATCAGCCATTTTTTTTTCTGGAACTATTAAGTGAACTGAAGAATCGTGTAGTTTTTTTTCTCATTTGTCAATCTAATGTAGGTTTTATCTTGAACTTTTCCCACACTTATTATGTTAAGATTATAGCGAGGACCACCATACCTGATTCTTGCAAGGAGTTTTGGAGTCGCAATAAAACTGGTCGATTATTATTGGGTTCTTGACATCAATCATCTTCACATTTTGAAATCGCACACCTTTACAATATCCGGAACCTCCCTATCAAGGAAAAAGAAGCCAATATATCAATTATTACCACTTAACTCAAACAATTATTTTGAACATTTCCATGTTGCCCTTCTAAAAAATAGGTATATTTTACATTTCAAATTTGAGTAGAACTAGGGTGTTCTTAAGTTCACCAACCCCTTTGTGAACTCAATTCTAAAACCTACCGGATTGGTTTCAGACAATAAATCCGAACCGTTGAAACCCATTTACATTACGAGTGATGTGTCTACATGCGAAAATTTTACACTTTCGAATTAATTTAGTATAAAGTCAAGCAGCCAAAATTAGAAGGGCTTTCATTTAGATTATTCACATCTTCTGAAGACCACACGATTTGAACTTCTATCATTAAGGACTTGATTTTAAACTTAGAGTACCTGCCAAGTCTTTATTCGCAGACCATTAGTAGTACCCGTGATTATTGCAGTGTCCAAGACAATAGAAGTTACCACAGCTATTGAATTATCCTTCCCTAGGCTCCCTATGCTAATAAAAAAAAAATCGAGAATACAAGAATTGACATATTATGTTAACAAGCAGATAGTACAAGTATGATACGGACTAGAATAGTAGTGTATTGCCCAACCATTGCAAGTTTGAGCATGTGCATCAACTACAAGTACCAGATGTCACCAGAATGGTACCAAAATGCCCAGGTATCATATCTAGGTACAACTAATTATGATTATGGCATCAATTTGAAGTCCTTTTTGTCAAAAGAATTAAGCATCTCTTGATAAAACTTGTTCTTCTTAACAGTTTTAGGTTCAGAGCTACCATGGGCAAAAATAAAAACTGAAAAAAGAGAAGATTACTGTAAACCTGATTCCATGACCAGGCCCACATTTTACGTTTTTCATCTTGATATTGGAGCTCGCATTCACGATGGAGATGCAATCATCCCCTGTATGTCCAACATTATTTTCCTTTCTTAAATAATCAAATCAAAATTAAGGTGTTCAGGTACAAACTGCAATTTGTGTAATTCCAACTGATCTTTTGATTAAGCTTTGATCTCTGCCTTAAATCTCAAAATACAACATGAAAAATGATATTGTGTGATTACAAAAATTGGTTTTTCAAAGAAAAATAAAGATATTGCATACTTGTAACAAAACCCACATTATAGTTAAGTAAATCTGACAAGTGACCTTTGGTTATTTTCATTTTAACTCAATCTGAGTTGCTCGATCACTACCTTGTACAAATTTTGTTATCAAATGCCTAAATTATTCCTTTAGAGAAATATATCATTCCATTAACTATCAAATATCTTCAAATTTTAATTGCTATAAAATTTTGTAGAAAAATTAATCAGAAGCTGCAGAACAAACTGGTAATGAATTATGTATTTTCATTTTACCTGTTCCAATATGTACATTCTGGATTACAACATTGGTAGATTCGGTTATGTGAATTCCATCTGTATTGGGGCTATCTTCGGGAGCTGTCACTCTTACACCCGAAATTCTTACTGAATCTGATTTAGAGATTTGAAAATGAATTTGTTGCGAGTATTGAAAATTCAGCTTCCTTACTCTTACTCCTGAGCATTGATCGATCGTCAAAGCCTGCATCATTTTTTTCCCTTGTTTTAATTATGATATTTCTTTGTCTTCTGACCAAGTGTTGTTATACTTGGCACAGGTATAATACCAATAGGTGAGATGACAATTTTTGGATTTAATAAGTGCTATAAGGGTGAAAGAGTTACCGTAGGAGCTCCTTTGCATGGCTGCAAGAAACAGAAATAAAGAGACAGAGTTAGATATTATCAAGACATGTGTATAAATAAAAAACAATGTGTGTTTTTTTGCAGGAGAGTACTGAAGGGAAAGGCATGAAAAGGGAACTTAGTGGGTTGTTGGTTCATTTGTGTCCAAAATATTAATCTCAATGAAAGCAAGGAGCCCTAATGCTCTTTGTTTCTCCTTTGTTTAATTAAAGAGATAATCCTACTAGGTATTTTTTAACTCTGGGGCTAGAGAAATTATTAGTTGCTTAGCTCCTGAAATACAATCATGCTTTGACAGGTTATGGCTAATCCCAGATCTTATTTATTTTTCTTTTTCTTTTTATTTTCTTTTTTCCTTTGGATATTAGTCTTGTTTATTTTCTAGTTGCACAGCTAACATGACTGCCAAAGAATAGCTGATCATATATCTAACGTGTAATGGCACTAGAATCACAGGTATTTACCAGTCTGCCAGATATGCACTCATTTAACTTGAATTCAGGTTCTCAACTTGAGTAAAAGGGAATAAAGATATAATTCAGATAGAAGAGAGACTAATTATCACACTTTTCTGTTTCATGCTGAAATTCTTATAGGAGAAGTAGAAAAAGATTGCAATCTTGCTAATAGCACAAGCATCAGCATTCTTAGCAGACTGATATTTCACTGTTTCTGTGGTAATATTTCTCTTCTTTGAGAAACTTTTTTTTTTTTAAACTTTGTCAAATCCAAAAGCAAGTGGATATAGCACCAAGTACAAAGGAAAAGAAGGGGGGTGTCTAAATTTACATTCGTTTTGTTGATCTTGCAAGAGGCAGCCCACCATTTACTCCCTGAGCCATCAATTACACCACCGCCTTGAAACCTGACACCTGTCAGCTTGTTGAAAGTGAGCCAGTTCCTTGGGCTCTTTGGGTCCCACAGTGCCGGTTCTTCGGGTGCTATTATTGCTCCTTGTATCTATTTAACAAAAATGTTTTCAATTTGTCATTTTCAACACAAATCTCATAGTCATGTATAATTTTGAATTATGTGAGGAGGATTCTGGTGCCCAGACTTTTTTATGCCACAAGTTGGCACCTCTCTTTTGCATTAATATTTCAAATTTACTAATTCAAACGACAAATCTGAAACATTGATCTCGTTCTTCCACATCCATGTAAAATTTTATGAATTTTCTTAAATGATTTTGCAAAAGATCAAGAGTCCATGAATAAAAGGATCAAATTAACTATAATATATAATCTTTAGTGAACTCATCTTCTTTTCTTTAATAAAAATGAGGATCTAAGTCCTCGTTTGATATATTGATATAAGAAGGTAAAAGGTTCAGGTTTTAAAATAAAACTTGGGATATAAAATCATTGGGGTCTCAAAAAGCAGTTGAGACTAAAAATAAAAATTAAAGTAAAACTAAATAGAAAGACCCTAAAGTGGAAAATGGAAAATGGAAACAGGAAGAGAAGTAAAAGATAAAGAAAAGGTAAAATAAAGTTTATTAAAGTATCTTGCTCAATTTAATTAGTAGCTCATTTAGTGAACTCATCTTTTTAGTCTCTTGATTTTACAAAAATTGAACTCAATAGTAATATAAGGTGTCACATCACATGTGAAGAACAACAATGAAGATCAAATATTTGGGTTCATGGTTTGGATCTTAAATTTTGAAAAGAGGTTGCGGCAATGTGTAGCACTGGGATCCTCCTTGCAGTTGCAGATAATATTTTGAAAAGGATAAGAAAATGTAAACACGTACAAAAATAGAACATTTAGATTCACCTCAATTGTTAGCTTGTCTTGGCAGGGACCCTTAAACTTGGTGGCATTGACTTTGTATCGGCGCCCTTCTGGTACGAGAAATACTGCATTTTCCAGAGAGCATGCTTTTTGCCACGCATCCAAAAAAGCCTACAAAATTATCAACTTTCCTTCAGATCAATGCATGCCCATTGCCCACAACCAAAAGAGTCGATGCCTAACCTTATTCTAATTGGAATGGTTTGATTCCTTTCTAATTTTATTGTGTCCATACCATACATTCAGTCTCTTGTGACAGCTTTGGCAGGGTCCATTGGAATCATACGATATTAAAAATAATTGATTTTAACCCCCACCTCGTAAATGATCATTACACAAAACAAATTATGAAGATCACAAAATTGATTTTTCTATATTGCCCCTTTGAAATACTTAAAATATATGTTTGCTACGGTATTCTGTTGGCACTTGGCAGCCTCTGCATTTTTTTACCTACAAAATTGTGTACTAAGACATGCTTATTTATGTTTATTACATAGTAACAATTTTTTTTTAAGGTCAAAGATAGTAACAAAATTTATCTTTACATAGCTTATTTGAGAATAATCAAACAATTTAGACAAAAATAAAATAGTTAGAGAGAGTTTTCCATTTGTTCTTTTTGTTGGTCTTCGACTCAAAATAAACATTTTATCCGCTGTTTGATGTGAAACAGACAACATAAAAAAGATAAGTTATTGTGTATGTTTTTTAATTTGTAGTTTTTTTTCCCACTTATTTTACTATACAAGATATTTATAGCTACTTGATATTATGTAAAATATTTTTTTGTTTTACTAAGTATCATTAAATGATACCATTTGATAATCCTTTTATAAATTTTAAATTCTATTCTTTAATGTTAGTTAATAAATTTACAAAAAAAAAAATATTTATAAAGCTGAAGCCGTTGCTCTTTTATGCATAATATTATAAAATATTTCAACAAACGAAAGCGAAACAAAACAGACTCCGCATCTAATGTTATTTTAAAAAAAAATAGTACTTTATCAGGACGCCATAGAGCAGAGACTGCCAACAGAATTCACGCTCTAGACTCCATTACATGAAGAATCATTACATGAATTACTAAAGGAGTTATGACACATAAGATCTACTTATTCCGGTTGGAAGAGCTATCATTCTTCCATTCTATAATAATGAGAAAATCACGTGGGCAGTCGAGTTATCATTCTTTTTTGCTTCTAAGTTCTAAGAAAAAAAAAGCAATTGCCGAAGCGTTACTACTTAATTATCTGATAAGCTATGCATAATCATATATAATGTTTCCTTTTTGACCTTGTACTTTTTAAAAATTAAGATGTGCGCATGTAGACCAATGATACTATATATAAATGGTAGAATATTTTATTTTTTCAATTATATATATAATAACTCACTGTTTAGTAGGGCTGAAAACGGAGCCGGATAATCCGCTCCGAATCCGAGTAATATCCGTATCCGGATTAAACGGATTCGGATAATACCGGATACGGCCTGTGTGTGCCTATTTGTTCCGGATACGGATTCGAATAAAATCCGCAGACCATAAACGGAGCGGATATCCGCATGTATCCGTTTAGTTTTTTCTTGCTATGGAAATAGAAGAGTATATAATAGCGTTGGTTTTATTTACTCATCTGTTGTGGGACTATAATATACAAGTTTTGATCCGGACCTTCTCATTTTCTCTTCTTTCCTTGATCCCGCTCTTTTCTCTTTCGTGCACTACCTGTCCCATCGCTCTTCTCTCTCCCGTCCAAGCACCAACGACAACGAGGCAACTACGCTTTCTAGGGTTTCCTCCTCCTCTCCTCTTGTCTGAAAGGAAGGATTTCGCTTGGCCGAGGTGCTGAAATTAGTAGGAAAAAGAAGGGGCTTTTCCGGTCTCAAAACTCGCTTGCTGTCTCTCCACTTCGCTGGCACCCTGTCGCACAAGCATAGCGAAATGGAGCAAATTCTTGTCTACTGGATTTCTCTTGCTAATTTAAATTAGTGGGAACTAATCGGAGTTGAATGAAATGAAGTTGTTGAAAAACTGCATAATTGAAATTGTGCTTGCTGGTTATGAAATTGTGCACTTTCTTAAACTGTCAGGGACCTTGGTAGTTTGTCCTTATCAAGGAGCTTAGGTGCCTTGGTAGTTTGTCCTTATCAAGGAGCTTAGGTGTATATGAGTTGATTATACCCTCCTTAATTTTCTGGTTATCGGTACAGTCCATACCAGTTTTAGATAGGTACTGGTGCACTTTCTTAAACTGTCAGGGATAATTAATTGTACTGTCATTTTGTAAATCGAAAGTCTTATATAGTTATATGCATGCTAAGATGGTAGTTTTTTATGTTTCAATTTTGTTAATTAGTATTTATATTTTAGAGTTTATATGACTCAATTATCCGACAATTATTCGTATCCGTATCCGTATCCGTGGATTATCCGCTCCGTATCCGTATCCGTTTAACGTGGATTTGGTTTTACATTTTGACATCCGTTTACTATCCGTATCCGTATTCGTATCCGTTCATTGAAATGTGGATGTGGATATGGTATCAGCATTATCCGCTCCGAATCCGCTCCGTTTACACCCCTACTGTTTAGTGTTTACCATTTTGTTTATTATTAGAAAGGCAAAAATGAAATAAATACAAAGTGACTTAAATAGTCCGTACATAAACCTTATATATGAATTTGAATTTGATTATCTAAAAATAAGAAGAAAAATATCACGTGCAAAGTGCAAACTATAAATAGAAACTAACGTTACTGTTAATATGCAAAAAGGACCCAATAAAATTAATTATTACTGTAGCGAGGAGTACCAATTACCTGAGTATCATCAGCTATGGCGTCCCCGACCGCGCCAAAGCTGTCAACATTGACTGAAACCTTTCCCGACACATTATCAGCCCCCCACATTTCAATGCCGATTTCTTCATCCTCTTCTTCCTCAACCTCAACCCACCATTTCTCTCCTATTTCTTCTTCATCCTCTTCTCCCCCCTCCCATGCTTCCACATTGCCGCCATAGTTTTCGCCTCTCATCTTCGAAATCACCAACAATAGAACCATGAAGTACATTGTCCAACTCTTCATCATCATCATCATCTCTCTCTCTCTCTCTCTCTGTCTCTTATTCTTCTCTGTGGTTTATGAGCAGACTTTGAATTTATATATATAGAGGAAGAGGAAGAGGAAGAGGAAGAGGAAGAAGGAGAGAGAGAGAGAGAGGTAATGTGGCTTGACTTGAAAGGATAAATTAATCAAAAAGAGGGAATGTTGTATCATGAATTGGGGCGGTGGTGGAAGTGTGGGTCTCTTTTTCCAGCTTCAAGTACAAGGGATCCAAATTTTCATTTTTCCAATGTTTAATTTAATTTTGTGTCATGTAGATCTAGATTCCTATCCTATCCCTATAAACCTACAAAATAATTTTGAAAAAATAAAAGAGAATTGATTGCTCCTTCCAGCACTCAGGAGGCTTTGATTCTCTCTCTCTCTCTCTCTCTGATTTTCAAAAGGAAGCAGCTGGGAGATGTATATATCTCGGATTGAAGGGGCATTTCAGAATAATTTTTCATTTGTACACATTAATTGCTATCATTTTTTTTTCTATTTTTGTTCTCTTTAGAAAAAGGAGGTAACAAAAAAAGAAAAAAAAAAGTTTATTATCTTATTCCAGTCATACTATAATAACTCTATGCTAATTCTATTTGGTTCCTGTCTACTACTATAGATCTAAAAAGGACCTTTAAAACAGGTAAACCCGGAGTGGACTAAAACCATAAATATTTTGAAAATTTGTAGATAATAAGACAACAGTGAATTTTAAAAATTATAAAATATAGTAAAAACAAAAGTTTAAACATTTAATATGGAGATCGTGTTGAACAGTTCACATTAATTGTTTAGACTTTGTATCATAAAATATGGACGGAAAATAAAAGTTTTACATTCCAAAACACCGTAGTCCACCTCAAATTTTAATAATCCTTTGTACTATTTTCATCTTTTTTCCTTTGAAAAGATAATCTCCATGTTGTTCAATCAGATACCCATAGCTTCTTTAGTTTTTTTTATATTATTATTTGTGTCCCTTTACTTCTTTTTTTTTTTTGTGATAATTGTGTCCCTTTGTTAATTGTTGCCCCCACCCCCAACCTTAATAATTAAAGCCGTCTATTGGGTTACATCATTAGTTTTAACGACCTATTACTAGTTTACTGCATGCATATAATTAGATTATCTTATCTTAATTTATGATGAATTGAATTGTTAAAATTTAGTTTGGCCTCATGGTAAGAACATTATAAGATGAGGAGGGATCCACTTAAACTATTATTTGGTGACACAAAATTATACCATTTTTTTTTAAAGTTCAAACATTCGATCTAATCCGTTCAACATGTTGGATATATTAAAATGTGCTTGCAAATCAAATTTTACATTTTTTTTAAAAATTTTTTTGCTATTTATTAAGATGGGTACAAAAATTCAATAGTTTGAAAACAACTATTTTGTAAAATACTTAATAAATAGTAAAATTATTCAAAAAAAATGTAAAATTTGGTCTCTAAGCTAGGGGTGTAAACGGATACGGATTATCCGCGGATAATCCGCTCCGAATCCGCTTATTATCCGTATCTGGATCAAACGGATACGGATACTTGCGGATACAGATACGAATAATTTTAGCATATGGAAAAATAATGCGGATACGGATACGGATAATTCCGTGAGGATATAAACGGAGCGGATATCCGTATATATCCGGATCCGAAATTAAATCTTTCAGCAGCTTTCAATTCATTTTATCCTTGCGAAATTCCCAAAAAACATACATATTCGTTTAAGTCCAAGAATCTTGGTAGTAAAATCATATAATCTATTAGAATAATGGATTGGTTCAGAGAACCAATAAGCAATTAGTCATGCATAATCATCACTGTGCAAACTTAAAAAGTCTATTAAATTTTTGTCAATTTAGGTAATCAAATTAGGTAATTTAAAATTATGAAATTTAGTACAATTACTCAATATCCGACAATTATCCGCTCCATATTCGTATTCGAATCCGTATCCGTGGATTATCTGTTCCGTATCCGTATCCGTTTAAGACGGATATGGTTTTCAATTTTGATATCCGTTTACTATCTGTATCCGTATCTGTATCCGCTTGTTGAAAAACGGATACGGATACGGATACGGTATTAGCATTATCCGCTCCGAATCCGCTCCGTTTACACCCCACTCTAAGCACATTTTAATATGGAGATCATGTTGAACTGTTTGGATCGATTGTTTGGACTTTAAAATTTTTAAAAATAGATAGTGTAATTTTGTGTCACCAAAAAAATAATGTAATTTTAACTTAGGACGGTTCAACTATCAAATGATTGACAACTACTTGTAGATTGGATAAACAATATATTTTTGGAAAATTATTAACGAAATTAACAATGCGTGTGTGGTCGGGGATGCAACCTTTAATGATTAAAAATTACTTCTTTCTAACTATAAACCAAAATTGTGCGTCAACTTGTTAATTAATATTATTACATAACTTTTTAAGTTTGCTACAATAAAATAACTACCAAAGCATGGTCTTTCTTTTTTAATATTATATATACTTAGCCAAGTCCCCACTCTCTAAATTTTCCTCGACTACTTTTTATCAACTTTTAAAAAATTGAATAGACATTAATTAATTAATTAGTGCATTTTTTTATAGTAGTCAAATAATTGTATAGGGGACCATATGCCTAATATGGAATTATGGATGGTGACTGGTATCGCGCCATCGCCTCTACGGACTACGGAGGAATACAGGTTTAGTTCTAGCAAGAATTTTTTTAAAAGAAATATATGACAAAATTAATAGGATCATTATTAAAAAAAAAATGTATGCATTGTTCAACATTTTTTTTTTCTTTTTTCTTTTTTTTTTTTTTAATGGAAACGAACAATAAGACTACGGATTCAATTTTCAATAAAAAAAAATTGAGTTAGACTTAAGAGGATCTGAAAACCTACATGCTTGTAATAGTAAAAATGAATCATAATTTTGGGTAGGGTGTAGCTAATTTTAATTTAATATTTCTTTAATGCAAAAAAAATAATCTAATATTTCTTGAGCTCAATTTCGACCATATCTAGGCCCAATGTTATGGGTCCGGATCCCCATAAAGTAACCCATTTTTTGGGTTTTGGATCGAGACAGTTTGATTCGAATTAGAACTGTACAAAAAATTCGTAGTTCGTGATTCGATTCGAGTTTGATTCGAAAAAGTTCGTAAAAAATTCGATTCGAAATAGTTCGAAATTAATTCAAACCAAACTCAAACTAGACCTAGTTCATTCGAAATACGCAAACTATTTTAGTTCGAATCTCAAAGTAACGTGAAACATTGATTTCCGCTGATAACTTATGTTCGCTAATGACTTAAAAGTTAAAACATAAAGACTCCCAGCCATAAGTCATAACTCGTAAGTCATAACCCTCGCTCTCAGTTCTGAAGCCCTTAACGATTTTCACCTCTCGCTTTCGGCAACTACAATCACTCTTCATTGTCGTAAAAAAAGTTCGTAAAAGATTTGAAATTGAGTTCGTAAAAAATTCAATTCAAAATTAATTCAAACCAAATTCAAACTGGAGTAAGTTCGATTTGGTTTGATTCGTTTGCAGCCCTAATTCGAATACGACTATATATATATACCGAGTTATTTTATCACACTTTTATTTTAATTATTGTAATATTTTTAATGTTGTGTCACTGTACTAATTAATTCGTATGTCTACTTATACATCAATATTGTAGGAGAGTTGTTATATGGATGTCTATTCTCTAATTTTTTTTATTAGAAATTTAAAAATTGATTTATCAGGAAACATATTGAAACAATGATTTGGATTCAAAGTATGATGGACTGAATCAATAGTCTAGTTACCTCTTAGTCATACTTGCACACCACCAGTAACACATCGCGGGAAAAAAAAAGTGATCGAACTATTGATCCGGTCACCCTGGACTGAATTTTAAATGCAGTCCAAGTGGTGACCGGATCAATAGTCCGGTCACCTTCCGAATCAACTTTTGAAAGAAAAGAAAGAAAAAAAAAAAGGAGAGCTTGAATTTTGAAAATTATCCGAGAGAGGTGGGGTTGATGGAACCATAAATTCAATCCTTACTATTTGTGGAAAATAAACTATCAAATCTGGTTCCTCATAAATCGGTTTTTTAATTTGGAAAAATAAAAAAATGTATATGCTCTTGTAATTATTTGATGAATAAATGTTGAGTTGCGTACTTGCGTAAAAGGTTTTGGTGCAATAGCAATCATTATCATAATTTTGTTTTCGCTTCACTACTCTCTCTAAATCGGAGGTCTAAATGTCTCATTATTATAGCAATAATTTATTGCTAGGTAATCTAATCTGACCCCTCCCATCACCCCATGCTACTTTGCTTGATAATTAATATTTAATAGCTGCGCAACCTACAATTCCATGCCAATCATATATATATATATATATATATATATATATATATGTCAACAAGAAATTAAAACCTAGTTTGCTTATTAATTGTCTCTGCAACATGATCAAACTATATATGTATTTTACTGGAAAAAGACGGACATGATTAAATTAAGTAGGTTTTTCTCAAACACCCAACGATAATTGTTTGTTTCAATTACCGGATCAAAAGCATTCCATATAGGAAAACTTTCTTTTTATATATATGAAGCTTTCTCACATGCACCATTTCTTCTTCTCCTATTAATTTTCGTAGATTTACATTGTTACAAATATAGTATGTCAAATCTCCTCATGATTATTTATTTAATACTTTAAAACAGAGCGAAACATTTTTTAATTAGCAGTAAAAATTGTTGTTATGCATGCGAAGTAACAAGGTACCTGATAGAAAAAAGTTTGTTTTAGCTCCTAAACTACTGATATTTATTAAAATTAGGTCATAAATCAATATTTTATTTTGGTTCAATAAACTCCTTCCGTTAATTGTCCTGTTAACTTTACTGCCAAGCAGCCCCTTCGCCCTTCGCCCTTCGCCCTTCGGTCATCTCTCTGTCTCCTTTCAGTAGTTTCTGTCAAAAATAATATTTTTCACGTGCATGAAATTGAGGTCACATATTTGAAATCAGGATAAAGGAATCCTTGTGGATATTAAATAATTGAGTGGTTTGATCTTCAAGTTTTACTCAATTTTGTTTGAGTTGGGCTACGGTACTTCGCGAAGTAAAGCAAGTGTTTTACTTCACGTCTGTATCTTCAATTTCAAAGTTTAAAACGTCGATTCGAACTGTTTAAGTTGATCTCCATATTAAATTGTGATTGGAAACTAAATTTTACAATTTTTAGAAACTTTATACTATCTTTTGGAATTTTTAAAAATCACTGATTTTTTATGTTCCGCGATTTTATGAAAATACAGTGATTTTAAAAAATTATAATTTTTTTAAAAGTGTAAAATTTGGTCTCCAAGCACAATTTAATATGAAGATCAACTTAAACATTTAGGATTGGCATTTTGAATTTTGAAATTAAAAATATATATCTAAAGTAAAACACTCGCTTTGTTTCGCAAAAGACCGTAGTCCAACTCATTTTTTCTTTTTCTTTTTACGGATGAAGCATCTGAGCATTCTAATTATAGCTTATATCTACTATTTTTGTGCATGAATACTCACATTTTAAATCGATATTAGTAGCTTACAACATGCTTTATAGACTGGAGCATAGTTGCTACTATATTGCTACACATTTTAAAACTATCTTATTTGTTTTCATAAATTTTATACGCATTTTAAAACAAAAAAAAAATATTTATATATTGTTTTGAAATTTTTTTCATTCATCAACTCAAACAGCTTGTCTTAATATTGCAATATACACAAGTAACACAACATTGTTGTTTTTTACATAATTAATGATAATACTTGAGATTGGATGTGGCATGATTTTATTTAACTTAGTTCGTAATGAACGAGTTATGAGCGAGTTGAGATATACTCATGCTCGGTTCAATAAGTTAACAAGAGAATTGATAATAAGTGAATTATTAACGGTTAATAACGAATAATTTTTTAGAGAGCAAGTCACGAGTTAGAAGATATTTTTTCATCCGTATAAAAAAAAATATTGTTGCACTGACACGTGGTTCACTGGTCAGGCCAGAAAAAAAGAAAATGAAAAATAGCAAAATGCAAAATCAGGTGGTTGACACTTGACAGTAGTTAGTAGTTACGCAAAAGACAAACATTCCCCTCCCCCCTGGCCCCTTGTGTAGACGAATCTTTTGTATCATGAATCCAGCGTGATGAATTCTGAATTATGAACCCCTCCCTCCAATACAGATATTATTCTAAAATAATTCAAAATTATATATATTATCCAGATCGTTCATTATAGTTAAACTGGTCCGATCTTAAAGCAACCTCCTCCCCCGCCCCTCCCAAGTCCCAACTGCATGGATTTTCTTCAGATCCAATAGACAACCTATCGTGTAAAATGATTAATCTGTATCATCTGGTTTAATCTGTACGAATCTCAAATAACCTGACACAAATTTTATTTACCTATTGGATTGGAATTGGATTGGTCCGAAGAAATTACCCAGGAAATAATCGTACCCACGAAAACATCGGATGGCGCTTGTAAGGGTGTTAAAAGCATATTAAACCCATATACAGCCCAAATATGTCAGACAAAGGTCACGCCCATTTCTAAATATACATAGCCCGAGCGAACCCAAAATATACAAGGCCTCACATGGGCCGATTCTTGCTTTTTCTATAAGAAAGGAAAATGTAGGCTGTCCGGCTTTCAGTTTTTTAAGACCCATTCACTTTACACTTTCTTTTTTGTCATTTTTTCCTCTATAAAAGGAAACCCATTTAGAATGTTTATATTACTTTTGAAATTTATTTTAGATTTATATATAATATTTATAAATTTAAGGTACATTATGTAAAATTAAAAACTTAAAAATAAGAAAGTATAACGTGGCATTTAGGGCCACGCGGCCCATTTGGAATGATCCACTCAAAACCCTATAAAGCTTCTCTTCTCCTTATTTGATTCGGGAAGAGAAAAATTAAACAGAAACCTAAAATAAAAGAGAGAGAGAAAGAGAAAGAGAAAATTGGAGAAAAATAAAAATAAATGTTTTGATAAATATTTTGATATTTTATTTCATGCGATCGGAATTTTGACTACATCGCGTCGATTCTGAATAGTCGTTGCAGTTCGATTTGGATTATGAATTGATGTCTATCAGGTAACCGGACTTCTCTATAATATGTGTTTTCGTTTTGTGTGATTGAATTGGATGTTTGAATTGGATTTTCAATTATGAAGGCATATTTAACGAGATGAAAAGTCTGAGATTCTGTTCGCACACAGGTGTACTCCTAAGTTTCAGTACAGCGAGCTGTACCTTTTAAAACTCGAGTCTACCTCTGGTCCAAACTGCAAGTGCACAGTCCTACCGTTGGTATAGTCGGGTATCGTATCCACAGGGACGGAATGAAACAACCGGACTCTACTTAGATCGACTAAAATTCTAGAAGTAAGAAAAGGTTGATTTGTTGGTTGTTCTAACAATTCTACAGATCAATAACAATATTAAAGTGCTTAAAAGAAGATTAAAAGTTGTTTTCAATTTATAAAAAGGGTTTCCAAGGTTTCAGATTTCGTATCTGTCTGGCCCCAGGGTATACGGCCTGTATAGAATCCTATACGGTCCGTATAGGCCCCTGAGTGAATACTGCAGCTACTGTTTCTGTGTAAGTACTTTTGTCTAGGGTTTCCATCGACCAGATCTAAGTTCCTTACCTCAGCTGCCGCAATTTTGGCTTAGAACCCGATTTACCGGACTCAACTACTCCCCTCTTAGATTCGTTAACCCTCAACTTTCGTAATTTTGGACTAAGTTATCTAAGTTACTTGTCGGTTTACTAAAGGTATCCAAGACTTTCGCCTCGAGGAAAGTTTCCCTTTCAGTACTCCTTGGCCCGAAAACCTACCTCATATACTTGGTCCAGTTGGATTGAGTATCATAGACTTGGCTCCTAACAATTAGACGTGCGCATTCATCTAACAGGATGACTAATCAAACTCAAGCAAGCAAAAACCAAGTAATTAAAATACTACACAACAAGATAAAAACTAAGCATTCAACACAAATTCAAGTAGCATACAAGTAAAACCAAACGTCAACTACATCTTAACTCCAGAAACAGTAAATTTAGCTACTCATGTTCTCAAAACAAAGCATAATAAAAGTTATGAAAGAGTTCATAGAAAAACAATAGAAAATCCGAAGATCCGTTGCAAAACTTCTTCTTCTTCTTCTCCAAGTTCTTCCTTGTCTCCCAAGCACCAAGAATGAATCCAAGATTCCTCTCAGATCTGGAATGATCCCCTTAATGCCCGAAATTGCGTATTGAAAGCCTTCCTTTTCAGTCCCCCCAGCAGTCTCTGTTTTCAATTCCAGCCTGGGTTTCCGAAATAGCTTGTACGGTCCGTGTAGGATCCTATAGGGACCGTATACCCGTGCCTTGTCTTGGAGAATTGTTGCCTCTGATATGGAACCTTCTGTGGTTTTGGGCTGATCTTATACGGGCCGTATGGACACCTATACGGGCCGTATGGAGAGGTGTCAGACCCAGAATTTCGCTCGTTTCCTGCAAAACGACAAACAAAACACAGCAGTACCACATTCTAATGATAATTAAGTAAAAATATCCATATTTATAGGCTTTAAAGCACATGTTTTGGTACAAATCAGGGTCGTAATCTAGGCAAAATAAGGAGGTATCAAATTTCCCCAAGCTTGAACTTTGCTTGTCCTCAAGCAAAAATTCTAACTTAGGTGTGGTTCTGGTTCTTTGACTTACCTAAATGCAAGTTAAACTACTAAGAGAAAAATTTGCATGATCTTGCGTTCGTTAGAAACCTAAAAAAGTAATTTTGGATAGTGAATTGGTTTTCCTTTGGTCAATTTTTGATTCACCCCACAATTCAATCAATTAAACCTCATACTCAAGAATGAATTGTTATTCGTAAGAACTAAACAACCAAACGTATCAATAGCTCATTTTTCTACTAAACACATGCCCTCATTTGTGGTGATTTATTTCCTTTTGAGTCCCCCCAAGCTTGGAACAAGCTTAGGTCAGAAAGTTGTAGACCTCGTGTGTTGGTATCATGCAAAATTTACTTTTGATTGTTGCTTTTTGTGACACTTTTATTCTTTATTCTTAGTACAAATTCGGCTAGTTATAAGTGGTGAACCATATCCCACCGATTTAATTCAAAAGCGCATTTTGCGTGCTCTTGGTTCGACCCATCCATGACACGAGCTCACACTTTTGATGTAAACTCGGTCACTTTATCGGGTGAACTAGCGGAGCAGAGTATCAAAGACTCATTACCATAAGTACGTCATAACGCCGTAACATAGGCAAGTGGAATCCTATTTTCTTTTCAAAATTTTCAATTTTACCCATTTTTCAACTGTTTTTCCTAAGATACCATGATTACACACATTCAAAGGTATTCATTCATACCAGTGAATATTCCAATCTTTCTTTTTGTTTTCAAATCCCATTTCCCTATTTAAAAAAAAAGGCACAGTTTAGTACCATACGGCCCGTATAGGTTCCCATACGGCCCGTATAGGTTCCCATACGGTCCGTACAGGGTTCCAAATGCTTTTCTTGGTATAATTCAATTTTTCAGTTCTACAAAGTCCCAAAACAATCTATCCTATGTGGTTCTTTCAATCAAACATGAGATTATTTCTAATTTCACAAATTCATCCCAAACATGACCAAAATTTTTCAAATTTGTCCCTAATTCACGCAATCACACAAATTTATCAACAAAACATAAGAAACAAAAAACAAACATGCAAACAAATTACATGCAAACAACTATCACCCCCCAAGCTTAGTTTGAGCATTGTCCTCAATGCTTCAAGACGTAAAAATAAGATAAAAACTGGGGTAGTGGAAACAAACCTGATCAGTAGTCGGTAGAGGGGTCAGTGGGGTCTTGTAAAAGGGAGAGGGCGACTGAAGGGACGTGACCCTTCAAATCACGCCTGTTGGTTTTTGTATGGTCCGTTTGGCAATGTGTGCGGACCGTATTCAAATGTGTGCGGACCGTACGACCTCCAGAAACCTGTATTCCTCCTATCTAATCAGAACTAAAATGCAAAATGTAAATTGAAAAACGTAGATTAACTAAAATAAAACCTAAATATGCAAAATAAAAAATGTTTTTTTTTTATTTTTTTATAAATTGAAAAAGGAAAATTAAAAAGGGCTTGGGTTGCCTCCCAAGAAGCGCTCGTTTTAGGTCTTGAGCTCGACCACCTTTTGTCTACGTCTCTAAGATCAATCCTTCGCTGTTGCCAATGTCGAATGTGCCGAAGGGATACACCATTCTTTCCTCATACGGGTCCAACCATCTTTTCTTTTTATCGCACCAAGGGACAAAATGTACAGACCGGGCTGCTTGCGTACGACCCGTATGCTGGTTTGCACGGGCCGTGTACTTGTGGCCATCTACTGGTGATGTCCTGTGCATGCATGTGGCTGGGTTCGTGCCAGTCAGTTTCTCGATCAAGTCCTCGATCACAGTTTGCTGAGTTTTCAAATCCTCCAAGAGTCTAGCAGTGCGATTCGGGTCGAGGTTGGTTGTGACAGGTTTGAGTTCGTGTTTGGCCTGCTCTGGCTGGACTTGCATACGGGCTGTGTGCATGGGTGTACGGGCCGTGTGCTTGGAATCCGGGTCGTGTGCTGGTTCCACTAGGTTGTTTGTCAACACTTCTGCGGTACACGCCTTCTCTTGAGCATCTTTCTTCTCCTGCAATTCAAACAAATAATCAGGGGAATTTTTAGACGACCTACCGTATTGCTCACGGAGTTGTCCTTTAGCCAATTGATCAACCACATCGACCGCGCAGCATGTTTCTGGTTCAGATGGGTACTTCATAGCTTTGTTGAGATTAAACTGAACTTTCTCATCTCCAATCTGCAGGGTCAGAGTCCCATCCTTCACATCCATCAGTGCCCCTGCTGTTATGAGGAATGGTCGTCCCAATATGATTGGTACTTCCTTGTCCTCTTTCATTTCCATCACCACAAAGTCTACTGGAACAAAGAATTTACCGACTTGAATTGGCACATCTTCGATCACTCCGAGCGGCAAACGAACAGAGGAATCTGCTAGTTGCAAGGTCATGCGTGTGGGTTTAAGCTCACCAATACCGATGCGGTCATAGACTGTACGTGGCATGAGACTCACGCTAGCGCCCAAATCACATAAGGCTTTCTTGATGCTAGCTTTTCCAATTGTGCAAGGTATGGAGAACTTGCCAGGATCATCCAAATTTGGTGGAAGCTCATTCTTCAATATGGCACTACACTGCTCGGTGAGCCTCACTGTCTCCTTTCCCTCCAAGCTTCGCTTGTTTGAGAGGATGTCTTTGAGAAACTTGGCATAAGTTGGGATTTGTGTCAGGGCTTCGGTGAACGGAATGGTGATGTGCAACTGCTTGAGGACTTGAGTGAACTTGGCAAATTGCTCATTGACTCTGTGTTCAGCTAGTCTCTGTGGAAATGGCACAGGTGGTCGGTAGGGCGGTGATTTCTCGGTCACCTTCTTTTTCTGCTTCTCAGCTTCCCTTTGTACGGTCCGTATGGGCAGTTTTCTTAGACACATTTTCAGGTGGTGCATGCTCGGATTGCTCAGAATTCACAAGTGGTGGAATATGTACGGGCCGTATAGGATCTGTACGGACCGTATACTCGTTTTCTGGTTCGACAGGCATGGCTGGTCCTTGGTAATGAGTTCCGCTCCGCAATGTTATCGCTTTGACCTCTCCTCTGGGGTTGATTTCTGGTTGACTGGGCAGCTTTCCAGATTGTTGTTGACTAGAGGTGGCTAGGCGACTCATTTGCATCTCCATCATCTTGTTTTGAGCAGCTAAACCAGCCAATTGAGCACTAATCGCTTACATCTACTCGAACATCATCTGATTTATTTTCTCTTGCTCATGCATGAAATCGCTCACAGCGGGAGCAATATACGGCTCGGGTGGACCTGATTGAGGTGCATGGATGTTCGAGTTGTTGAATGCGGCATTGTTGTAGAAGTTGCGATTGTTGTTGTTGCTGCTAGAAGGGTTGTTATTGAAGGGTGCGGGGTTATTGTTCTTCCACCTCCAAGCCTGTTGCTCATTCCGGTCCTTGGAATATGATCGGTTGAAAGGAGGTTTTGGGAAGTAGGATGGCTCAATGTTGAGAGAGTTGACTTGCTCGGGTTCATCATCCCTTTGCGCGAGTGGGCAGTGCTCATACAGGTGCCCCTCGTCCCCACACATAACACAAGATTTCGATTGTTGATCGCCAAGTGCCTTGACAGTCATCTTATCAAACGCCTTCTGCATAGCATCCAACTTGGCAGTGAAAGCAGTGATCTGATCGACTTCAAGTCGGCCACCTCCAGTTGCACGAGTGCTTTCTCGGCCTGACCATTGTTGGTTGGTCGCTATGCTGTCAATCAAGTTTATCGCATCGGTCGTCTCTAGGTCTAGGAGAGCTCCACCTGCAACTGCATCAACAGAAGTACGAGAACTATCAGTCAAACCAGCATAAAAAGACTGAATAAGTAACCAATTGGGAATACCATGATGTGGACAAGAGTATTGCAATTCCCTAAATCGTTCCCATGCCTCATTTAACATTTCATCGGACCTTTGTTTGAAACTGGTCAGTTGGGTCCTAACCTTGGCAGTTCTTTTGTGAGGAAAAAATCTGGTCAAAAACAGTTTGGACAGTTCCTTCCAAGTGGTAATTGAATCCCTTGGTAACGACCCTAACCATTTCTTTGCCTTATCCCTAAGAGTGAAAGTAAATAAAGCAAGTCTAATATAATCATTTGTTGCGCCATTGATTTTAATGGTTGCACAACACTCGAGAAAAGTCTGAACATGGGCATGTGGATCCTCATGATCCATGCCATGGAACGTGTTCTGCTGAACGATGTTGACAACGCTCGGATTGAAGTTGGGTTGGTTGCCGACAATCCTTGGCAGTCGGATTGCTCCTCTAACATCTCCAGCTCTTGGGACATTAAACTCTCGCAATGTCCTTGGCACAAAGTCTGCTCCTTCATCATCTGAGAGTTGCTCATTGAGCACTGGATCTTCTCCGTTTTGACTCATGGTGCCTGGTTGTGGATCTGCCTCTCTGTTGTCGGGTTGTACGGTCCGTATAAGCCTTGTACGGGCCGTACGCAAAGGTGACAGATGCGGTGGTGCTGGAACAACTGTATTGGAAGTTTGCCCCTTGCTTCTTAGATCGTAGTGGTTCTTGGGCTGTGAATTTTCCAGTATGTTCCTGAAAAAGATGGAAAAAGTAAAAATTAAAATCTAGAATCAAGCAAAAATAAGAAAAAGTCTAGCAATTTTAGTTGCCGTCCCTGGCAACGGCGCCAAAAACTTGTTCGCACACAGGTGTACTCCTAAGTTTCAGTACAGCAAGCTGTACCTTTCAAAACTCGAGTCTACCTCTGGTCAAAACTGCAAGTGCACAGTCCTACCGTTGGTATAGTCGGGTATCGTATCCACAGGGACGGAATAAAACGACCGGACTCTACTTAAATCTACTTAAATTCTAGAATTGAGAAAAGTTGAATGGGGTTTGTTTTAAATTCCTATTTGATTGAAACAATGATTAAAGCAATAAAAATAAGATTAAAAGTTGTTTTCAATTTATAAAAAGGGTTTCCAGGGTTTCAGATTTCGTATCTGTCTGGCCCCAGGGTATACGGCCCGTATAGAATCCTATACGGTCCGTATAGGCCCCTGAGTGAATACTGCAGCTACTGTTTCTGTGTTAGTACTTTTGTCTAGGGTTTCCATCGACCAGATCTAAGTTCCTTACCTCAGCTGTCGCAATTTTGGCTTAGAACCCGATTTACCGGACTCAACTACTCCCCTCTTAGATTCGTTAACCCTCAACTTTCGTAATTTTGGACTAAGTTATCTAAGCTACTTGTCGGTTTACTAAAGGTATCCAAGGACTTTCGCCTCGAGAAAAGTTTCCCTTTCAGTACTCCTTGGCCCGAAAACCTACCTCATATACTTGGTCCAGTTGGATTGAGTATCATAGACTTGGCTCCTAACAATTAGACGTGCGCATTCATCTAACGGGATGACTAATCAAACTCAAGCAAGCAAAAACCAAGCAATTAAAATACTACACAACAAGATAAAAACTAAGCATTCAACACAAATTCAAGTAGCATACAAGTAAAACCAAACGTCAACTACATCTTAACCCCAGAAACAGTAAATTTAGCTACTCATGTTCTCAAAACAAAGCATAATAAAAGTTATGAAAGAGTTCATAGAAAAACAATAGAAAATCCGAAGATCCGTTGCAAAACTTCTTCTTCTTCTTCTCCAAGTTCTTCCTTGTCTCCCAAGCACCAAGAATGAATCCAAGATTCCTCTCAGATCTGGAATGATCCAATTAATGCCCGAAATCGCGTATTGAAAGCCTTCCTTTTCAGTCCCCCCAGCTGTCTCTGTTTCTAATTCCAGCCTGGGTTTCCGAAATAGCTTGTACGGTCCGTATAGGATCCTATAGGGACCGTATACCCGTGCCTTGTCTTGGAGAATTGTTGTCTCTGATATGGAACCTTCTGTGGTTTTGGGCTGATCTTGTACGGGCCGTATGGAGACCTATACGGGCCGTATGGAGAGGTGTTAGACCCAGAATTTCGCCTATTTCCTGCAAAACGACAAACAAAACACAGCAGTACCACATTCTAATGATAATTAAGTAAAAATGTCCATATTTATAGGCTTTAAAGCACAGGTTTTGGTACAAATCAGGGTCGTAATCTAGGCAAAATAAGGAGGTATCAGATTCGAATTCGATTGTAAGATGATGAGATTATGTGTCTTGAGAATGTCAGAATTGTCTGTGACATTCTAAATGTACGAATATTGTGTGACTTGTTTTACTGATAACTTTGAATGAATTTGTGTGAATTAATCCAGTCTGTTTGAGTAGTTGTTTAATTAAGCTAATTATAGAGAAGTGCATCGTTAAATAACTGATTACTAAAGATCATTAAGTCAATGTGCGTCTATTAATGTTTTTTATTATATTGTCACCTAAATAAAAAATAGTAAAATTCTAAAAAATATAAAATTTGGTCTCCAAACATATTTTATTATGAAGATCATGTTGAACGGTTTGAATCGACTATTCAAATTTTAAAAACAGAGATAAAGAATATGGTGCATATTGGAGTAAAAAATGATAGTGCATTTGAACCATCCTCCAGATATCTAGATACCATCACAACTTGGTTGTGAACTTATTTAACCTTAAAAAAAATACATCAAACATTATGCTCTAAATGTTGAAATGCATTTACAACATTTTTTTTTAACTTCTATTCATGTTTTTAATGAATCTAGATTCTAGACAACATTTTAAGTTATATATCTCCAATATCGACACCCACACCCACACACACACACACTAGATATTATCATTCAAAATTGTTTTTAATTTCTAGCGCTAAAAAATCAGTCGGAATGCTTTTAGCGAGTTGGGGGTGTATTTATTAAAGCTTTTTGTATATTGTGGTCTCATTTTGATCATATAATCACTAAAACTAATATATGTATTGTCGATATTAATAGGTACAATGTCAATTTGTTTGTGCCAAATAAATAAATTTAACAAATATATTACGCACAAAAATATATGAAACTATATTTACAATTTTTTTGTGTGCCTCGTTTATATATGTTTTTAATGAATTAGAACATCATTTCTCGACGTACTAAAATTGACAAATATATCATGCATTCACACCCATTAATCAATTAACCAAGAAAAGAAAAGACAACACCAAGAAGTATTTCAGTACATGCATCACCTCATATAACAAAACTTTTTTTGCCTTGATTATTCTTTCATCAAGGAGGAAATATTACACGCGTGGAATTGTTCTTGTACATGATCAATAAACACTTAAAACAGGTATAAAAGATTTACATCAAAAGTTCTCTGAATATCAAAAATCTCCTAATTACTATCCCTTTCTAACAAGAGAAAAAGATGTACGTACCGCATGATCCTAACAAGATTCAACTATACCACCATTTCTATCCTCATCCTCGACTCCACAAACCGCATCAAAATCAGAAGCATGAATGCTCCTCAGGTCCTCGTGGCCGTACTTAAGCGCAGCAACAGCATAGCACACAATTGCAAACAAAAATGTCAACACAACGAGCCCGAAAAACTGGAAGTTCGCTAGGAACTCGCCCCTTAGCTGGCTCTCCTTATCATGGCACTCTATGCCATTAACCTCCAACTTGCACCCAGTCGGCATCATCGATCCGTATAGAGTGAATGCAGTTTGGTAAAACCAGAGGCCTTGGAGGGTTATTGAGATACCGTTTGCGAGATCAACAGGAAATGATGAGGGAAAAAGCGCACCCGCTACAGAAGTGAGTACACATAGGCCTACTAAGATTACAAGAAGGAGATGGTAGTATCCTTCTAGACCGGTGTGTGCGGTCGAGTGGAAGTAGAAGAGGAGGTACTCTGATGTGAATGCCGCAGCTCCGACCAGACATAGTGTTCCCTCTGGGAGCGGCAAAAACCTGGAGACATGAATTATATAATTCCATCAGCTGCATTGGTCTAATTCCTCAATTTTATCAATTTTGTTAAAAAAAAAAAAAAATGGGGTTTCATTACATTTATATTAAGTTCTTTAAACTACTTAATTAGGATCTGCAAAGTAGAAATATATACACGTCTATGACTTTGCTCTGCACTCATAGCTTACTAATTACATCAAAGAGGCTCACTCATTACATCTAACCAATTGAATTTCAAATTTTGAAATAGGCGCCATAAAAATCATGTCATGGACATAAAAATACTTCAAGAAAAGGGAGGTGCGATTGCGGAATTTCTGGATAATATGAGAGTTACATAATAAGATCTAAAAGTTAAACAAATTATCACTGATGCTATTGAATGTGACACTGTGACACAGATGGTACCATGGTAGTATAACAGAGGATCTGGAATAATCCAGCGTGAATTACAACATTTCTAGCCCCCACAGTCTGGATTTTCTTTGACACTATAATAACTATATCTGCAACTATTTAGACCATATAGTACATATTTGCAGCGGAGAATAAGATATAGATCGGACCCACCGAACAGTGATTTTTTACTCGATTGGACACAATTATAGATAAATCAATAGGGATATGAGAAACAAAACAAAAAATTAGAGGGGTCCATAGTAAAAAGGGTCATCATCGGTTTATCAGTTACCGATGCTTAAAAGGTGTATCTATGTTCAGAAATGGTAGGCGATTCTTTTCAATGCTCTTTGGGTCCACAGCTGGACTTCTAGAAGCATCGTTGATGCAACAATCCTATAACTTTTTTGCACACACATCCCAATAAAAAATCAATTAATGAAAGGAAGTCCCCCGATCTTTCAAATCCAACATACATGCATGTTTAACCAAATAAAACCTCCAAATTCTGGAAATAAATCTGCCGCGATTCTTAATTCGCAGAAGCATGTTTTTTCATATCTAACTATTAATTTTTTTTTAAATACATAAAAACCAATTGCTTTTGAAATTCCTACATGGATGAATACTCCCAAACTGCACTTTTAATTTTTTTTCACAGCAGATTTATTTCTCCAAAATCAAATTACATGGATGAATAGAATACTCCCAAACGGCACTTTTAATTATTTTTTTCAGTAAATGTGTAGATTATTGTCCCTACTTTAGAAACCACAATTATGATAGCAGTTTCTTTTCCCCTCGTTCATATAAAAAATTTCCTATTACGGCTGACATGGAAAACCAACTTACAAAGAGTTGTTCCCTTGTTGGAATATGACTCAAAACTCCATTATTTCAATATGAAGGCACCATTAATTAATTTTCAAAAAAATAAAAACGACAAAACCAACTTGTATCAAGTACTCACTTGGTTTTCTCTGACAGAAGCGCCATGAGACCATAGAGGAAGAACATGAGCAGCATACCAGCATGCTCAAAATCGTTCATGTGGGCCGGGTTCAAGATCATCTCAGACCCAGACCCGACAAAGATCTTCAGATGCGGTGAATAGAAGAACTCTATGCACATATCAATAAACGCGCCAATGGCCACCACATACAACTCCAGATGCCACAACTTCCCTCCAAACCCGCTTACCCCGTTCCACACCCGAACCCGAAATGACCGCGGATCCGATACGTACCTGACCAGAGCAGCCCAGACATGCCATGTCCCTACTAGCAGGAAGAGGCTTCCCGGAAGCACGTGCCCTCTGAACGATCCCATCACGTGGCCTCACCTCACCGCTCAAGCAAAGAATCAATCCCTCCTGTCAATATTCTGTTTTTTTTTTTTTTGCAATTCTGCCCTTGGATTTAGCAATAATGACCGTCCGTTGACTTTTTTTTTCGCCGCTTTATGAATGAAAGATTGATTCGTCGTTCTCTACGATCTTTATTCCTCCCCTAAAATCGCAATGAAGAACAAAACATTTCGAAAATGATAATTCAGCATAGATCGAGAACGAAAAGCAGTGAAAGAATACATTCAAATATTGCAAAAAAAAAAAAAAAAACAGTGGATTTAGTTTCTCTATTTAATTCTCAAAACGCCAAAACGAAAGAAAATTGGGAAGAGTGAGAATGGATCTGTATGTTAGGCAAGGAAGGAGATCAACGAGATGCGCAAGATCGAACTTACTAAAATTAGCGCACAAAAATTTAGAGTGATTACTATAAGCTTACGTTGAAGTAGAGAGAGGTGGATGGAGGATAGATATCCTAACTGGAGTTATACTGCGCACACCAAATTAAGGAGAAAATTATGAATTTTCAAAGAAAACAAAAATCCGTAACAAGTGCTCAAGAATTGGAAAGGTGTAACGCAACGCAATAGTTCAAGATCAGAGAGAGAGAGAGAGAGTACCTTGAGAAGTTGTCACCGCCTATCTCCAGTTGATGTGTGATATCAGATGATTCGGATCCATCTCCTTGTTAATTATTCCTAGCTGCCAAACAGCCAAAGTGATGTCGACTGGCTGTACCCGTTGCCACGCAGTAATTTACCGTCTATTACCGGTTATTGTTGGTGCGTTGACCGCCGTCTATTCTTACATGGTATTGGTACGAGCCGGGGAGGGGCCGTCTATCTTCTTCTTTTGCTTTCCTCTTTTTGCTTTTGCCTTTTTCTTTTTTCCTTTTTTATTATTATTATATTATATGATGATAGATCAATTAAGCAAAGTGACTGAAAACTGTGGTCGGACTGCATTCCTGTTGAGGAATTTTAGACCAATTAATTAAGGATAGTTCATGACAGGTGTTTTGCATGGGAAAAAGAAAAATAAAATAGTTGTATGGACGGATATTATTCTTGTTTCAATCGTTCGTTGCTACTGAATATTGACTAGTCAATATTGTGGATATTACTTGTCAGTTGTCACACACTTTAATTTATGGTTCGATAAACCTAGTTGTAGATCTAAATTAAGTAAATTTTAACACATCTAGTATGAATTTTAAATAAACAAAAGGTAATTCTAATATATTTGTAATCAGAGTTTGTCAGAATACATCTCGAATTCTGAAATTTCCTGAGGAAGATGGAAAGAATTAAAAATTAGGAAACAAATATGCTGTTATTCCAACGGATAACATAACCTGTTATTCCGATTTCAGCCGTTTACTTTTATTAAAATTCGCATATGAAAAAATAATTTTCTTGAGATTCGTGTGTGAAAAACTTTGAATGGTTGCGATAGAGATAATAGGGTTGGAATAACAGCAGATTTATTTCCTAAAAATTTAATTCTTACTAAAGAACGCTTATTTAATAAGGGTGCGTTTGGATGGGTGAAGAATAGCTACTATTCCGGATTAGCACTATTCCGAGCTACTATCCGGCATTTAGGTGTGTTTGGATTAGCAAATAGTCACTATTCTTTGTTTGTCTTTTACGGGATAGTCCACTATTCTACTATTCCTACAAAATGTTAGAATAGCTACTATCCTAAAATTGAGGATAGCTCTATCTTTGCTACTATTATTGATTCATCCAAACGCACCCTAAGATAATAAGATTAAGAATGAATGCTTAATATTTTTTTTTCTCACGTTGCAATATGTAAAGAATAAAGGATTAACGAATCAAAATAAAATATTAAGAATCAAATAAATTAGTACATCAACTCCATGAAAGACATGCCAATGACAAAAGGGGGATAATATTCTAATCGGATGTCATTAGAAAAAAAATCATTTCGAAATTTTTTAAACATTATTAGCTACTTTTTTCATTGGTTCAATACTAATAAAAAGTATATACTTTGTTGTTTCTTTTCTGTTTTCTGTTTGAAAATCTAAGCGCATACATGTTGTACTTTACAATATATATAACTTAGAACTCGATCTATATTAACTTTTTTTTTGTTTAAAAAAAAATGGAACTAGAGTTATTTTTCTTATTTTGTTTAGGCAATAAAAATACAAGTCAAAGAAAAGGTTGAGTTAGTTAATTTTTTATAGTTATAGCAAAGTTTTATTTATTTTTTATTAACATGATTGATCTATTTAATAATGGACTTATTTTGCCCGCAAATACAAAATGAACATTTTGAAAACAAATTAATGTGATCTATATTTAAAACTAAATATGTATTCATAAAAAAATTTGAAACATGTTATCCTGAGATTGTTGGTAATGAATAAATTTCACAAGGGTGAATATGCAAAAGATTTGAGTAAATTAGATTCGCTGTAAATGTAAGTTGTCTAATTTCCTAGATACAACAAATTACAAATCATTTCATTAGAAATTGATGATTTTGATTGCTAGAGAGAATATGACAGAATTGTAAAAATTGAAGAGGTTCCCAAGTTCCCAACTCTTTCATAAGATAATTTGAGGTAAGCAGAGGAAAAATTACAAAACTTTAATAGGAGTCTAAAATTTAAATTCAAGTCTTCACACTTATAAAATATAATTCTAACTACTAGGCTGTATAAATAGTTTTCAAAAATTAAATTAAATTAAATTTTAATATATATAATTAAAAATTTGAAATTATAAAGATAGCTAAACACTTTCAGGCTAACTTTTACATCCGCCTATACTCATTTGAACTAATAAGAAGATACATGCAACTTATTTGTTTATTTAAATAGTCATATATATGATTGGTAATCATGATTATTAATTGATATGTTGTTAACATGAACTATTTTGTGCAAATTGGAATTGGATGCATGTTGGGGAGTTAGACGACTAAAGCTGTACAAATTGCTGACTGGTAAGAATTCAACAAATAAATAAAATTGTGGGAACAGAAAAATTAATAGGTTTTATTCGGCACAATTGCAGTTGTGTCTATTTCAGCGCATTAAAAATGTGTTTTCTCCTATTTCACCTCCCACGTGAAAATAGTTTATTAATTCATCTGCATAAAAAAAAAAAAAAAAAAAACAGAGAGAAATGAAGTGTACAAATGAGAAGTTTGACTGTAATTTTACCTTCCAATCCACTTCGGTTCAGCAATTATAATGACATGATTGCATATTCTTCTACTATTTTAAAAGTGGATTAGTGGATACTGATTTTTAACGTAATGAAATGTAACAACAACGACCACTTAATAAATGTTTAGAATTTATCTGCAACTGGTACGACGAAGGAATATTTTATTTTTATCTCTAAGCATCGACTCCGGTTCAGATTCAACCAGTAAAGATATTGAAAGAGTAGTTTTTGCTTCCTGCAGCGCACAAATCATATGAAACACCGTTTCGACTTTGTAATCTATTCACTGCATTAAGCAAAAATTATTCTGTCAATAATTTACGCACAGAGGAGACTTAACCCTTACAGCGGATCGGACGGTCAGAGATACACCATCAGCAGAGATTAAAAGTGGGGCCATGCTCCTTAGAGATGAGAGCATAACAACTGCGATGGAAATGGAATCAATCAGCAGAGATTAAAAGTGGGGCCATGCTCCTTTTAGGTTAGCAGCTCCTCTCATAATTAAAAAAGGGACCCAACTACTTTTAGCAGCTTGTAGCCTTTGTAGATATGAGATATCAATCAATCAATTAGATTATCATAACCTCATAACAACTGCCTCATTTAATTAAATAAATTTAAGCCAGTGGCACGTCTTTTGAACAAAACCTAATTTGTTAATCCCCAAATAATATTTTACGAGTTACAACTTACAAGTTTACCGGTCATAATTTAATTTAATTTAATTTAATTTAATTTTTAGTCGGTCCCACATATCAATGTGCAATTGGGAGTAGGTCCCATGTCCATCGGACTTACTTTGGTTCGATGGCTTCATTCACCGTCTAATTTGCTTTAAGAATCATGTCAATGCTTTAAATGTCGTGCTATTCTGCTTTAATTTCGTTTGCACAGATCTCAAAATGAATCGGACAGATTTAGAGCTCGTTGAACTAAAAATAGGTCTGATAGGTATCGGACCTACACCGATCTCATCAATGTGACAGATAGAGTAATATAGAATTAGAGGAGACACTCCATTACTGTCACATGTCATGTGTTCCCAAAAATAAAATTAGTTTTCAAACAAATTTTTTTATTTATAGAAAAAATATTAAATAAGAGAAGAAAAGCGAAAGAGAAACTCAGCTTTTCGATATATAAAAGAATTAGTATAATTTTTACTAATTTCATCCATCCATTTTTTTTTTTGTTTATGCACGGTTACTTAGGTGAGTGAATCACAAAAAAAAAATAGTTTGAATTCGTAAAAATTCCACCGATTCTTCTATACATTTAAAAACTAAGATATTCTTTTATTTTTTTTCTTTTATTTTATAATATTTATTATTCACTATAAATAGAAAAATTATCCGGCTAATGATCGCATATAATTAAATTATAGTGTATTATTGTGATTATTTAGACACTACATACTGGTAAATCAGAACCAATGAGCTATGAATTGTCTTCGTAACTTGAGAATTTATGATAGAACGCAAATAATCAAACTCTATCAATAGTCTATGTGACTAATATCAAAACGTCTATTTTAGAGTCGTAATGCAATTAATTAATTTTCTAGTGTTCAATATTCAGATAGTCAATCTAAATCGTTAGATGTGATCTCTATTAGAATGTGCTTAGAGACCAAATTTTTGCATTTTTTAAAATCTTTTTACTATTTATTAAGTCATTTTTAAAATCACTGATTTCAATAAATAGGGATAATTTTCAAACCCGTCTCAATAAATAGTAAAAAAGTTCTAAAAAAATATAAAATTTGGTCTCCATGCACATTTTATAATAGATTAAATGTTGAACGGTTTGAACTTCAAAAATATTAAAACTGAAGTGTTTGTTCCACAGTCCTGGAACAAACGTTTTATATTAGCCAGAAAATTAATTAAGTATTGACTTCTTCGTGAACTCAACTTTAAATTATATCGTATTGATTTCAAATGACGAATCCAAACTGTTAAAACACATCTATCTAACGAGTGATGCGTCTACATACAAAAAAAAAATTAACTTTCGAATTAATTAAGTATAAAGTCAAGCGGTCAAAATTAGAAGGTTTATAAATTCACTTTAATGCATTCAATTTTTGAATTTTTTTTACCCATCGGTTCTATATAAAAATTAATTTGAAAATTTAAATTTTTTGCATGTAAATGCATCAATGAGATAGAAGAGTTCCAACAGTTCGGATTCGTCATTTGAATCCAATCTGATAGATCTTAGAGTTTAGTTCATAAAAAAATTGGTGATCTCAAGAACATCCTAGTTCTATTCAATTTCGAGATATTAGATTTTTGACAACATGTTAGAACTTATATACATTTGAGAAAATGTTCCAAATGTGTATGCTGTATCATTCTAATTAAATTCTTCACCTAACTATATCATAAATAAGATACAAACTTGAGAGGAAGCAAGTAAATGAATCTTGTATTCTCTCTAAAAAATATACTTAACGCATTACTAGAGTTCCTACATAGTGATATGATATAATTAATGCGTGCGCATTTCATACTTAACAAACAATTTTTATTAATAATATTCATGTTACATTCATATTATTCTTCTTCAATACCTTCACGATCAAATAGACAAATGTCTCCCCGAATAATTCACTATTATTCACGAATTTACGAATTTTATTAATAATATTCATATTATTTTCGGTATATGGAATAATTCATGGAAATTACTATTTTCTGTTGTTATAAAAAAATAGAATTATACATTATTTGCATTATAAAAAGAATAATTACACTAGACTCTGTAGTACAATCCCCGCACCATCCCCATCCTCCCTACGTCATTTATTTAAGAGATTAATTTATATTAACTACCTTAACTAACTTTCATTTAATTAATCTGGTCCCGCGATAGAAATGCTGCAAACGCATTGCTCTTTCCTTTCAAAATTCAAATTTGCCTTTTTTACCCGCAATTTTATTTTTTGAGGCTGAGACCATCCTATGCGATTTTAAAGATAAATACTTAAACTGTCCAGGAATAAATACTTCAATTTTGAAAATATATTCTTATTATGTATATGATAAATACTTAATTGTTTAAAGATAAATACTTCAGTATTTTAGAATTAATACTATATAAATTAGGAATAAATACTGCTGTGTTCAATGAATAAATACTGCACTGATACTTTAATTGGAGTATTTTATCCTTAGTGATAAATACTTCCCTTTCGAAGTTGGCCCAGGAAGTTTTGGACCCGATGAGTGGTCCCCCATAGTGCGGAGATGATACAACGAAAACGTGTTAATTTATGCGGGGACACAATTTTGTCATTTTGTAATTACAGAAATACAGTTCGCTTTATAGAGATTAATACTTATACTCACCAGGGTAAATACACCAATGCATCATGATAAATACATTATTTCCTCACGTTAAATAATATTATTATGTTTAATGTTTTAGTGGTCCCATGGTAGTTATGAAAATTCATGGAGGATAATGCGGGGATGATTATCATAATTCTTATAAAAATCCGAACAAATTTTGAATTTATAAGCGTATTATATCCAAACAACTTCTAAATCCCATCATAATTCTTAATTTATTACTAATGTATGTGCTAAACTGATTGCACTAGAATTAATATGTCCTGACGTATGTAAAATGGTTGCGTCATGTTCTGAATTTAGTCTTTTGTTTTGAAGCTTTGGGCTATAGATTTCACCTCCGATGTACTCAAAAGAGTATTTAATTTGAGTTTCCTTTTTCTTTTGTTTTTTACAAACACAGACCTCCTTTTAGTTTGTAACAGGTAGGACTTCGAGCTTTTATTAATTTTTAATTCATAGAAAATATACTTCATTTTCAAAAATTTCAGGCATTTTCATCACGCATTAACAAATAGATGAACGTTGCATTTTGGTTTTCTAATCCTCATTTTGTATGTGCTATTTTAGTTTATAAGAAAAGTATAGTTTCATAAATAATTAAAATTGATAGAACCTATTTTTTTATTTACACATTAAAAATAAACCATACAAAGTGAGATAAAAATATTAAATTAAAATCGACCAAGAGTGCTATGATTATTTCGCATATAAAAATATTTAATTATGTTAGATTAGTAAGTTGAGGAACTATATTTTACATTAAAAAGTTTGGAGGACATGTTTCTCATAACTCCATATTCCCCTTTTTTTAAACATAAGTGTTATGTGATAACTCTGAAATATTTAAATGACTAAAATATCAAATAACAAAAATATAAACAACACAAGCCTTTTTCCCAATTTTATCAAACCAATTAATGAGCTCATTATTCCACTTTCTGACAAAAAAAAATAAGACTACCCATGAAATCTATATTTACTTTTCTGTTCTGAAAAGATCAAAACTCATTGCGGAGCAACCGCGGCTCAAACCATTAACCTAAACTATAAGGTGGTGTTTTAAAAATATACTCCTACAACAACTAAGAATTAGCATGTACATCCCTGAAAAGAAATACCCAGCATTATTTATTTGTCATAAATAATGAAAACCACTAAAAACAAACCCCAATACTATTACTACCTCCTAAGTCCTAACCCAGTGTCTGTCTCTCTAGTGGAGAAACACCTCTATACTCTGAGTCTTCATTGAGAAGCATATGGGGCAGGCCACGATAGTTTCATCGCACCCTCCACAAACTGACAGGTGGCGGCATGGGAGGTGGAGAATCCTGGCCTCCGCCATTTTACAAATGTGACATCTTGTTGCCATGTTACCTTCATCCCTACCAGCCACATAGGATGCCGCATCATTCTCGCCGCATTCCTCCCGGGCTCTCTCCATTTCGGTTTGGAGGGTACTGAGTGCTGTGTGGTTCTGCAAAGCCTGATATTGCCAGTACCCGGTCTCAGCTGCTGCTTCATTCACTTTTTCCGTGAGTTCCTGGTTTTTGACATACATCTGCTCGAGCTCAAGATTCTTTTGAATCATTTTTTGTTCGAATAGGCTCCCGATTGAGTTCGCAAGACTGATGGCCTGCTGTTCTCTCATATTTTGGTATTCTCTATACATCTCTGCTTCCTGTTTCATACACTTCAGAATTATTCTTTGTGCCAAGAATATATAACTATTTCACTGGTAAGACTGTCAAGACATATTACATTTCTTGATCATACCAGACTGCTACAGGCCAGATTGTAAGACATTACTACAGTGTGAACTGGCTGATTAGTTGGATTAATTAGTCAAAGTACAGTCAAATTAACACAGGTTCAGTAACAACCATACATTTGCCTACAGTATATGCACACTGCATCTACAGTACCTTCTGTTGGATGAATCTCTTTAAGTCGTCCTCCTGTCGATTAATCTCAGCCCGTAGATCATTGTAAATGGAGAACATCCCCTGGCTTGTGCTGGCCGTACCAGCATAGCGTTCTTGTGGGTATTCTGGTAAACACAGGCTCAGGCTAGTTGAGACACCTGACTGGTTTGAATTCTGGTTCTGGTTCAAAAGACCCAAATTCAGACTACAGTCAGGCCAATTTGAATTGTGTCTGAGAGAAAGAGAGCACAAGTCATAGCTGGCAGCCTCCTGGCTGACACCTTGTTGCTGGTAAAACCCTTGGCTCAGATTAATATTATCTGAATGAAGAAACAAAACAAAACAAAATAAAAAAAATCAGAATAATGAAATAAAGGGCAGTGGCAGACTGCTGAACTAAACAATGAATTACTTTATTAACCTACAAGAATATAAATTTTGACTTCCTGCACTTGAAGTAGTAAATTTTTTAGCGAGCCCTTTCTGTTAACATGAATATAACAATATAAGAACACATAAATAGTGCAGATCACTGAAACTGGCAAGATGCGACATTTTTTATCATATATGACCATTTGAACAAAACATACATTCATTTACCTTCATTTTATTTTTATTTAAAAAAAAAAAAAAGAGTATCAGCCTATTAGGCTAATCAAAAGAGTTAGGGTTTAAATCCCTGTCAGTAGAAAGTCAATATGGCCGAGTATACACTGATCCTGAGGTGGCTTAAAGAACTGAAAATCCTCTACAAGCAGAATTGGCATCTTTCCAATAAGTTCTAATTTCTCTTGGAAACCCATGGGAATATGACATTATCCTTACAATAACAGATTAAATGATAAATCGGAAAAGAAAAATGTTTCATGTAAACTTACATTCGGTATCAAGTAGCTTTGGTTGAAAAGGACCATTCAAATTCAAGTCCAACTGGTATGGATTCTCAACTAGTGGAGTCTGGAAGAAATTTATAAAGTTCTCGCCTCCCAACATTTTTTCAATACTTTGACCTCCTTTTCAGTATCTGCAATTAAAGAGGACGCCTTTGAGTTTAATTGAACCCTTTTAAGGTATCAAAAATCTCTAGTTCAGTATCAAAAATCGCCTCCCAAATTTTAATTATCGGATGCAGAAGATTGATACACAAAAAATTATTGGTAGAATTACAAAAGTTTTTAAGTTTGACCTAAAACATAAATGAGAAGACAGGAAATGTTATCAGGTCCACTCAATTTACAAAAGGATATATGCATATCAAAATAATCAGCTACGATTAGAATTACTCAATATATATGTGTTAAAATAGCAATCTAATTCACCATGATTTTAGTTCTAACAAATAACATGGAAATCAAAGAACACAAATAAGTTTAGAGATTGAAAACAAAAAAAATTAAACAATCTTAGAGCATCACCATCCCAATTGCAAAATCTGATTTGGCGATTGTAATTTTAATTGTAGGTATGCAGAGTATTTAATTTTGGAAACTTGCTTGCTTACTAAATACAACTGAAATTAGAATTGTGGGAATGGAGATGGTATGAAACTTGATTGAGGGATGATTGCTTTGACAATTTGAAAGATGAAGATGCTCTTACGCAACTAACGGAAAACAAATTAAACAAATGAGGAAACTTAATTCTGAAGACTTCGGAACTTCTTCCGATATCATCAATGAACAAATTAAAGATTAAAGTTTCTCCGATAAATTTTTGAAACAACAACGGAGAATAACAAATCATAAACCCTAAAATGCAATAAAATAAAATTTAATCAATTAAATTGAACAGATAGAAACGAAATAACCGAGGAACTCCATACCTTACAACAATCGACACAGGAATGTGGCGAAAATGCAATAAGATCAATCAGCTAAGCGAGTCTCTCCCTCTCTCTCCGTCTCTCTCTCTCGCTTTTTATTTCTCTCCTTTCTCTCTCTCTCTTTCTCAGAAGTTTGCATTTTTTTTTTATTAATAGCGTTAAGCAAAAATAGTCCCCACCAAGAATTCAGAGTAGGTCCGATGGGCATCAGACCTACTTTGTTTGATGGGTGTAATGACCAATTCGATTGCACCAAGATTCGTTCGAATGACATTAAATTCCGTGCAGTCTATTTCAATTCCGAGCACACAGATCTTAATGCTAATTGTACGGCGAAAGAGCTAATTGGACCTAAAGGTAGGTCCGATGCCCATCGAACCTACTCTTATCTCCCCAACGAAAGTTTTTTTTTTTTTTTTTGTTTTCTGTACAGCCGGGTATGAACGATACCGGTTATTTCGGCCGAAATGACCGGTATTTATTTTAAGGATGAATTTGATATTTTTTTTACTGTATTGGATCCGAAATATATTTTCTAATTCACAGATAAATTAAATTTTTTTTTTGAAAAAAGTACACATAAATTAAATTAAAATTAGACAATTTTTAAAATTAAAATGAATAATTTATCAATAGTATTATTTAGACAATCTCAACAATATTTTTAAGTCAAATTTAATAATATTGAATATTAAAAACTATATTATTATATAAATCAAAATAAAAATACAAACACATGTATTTAATTTAACTTATGCAAAACATCAACATACGAAGTAAATATGTTAAATCTGAAAGTACATAAAAAAAAATATATTTGTGTGTCACATAAAAATAAAATTTAACTTATGTATGAATTAAAAATTATAGTACAGTCCTATGGAGTAAAATATTAGATTCATGCTGAAAAAGAAAAGTGATCCCTACTAATCATACCGGTCATAACCGGTATGAGCCGTACCGATCGTTAATAAAAAAACTGACCGGAATGAACCATTCCATCTAGGGGTGTAAACGGATACGGATTATCCGCGGATAATCCGCTCCGAATCCGCTTATTATCCGTATCTGGATTAAACGGATACGGATACAAATAATTTTAATATATGAAAAAATAATACGGATACAGATACGGATAATTCTGTGAGGATATAAACGGAGCGGATATCCGTATATATCCGGATCCAAAATTTAATCTTTTAGCAACTTTCAATTCATTTCACCCTTGCGAAATTCGCAAAAAACATACATATTCGTTTAAGTTCAAGAATCTTGGTAGAAAAATTATATAATCTATTAGGATAATGGATTGGTTCTCTGAACCAATAAGCAATTAGTCATGCATAATCATCACTGTGCAAACTTAAAAAGTCTATTAAATTTTTGTCAATTTAGGTAATCAAATTAGGTAATTTAAAATTATGAAATTTAGTAGAATTACTCAATATCCGACAATTATCCGCTCCATATTCGTATTCGAATCCATATCCGTATCCGTATCCGTTTAAGACGAATATGGTTTTCAATTTTGATATCCGTTTACTATCTGTATCCGTATCCGTATCCGTATCCATATCCGCTTGTTGAAAAACATATGCGGATATGGTATTAGCATTATCCGCTCCGAATCCGCTCCGTTTATACCTCTAACTCCATCTGTTCGTGCTATATTTGCAAATTTTATGAAATTGTTGTCATGTATTTAAATTTTATTCTAATGCTATTAATGAAAAATCGAGAAAATTGTCTAGAAACCCTCATAAATGTAACAAAGCTCAAGAGTATAATGTTTATAATGAGTCCGGCTAGTATGACATCAGTGTCATATGACACTAACTTCAAAATTGATTGAATATATTTCAAATGACTAATTCAAACTGTTCAAACTAATTTATTTTATGAGTGATGTGTTTACATGCAATTTTTTTTTTTATATTTTTGAGTTATTTTAGTATCGAATCAAGCGGTAAAAATGTTGAAAAATGAATATATTAACATTAACTTAAAAACTCACACATTTGACCGCTTGACTTAATACTAAATAAATTTGAAAAATTATAAATTTTGCATGTAAAAACCCAACTAGTGAAGTAGATCGGTTTGGATTCACCGTTCGAAATTGATTCGGTAAGTTTTGGAGTTGATGTTATATAGGCTAAAATGATACTGATGTTATAATAGCCAGACTCGTTTATAATTTGATATAACCCCTCGTGAAAAAGAAAATTTTGCTTCTTCAAGAAAACAAAATGGCAAATTTAAATTCGTTCTTGAAACTTTCTCAGTTCTTCTGGAATTTTGCAGGTATGCCCTGAAAGTTCTCGCGTTGACAATTTAGCTTTAATAGTACATTATTTTACATTAATGCCAAGTTGCCAACATCAGAATACACCATCAAAATTTCCTTATTCAACTTTCAGAAAAAATTATATATACATCCATCAAAACTCATGATTAAGATATTTATCCATCAAAATATTAAAATTTATCTATTTCTCCATCTCAACTCATTTATTTTATTAACATCCTCATTTAACCTTTTAACCTTATTAATATTATAATAAGTACTACAAAATCAATTTTTAAAGAAAATTTACAATACACCTTATTATGGTTAACATTTTAACATGTATTACGATCGATCCTCAGGTTCTGCTATACTTTCCACTGTTATATCTTCTTTTTTGTTTATAAGTTGTCCAAGAAGCGGATCCACTAGTGTTGAACGGGATCAATTGATCCTCATTTTTTTTTCAAAATATATGTATTGATACAAAATTTTCTATATAATTCAGAGTAAATTAGCATGAATACTATGAAATTGATCATCATTGACAGCATGAAATTTTATATGTTCAACTTCTATGATTTAAAAACCTGACTCCGTTCCTGCATTGTCCTATCATTTTCTCCAATCACTTGCAATGCTAAATGGTTGTAAAGTGAGAATGAAGTATAGGAGAAAACAAAATTATCTTGGCTGAAAATTCTCTTTTTGCCGGAGGGAACCAATAAGCCTTTCAAACCACTACATGCACTAGGAAACAGCTGTAAGTTTGTAAATTGGGTCACATTACCGAGTATCGATCCTCTGCGGTACCAGACTGCGTTAGAATATTCCTAGCCAAACATAAATCACTTCGGAGTCTATATAGTGGTCGTCTGAATAAAACACATGACCATGAATCCCACATTGCCCACAACTTAGCACGGATCAGAGGCTGCACATTTGGTGACGTTCTCACCCATCTTTTTACAAACACACCAGCAAGTCAGAAAACCCGGAATGGCCACGCCGGGGTTCGCATCTCTGCGAAATTTTTTAATAAAATAAAAAAAAAAAAAAAAAACATCATACCAGGCTACGAAGAAGAAGATATGGGTCAATTTGATCCAAAACGGAAGGGCACCCGTAATTCAGTGTACAACCCTTGTTTTAAATAAATAGTTTGAAATGTTCATGTCGGTGACATATCATATATGTATGTGTGTGTACGCAGTTACGCACACACTCATGGCTTCGCTAAATCATTTGAAGAATTGAGTTTGTACTTTGTATGGATGTGTATCGGTTCAATGTTGTTCACTTACTTGAATGTATTCAACAGGAATTACATAAATGCCATGTGTCAAAATATGTCAATTATAATCAGGGTTGGATCCAGGATTTTCATCAGGGAGGCAAAAAAATATCGAATCAGGTTTAAATAGCTAATCGGATTTAAACTCATTAACTAATTGGGTATTTGATAAAAAATAATGCTTTAACTTATAATTTATAATGCTCTGACTTGTAATTTATGATATTATGACTTATAATTATAATTACCAATCATATTTTAAGAAATTTATTTTAATTTTAACTATAAATTTAACTCGAATTACCAATTAAACATTCAGAGGGGTGCAAAAAAAAATTTCAGGAGAGGGCAAAACCAGTCGGAACAAATCTCCACAAAAACTCAAAATCCAAGGGGCGGCTGCCCCCCCCCCCCCCCCTCAGACTACACTGGGTCCGCCCTTGATTATAATTACGTCTATTTCTCGAGTTTGGTTTTGAATGGGTGATTTTCTACAGTTGTATTGTTCTTGGTTCTCTTTTGATGATATACTTATCCATGCTATGTTTTTGCCTTTGTCTCAAAGGCAGGTTATGCTAATGTCTGTCAGTGCTTTTTGCTGGTGTATCTGGAAATGTAGAAATACATTGTGTTTTAAAAATAAACTCTTTCTTCCATTAGACATATTACCTTACTAAATTTCAAATTTAATTTATTTATAATCTAAATTTGATTAGAGATTTTTAACTAAGGAGGAATATGGAAGAGATTGAAGAATTAGTGGGTGGATATTAAAATTTAATGTTTACATGGGGGCAGAATTAAGAACTGCATATTTTGTACAGTGTTACGGGCCGGTCATCGTGAAAAGAGACATTTTCAATTCTCGAAAATAATATTTTAAAAGATGTTAGAGTGTACCTGGACTCTTTATTAAAAAAAAAGTAGGGGTATTAAAAAATAACAACTTTGGATATTTGTAGTCATACTAAATTAAGATTACAAATTCAATAAAATTATAAGCAGACATAAATGTCCTTCTTGTCTATATATCCAATCCTTTCCTCAATTCAAGAAGAATTATAACCGGAGGTGTAGCATCCGACAATTTTAACAATATTTTCGAGATTTATTTTTCTCATTTATATTATTTTTTATTTCATCATTTGAAAATTATTATATTTTATTCTTTATAAAAAATACCTTTACCTTTTATAAGATTCTAATTTTAAAAAATGTTAACTACAAAAAAAAAAAATCAAAACGTCACTGCAATTCCCTTAACAGGTTTAATGTGAAGTTGTCTCAAATTTGAATCTAGAGATGTTAATGAGTCGACTTGAATTAGTCAGAGGTTGAATTCATTTTATATCAGAACGAACTGAGCTGAGTTAGCTCGTTCATACTGTGAGACGTGTGTAAATCAATGTTTTTTTTTTTTGTCAAATTTGATGTTGTGAGCCGCTCATAAACCACGAGTTAGGAAAAAAAAAAATCTTCTTGTAATATTCTTCCTCCTCTTATGATGGACACAAAGAGAATAGTAAATGAGTTGCAAAATAGTTTCATTTTCTTCCTACAATGAGCTCAGAAATAAGCTGAGCCAACACAAACTAAGTTGGATTAAGCTTGAACTCCCTAATAACAAACCGAGCTAGAATTGAACGAGCTAATTACGAGTTTTTGTATAAAAAAAAACGCACTATGGTCTATAAATAAAAACAATATCTAGTTTTCATATTTATTGCTATTCTTTTTTAAAAGAAATGGTGTGAAAAATCCATCAGTTTCATCACTAAAAACCATCACTAAAAATCAATCAGTTTTACTTTTATCTGCTGTTATTCTTAAGATTTGCCTATGAAAAGTTTTCTTTGTTGAAATTAGCGTACGGAAAAAAATTGAACAATTGAGATCGAAATAACATATTCCTGTTATTATTTTGGAGGAACAACAGATTTATTTCCGACATTCTCTCCATCTAATTGAAAGACCAAAAAGAAAAAAAATCTAGAGCTCAAATTCGAATTCAGAGTAGGTCCGATGGGTGAAATGACCATTCGATTGCATCAAGATCCGTGCTAAGTATATTAAAATCCGTACAAGTCTGTTTCAATTTCCGTACACACCAATCTTAATACTAATCATATGGTTCTAGAATTAATTGAACCTAAAAGTAAGTCCGATATTCATCGGACCTACTCCTATCTCCTCAAATTCAGCTGATTTTCCGGCTTCAACCAAATCAAATTCTAAATATTTTGAATTGACGTCCAGCCTCAATTTGATGACCGACTTGTTTGTTGAGTTTTGAAACAAAATTTGGACTTCTAATCACGGTTTTGGGTTTTAAAAGGAGGTCGATCGATGTTTGGAAAAAAAATAAAACTTAAATACTCTTTTGAGTACAAGTTGCGTAAAATCTATAGCCGAAAGTATCAAAATAAAAGACTAAATTCAGAACATGACGAGACTATTTTCGTACGTCAGTGCACATTAATTCCAGCGCAATCAATTTAGAACATACGTTGTAGTAATAAATTCAGGATTATGATGAGATTTGAAAGTTAACACGCATATAATTCAAAAATTGTTCCAACTTTTTATAATGCAAATTAATAATATATATATATGGTACTAATTTTTTTAAGAACAAATAAGAAAAATTGTAATTTCCATGAATAATTCCGGTATATATAGAAAATAATATGAACGTACAATATTAATAAAATTCGTAAATTCGTGAATAATAGTGAATTATTTGGGGACACCTATTTAATTTGTCTATTTGTTCATGAAGATATTGAAAGAGAATAATATAAATTTAATATGAATATTATTAAAAAAAAATGTACATACATTAATTATGTTATTTCAATATGTGAAGCTCTAATAATGCGTGAAGTGTTTTATCATTGGAGACCGAATATAAGATGCATTTATTTGTTTCTCCTCAAATTTGTATTATTTTCATGATATAGTTAGGTGAAGAATATAATTAGAATGATCAAGCATATATATATATATATAAGTCCTAACATGTTTAAAAAAAATCTCATATCTCAAAATTGATGAAGTTTTAGCAAAACAATAATATAGCACTCAAATCATGCTTGATGTGCTAATAAATAATGATATAAAAAAAAACCAACAATGCAAAATATATCTACAAAACTATGATAATGGAGAAAACTAAGGATACTACTTTTTCCAAACTTCTCTTCTCCAGCAAATTTGATAACAAGTTGTGTATACAATATCCACTAGATAGCTTGATATTGTGAACCATACAATTCGATCAAACCACAGAATGAGAATGAGTATTGGAACAATTTGAGGCATAAAATGCAATGCAATCAATTAAATAATTTAATAACATATCATATTTAGAAAACAGATAAGATAAAAGGTCTTCTACGTAGGCACAATATTGTTGGTGATGATGTGCAGGGGCAAGTACTAGAGATAGATGTAAACTGAAGCAATTAATGGGACTTAATTCAACTTTTTTTTAATATTACCACTGTCTGGATATGCCTGCTGGTATTATAACTTTTCTTGTCAGATCTTATCATTGATCAAAGGCTCAGATTGTACCAAGCACAGTTCTAGATTTAGTAATAAAGTGAAAAGGTACCTTGGTACATTGGTACAAGGCATACCATAAATAGGAACAGTAGCAAACGGTACTCAATAGGTAAGTAACGGTAATAAATACCTTCTTTTGTATAAATAGAACCAGGAACAATGTAAGAATCAGATCAATGAAATACTTTTTCTCATCATAATTTCTCTCCTCAGAAACTCACAAAATCAACAGTTCTTTTGAGCTCTTCACAAAGCCAGAAAGTTTTTTTTTACTCTTCATTCGAACTAGAATAATTGACACAGACAACTTTACATAACTATTCATTTTTTTTGTATGATTATATATATATATATATAATTTAAGTAAAATATCGTAATATTGTAAAATTGATTCCATACTTTATAGAGAATTTTTATATGGTTGACAATTTAACACTCATATTTATTTGATTCTCATAGTCTGATTTCACTGCACTAATTAAAGTTATTAAATTTAATGTAAACATGTGCATAAAAACTAGGGGGAGGTTTAATCTTAAACTCGAGCACATGTACATGTCTCTCTCTCTCTCTCTCTAACCATTATTATTCTATCATGGTGAATATAAAGTTTGTATTGAATAACAAAATAAATCTAAGTGGGCAGTTCATCAATTTTTTACACAAAGACTGTTTGACGGAATTTCAAAGATTAAATATATATTATAACGTGATTAAGTTCAAGAATAATGTTATTTCTAAATTGAAACAATTTAAAACCCATTTGAAAAATAATGTTCCAGAATAATTTTTTTAATTTCCAATATCGTAATCATTATAAATTAATTTGAGATTTTTCCTTTTTATTTTACTTTCGGACCTCTCTTCTCTCTTGGGTCTCCATTACAAATTTTTGAAACAAAGGTTCTGACTTCTGAGTCAAACTCAAACCTTTTAACTTAATTTTTAGTACGTAGGATTTAAAACCTATAACACAGAAGGCATAAATAACACGCTAGATTAAAAACAAAACTGATTCTATGTTACAATTAATTTTAAATCACACTATTATCAAACTTATATATAATAAAATCAAGCAAAATATAATTCGTTTTCCAACTTCAAATTAACGCAAAAAAAAAAAACTATCAAGAAAACTTGAATGTTTAAAACAACAAAAATATCCAGCATCCGTTTCCAAAAGCAAGTGTTTCTTTAAAAAAAGAAAAGAAAAATCATGGGCCGAATCTTACTTTTTTCCTTTCCATGGTTTTACCGCTTGGAGAAGGCTTGGAGAAGGGGCTAAGAAAATGAAAATCTATCAGCTGGGCCTGATTTAATTGTGATTTTATGTGATAATATATTGATATTTATTGTATTGAAGTCTGTATTTAGTTATCGCTGGACTGATTTTCTCGAAAAAAAAATTTAGTTACCACTTCATTAATTCACAATTAATTAAACACTACTCTAATCAACACAATTAAAAAGTTACCACCCACGTTCTCTAGTGCACGCGTCAAACTGGGCTGCGTCACTCTATAGGAGGACACCAGTTTGACGTGTGCACTAGAGAGGTGCACTCCAGTTTTTTTTTTGAAAAAAGCTACAGGCATGTTCGGGCGAAGTACTGTTCGCGTGGAAAAAAAATTCAGTGAATTGAATTTTTTTTCCCACTTGAACAGTACTTTTCAGTTCAATTCCTGTACCCATGTCCATTCCTAATTGGTTGTAATGCGGTCTATTTATTTGGGCACATAAATTGAAGGAAGATATTCAACATGATCATAATTTGGTCCATAATTTGGTTGTAGTTTGCTTGCAATTGGTTAAAACTTTTTAGTGCTAGTATGTACTATAAACATAAGTATCTAGAAAAATTGATATTATTAATTATGGTTTAACTTAACAATCTTTATAATATATTATTTCCAGTTTATAGAATTTAAAAAATAAATAAAAAGCTTGTGAGATACTCTATGGTAATTTTTACTTTATTTGTGGTCCAAATTTGCTAAATATGAATATTCTTCTGTATAGAAATTGTCTACTATTACAATTTAACTTTTTAATAATAATATTTTTGGGACCAAAATTTGAAATCAACTCTAATATAATCAAATTTTTATCACGCACAGCCATTACTAGTACAATTCACCGGAAGATATTCATAATGATCATAAAATTTTTAACATGTTTGCTCACTAAATATTGATTACATTCTTATTCAACAAGAGGTAAAGATAAAATAGTTCATTTTATTATTGAGTAAAGAAAAATTATAAAAGACAAATATTATTAAATAGGTAAAATTTTAGTCTGATTTGCTTCTATTTTTTATATTTTCTGTTTGAATTTTGATCTTGTAGCAAATCACGAGCAAAACACTAGTTATATTTTAATGCCATAAAAAAAAAAAAGTTAGACTGATCGGGGTTGATTGTACAAATTCTAACTTTTGACGAGGGTGCAAATGCAACACAAGTTTGTTTTTTTCATTTATTTTTAAAATGAAAATGAATGAATTAAAAAGCTTAACAAATAACAAGACGGCCGCCATCGTTCGTCGAGACAAAACCCTCGTCCCTCCCTGTACCTCGCTAAACCCTAATAACTTTAGACCTGATTTTCCAAAACTCCGCCTCACAAATTAAACCAAATGGGTGTTAAGAAGCGAACTTCAGCTTCAATGGAAGAAACAACCAACGGCCCGACAGAGATGCCAACTGATTCCACCATTTCCTCGAGCAAAATATCTGAAAACCTCAAACAAATGGAGAAGCGCAAGGCCAGAAAGGCTCTCGACAAGGAAAGGCGCCGCCTTGCCTCAGAAGGCAAGCAACAACCCGAATCAAAATCAGAATCTACAACAGAAGCGCCAAAACAAGAATCCGAATCAAAGCAAGTGAAACAGGAATCAAAAGAAGCTGGTGCAAGTGCAAGTGTGACTAGCACCTCTCTGGCACAGCCAGGATTGCATTTGGAATTGTTCAGCGGCCTCTCCTCCCAAGAGAGCTCTGTCAGAGAGGAGGCAGCTGAACAATTGGTCAGAGAGTTAAGGGATGTACAGAGGAGCTATGAGGAGAGCAATGGGGAGAATGGAGAGGCCGGGGTGTTGGTCAATATGGAGGCAAAGAAAGATGATGGAATGGAGAATTGTGCACCTTCTCTGAGATATGCCATTAGGAGATTTATTCGCGGTGTATCCTCCTCCAGGGAGGTGAGACAAAGATTGTTTAATTTTTTTGTCCAGTTTGTACAAAATAGTATCCTACTGGTTGAAGTTAGCAACTGTTATTTAGCTGAGGAAGATCTGACTACTTTAGTTAGAGGAACATAATTAAATCTACCTAGTAAGATTCTTATATCAACTTCTATTATTCGAAGACCAAGAGTGTGGATTGCATATTGAATAATTAGTAAAAATATCTAACAAGATAAAGACAAAAAGATAATACGCAAAGTGAAGTTCTATCATAACTTTTGAACAAAATAATGCAAGTTGCACTTGATACTGTTACCATGTTTGGCACCTTAAATGTATACTACCTAATCAAATGAGTGTTAAACTTTGTTTAGGATATTTTTTTGAAAAACGATAACTTATAAACACTTAACTGAATAGATTTATTATGCTTAAACAAAGAATTTCTGCTGATGGTATCGGACTGAAGGATAGACGAGACATGCTCTTTAAATATTCACAACACACCGAAGCTGCACTGGGGGGGGGGGGGGGGGAGAAATGCTTATTAATTTTCCCTGAGGGAGAGACAGACACTGTTTTTAATGAAACGGGGGGCTGAGAGTTAGGAGAGGGTGGGAATGCCTATTGTTAGGGTCAGGTGGCAGGGATTGATTCTGACCTCAAATTAGTCAATCTTAACCGTTTCTGGACCAGAACTATATCCAGTGGCCAAAATCAAATCTGATTTTAAAAACTCTATCACAGCCATTGTTGGATAAGAATACAACACTCTTAGTATATATTAGTAGAAATTTGCAAAAAATAGATGCACTTCTGGTTTAAATCTCCAGCGTGGTAATTGTTATGTCATGTCATCACTGTTATTTGCTCATTTTTGTACTATTGATTCATTTTTATTTTGTAATTTTTTTTTGTAGTTTGCAAGGCAAGGTTTTGCACTGGCTTTAGCGGCTGTACTTGGTGAAATTCAAGCAATAAAATTGGATTCTGTGATGAAGCTCATTGTAGAAGAGCTCGAAGTTTCATCTGGCATGAAGGGTCAGGTATTGGCAATGAAACCTGTACCAAGTCTGTACCAATATAGTTATCTTTTTATTTTATTTTTTTCTTTGATACCCCTTTTCTGGACTTGTCAAGTGGTTGTTGGAGGCATGTTTATTGAGGTTAACTGGATCTTAGTAACTGCTTTTGTCACTGTACCTGTAACTTACAAAAAAATTGGTGTCAGTTGTGATACTAATGAGCTGGTTCTTCAGGAATAAAACATATTCTGCTAGAAACTGCAATCTGGTAATGTAGACAAAACAAAAATTGTTATCTTGAATCCACCAACATAGAATTATCAACTAACTGAAACTGCAGGGGTAGATATTTTTCTAGGCATGTATAAGTTTTTTTTTTTTTTTGCAATTTTTGATAATTTGAGAATTTTTGGCAATTTTTTTTTGTAATATTGTGACAAAAAGTGGACAACAATTCTCTGAACTGGCTTGTTAACTTCCACAGAGATCTGTTTTTCTAATGTTTCCTTGGACATTCTTTTACAGGAAGCAAAAGACAATCTCTTGGGCCGGCTTTTTGCATATGGATCACTTGCCAGATCTTCTCGAATTTCTGAACAATGGAAGTCAGATAAGAGTTCATCAATTGTGAAGGATTTTGTTGGTACTGTGACTTCACTTGCAGCGAAGAAGCGTTATTTGAGCGAGCCAGCTGTTTCTGTCATTTTGGATTTGGCCAATAAGGTCTGTAGCAGTGTTTGTTGGTATTCTTCTTTTGATAAGAACAAAGGATTTCCAAACCACCGATTACCCAGTACTAGTATGTGCTAGTACTGGACCAAACATTTATGGTATAGATACTTACAGGATGGCACTGTAAATATAAAAGAACAAAAAACCCAGGCAATAGGATGATTACAATCATTACGATGATGGAAATTGGCACAATTTCCTCTACCTTCCTGGTATTGTAATATTATATATAGCTCCATTCTGACTGGTATCTTAATGGAGCAACAAATCTTCAAGAAAAATGCAACTAAGGAACTGCAAAAGACTATAATTTATGCCCCAGCTGATAACAGTTGAAATCCAGTACCTTTTCTCGGTTGTATTAGAGTTACTGTGTAAACTAATTTTGTAATAGTTTGCGGTTCTGATGAGGTATATTTGGAACTATTTTATGTTGCAGTTACCTGAGGAGGCTGTATTAACTGAAGTATTGGAAGCCCCAGGCTTGAAGGACTGGTTTGAAAGAGCTGCTAAAGATGGGGACCCTGATGCACTTTTCCTTGCACTCAAGTTACAGGAGAGGGTAAATACTGAAAATGATGTGTTTGGAAATTTACTCCCATGTCCCTTCAGTGCTGACAAGTTCTTCGCTCGGGACCATCTCTTGTTTCTCTCACCTTGTTTCAAGGTAAAATTTTGACATGTTGTATTGGGATGCATAAAGATATTCTGCAAATTTAAATCAGAAGTGCAATTTGGATTTCTTTAAAAATCCAACCACTTATCAAACTTGAAAGTAGCATTGAAATAATTGAGTTTTTAGCGGATAGGTCCGTTTACTCAAGAAAATTTGAACTCATGTGAAAATTGACCAATGTCCCCCATTTTATGTGAGTTTGGCCAAATAATAATTGCCTGTTTTCTTCAGGTAATTTAGAGATATGTAGGAGGTTAGGCACAAAGCTGATGATTCTTGAAATTCATTGTGTCTATTGGAAAAGTAAATACTATATTGTTCCAAAACCCAAAAATAGGAAAGATATACCGGCCTTATAAAGTTCCGATATATATATTGTGTGGAAAGCATTGAAAAGAGTTTATTTAGTTTTCAGAAATCCATTAAGACAGTTACTTTTTTTATATGAACATTCTTACTTGTATTCATGAATCTTGAATGACATTAGCTGTAATCTACTGGTATCTTGGGAATATTGGAGGTTGGTTTCAAACATGGAAAAAATTTCATTTTTATGTAATTTGGAAACATTGAGAAATTTTCATGTAAGTTTCAAAAACCCCAAATAATAAAAGACAAATGGTGAATAAAGCACTGACCGCTTTTTATTAAAATGTCTTTTGAACAATTAGGAATCAGCATTTTGCCTGCCACGTGTGCATGGGGTTTGGCCAGTGGTGGTAAACATGCTATTACCAGAGATGCTCCCTCCAGAAGAGACAAACCCAACAACCCGAGCCACCAAAAAGCACAAAAAAAGTAAAAAAGGCAGCTCATCTGACGATAGTTCTGTCAACCTTTGCAATTTCTGCGAGGTTGTAATAGAATCATCACTACTTTTCTCTTCCCATGACCGAAAGTACCTGGCACTCAACATACTACTGTTGACCCTGCCTAAATTACCTGCTTCATGCGTACAAGTAATTCTTTCTAGCAAGGTTGTTTACTGTTTAATGGATATTTTATCGAACAAGTCGTCATGGCTTTACAATGCAGGTCAACACTTTTTAACCGAGGTGATAAATTTTGTTGGTGAAAATTTGGATAGAATGGTTGCAGCAATAGTGTCCTTGCAAAAGCATAGCCGGGGTAGATTTGATAATATCACAAAAACCCAGACAGTAAAACAACTTATTGCAAAATTTGATAATGCTGAGGGATGCATGCATTTCGTGGAAAGTTTGGTGTCTTTGTTTGTTGATGAGGGGCCCACTTCTGATGAGCCATCAGACCAGAGCCAGACAACTGATGAGAATTCGGAGGTGGGTTCTGCTGAGGACAAGGACCTCTTAACAAATGGAAATGGAAATGGGTCGGATACATTGAAGAACTGGGTGGTTGATACCATGCCGCGTGTCGTTAAAAATTTGAAACTGGATTCAAATTTGAAAACCTTGACAGATGAAGAGATTGTTAGGTTTACCGAGGATAAGTTTAAGGTCCAAGCTGCGATAATGAAGTTTCTCACAGTTCAGGGTCTATTTACTGCTTCATTAGGTACTATATATTGTTTAACTCATCCCAATGTCTTACCTATGACATCCCTCTCATTTGCCTTTCTGGTAACCAATCAGTTGGTATTGTTGTGGAAACAAATTGTACTCGCATGATACCAAATACGATGCCTGGTGTCTTATGGCTGCAAGATTTATTCATCTGGTGTAGATGTGAAATTGAGATAATGGTTACATGATTTTGAACTATAAATATAAGGATGTGTATAGTTGAAATTCAAAAGTGGTGTGTATGAAAAAACTTACACGCCCACATGATCATCATGTTGGACTTTAATAAATAAGGGGCTTAGGGTAACCTTGTCCTCTTTTGGTTACCCTTGTCCTCTTTTGGCCAAGAGTATTAGAAACTTGGATAAATTATTTGAGCTTGACTAGCAACTACCCAGTTTTCAAATCCTAACTTATTCGTGTCAGATTAGCAGAACGAGAAGGCTTGACCATGAGCAGACATAGGCAGGAACTTTTAGCTTTAAGATGGTTAAAAAAACAGTAAATTTGTACAAATAGATGAAAAAAAATATATTAGAAAAATACAGTATGAGAACTGCAATGCTTCTGAAAATTTCCTTGTCCTCTCAAAAAAGATATTGAAGAAAAAAGAAAGAACATGCATATAAACATATCATGACTTTTAACTGGTTGAAATATGTTGAGGGGAGAACTTTTATACTGATTATATTTTCCTTTGCTCCTAACAGGTACAGAGGTTACATCTTTTGAGCTGCAAGAGAAGTTCAAGTGGCCCAAAGCTGCAATCTCCAACGCTTTGAGAGAGTCATGCATTGAGCACCTTCAGGTATTATTGGAAGAGGCACATAAGTCGGAGGGGGGCCGTGTGCTAAACGAGATCGAGCCAAATGATCTTGCCTCCTACTTCACCAGATTTGTGGAAACAGTGTCCAGCATTCCTTCAGTGTCACTTTTCACGGCTTTAGGGGATGAGGATGACAGGGCATTCAAAAAGCTCCTGAAAATGGAATTGAAACTGTCCAAGGAGGTAATCTCTCTTGACGATCCCGGCTTTCAATTTGGAATGATCTTTTGAGAAGCTTTCAAAAAGAAAATGACCAAAATTATCATACCGACAACCAAGCCTTTAGTCCCAAACAAGTTGGGGTAGGCTAGAAATGAAACCCAATCGTAGTCACAAAATAACCAAAATTATCTTGAATGGGAAAAGACCCATGTCTTATTAACTGTTTTCACTAAGCCTTGTTGGAGAAATTCAAAAAGAAAAAAACATACGTATCAAATTATTCTTAAACACTATCATGTTTAAACATTTTTATTGCATGTAATTCCAGCAATCATTTTATCAGAGGATTTATTTTTGATTTGTGGATGTGTTTTTACATTTTAAAGTCAGAATAAATTAGAAGTGAAGATAATATTCTTAAGGGAATGGTAAGTAAGATGGATGATGTGTCGTATTACTACTAATAAATATAGGGCTTAAACGTGCATTTTTCTCTCTGTTTTTTTTTGCCAAGATATTGACTAAGGTGATGAAATTATATCCCACAACTACAATGGGAAAATAAAAATAAAACATAATCAAGTGAAATTATGATGTTTGTTTTTTATAAATTGCAGTATGTTAGCGTCTGTATTGTTGTTTTGATAATATATAGAAATCCGTCAGTGTATTTTAGCAGTAACTTAATGCTTCAGATCTCCAGGTTTTATTTTATCCACATAAAGCATCCCTAAACACAAGACAAAAAATCATTAAAAGAAAAATAATCCATCTCACTTTAGCTGATCTGTAGTGCATTTTTTCATACAGGAAAGAAAAGTGAGCCCTGGAACCGACTCATCTAGAATGCATGCAATGCAGTTCCTTTTAATCCAGCTACTGCTCCAGATACTTCTCCATCCTGGTGAATTCCACGAGGCAGCAATCGACTTGACTATCTGTTGCAAGAAGGCCTTCTCTTTTCTCTCTTCAGAGGATGAAGAGAAGGAAGATGAGGAAGAGAAGGGAGAGGAGGAAGAGGAGGGTCCCGCACCTCAATTCATGGATGTTCTTGTCGACACATTCCTTTCCCTCTCGCCCCATTCTTCAGGCCCGCTAAAATATGCTATTGAACAGGCAAGCAGATGAGGGATATTCTTTTTTCCTTTTCATCTTAGCTTTCATGGTTTGCCACCTGAAAATCTAATAATAAGAAAGAATATTAAAATTGTGGCATTGGTATGTTTGTAGTCTTGTATTGATCTCATCAGTTTCAGTGCCTTTTACTTTAAATCAAATGGTTGTTTAATATTAAATAAATGCATATGGATCAGGAGCTACAAGCTCATAGATTATGCACCTCCAACTATCAGTCCCAGTTTGATTTACTCTAGCAGTGAATGCAGCCTTGTCTTCCTTTTTTTTTCTCTGCATCTTCTCATTTGTTGGAAGCCGTTTGGTAACCTCAGTTATTTTTTGTATTGAATTAGGTATTCCAATGCTTCTGTGAGGAAGTAACTGATGCAGGGCTTATTCGGATGCTACGAATTGTAAAAAAAGAGTTGAATCCACGCCGTCTGGCACCGGCTGAAGGCGATAGTGGGGATGAAGATGAAGATGACTTCCTTGAAATCGAAGAGGATGATGATGATGCTGGTACTGGCGGGACCGGATTGAGTGATGAGTCTGAAGGGATAGCAGAGCCCGGTTCTGTAATTGATGGAGATGATGAGGATAGGGAGGGTGGGATGGATGTCGACACAACCACCAATGAGGTTAGTGCTGACTAATAGCAGCTGGGAGAAGTCATAAAAAACAAGAAATGTGAAAACCCAGAAAATGAGGTGAAATTACAAATGGAAAAAGGTATGCTACTTTTCTAATCATGTGTCCATATTGTTTTGGTTTGAAACAGGCTGATGAAGATGATGATTCAGAGGGGATGGATGATGATGCTATGTTCAGGATGGATGCATACCTGGCAGCGATGTTCAATGAGAAGAGGACCTCGGGCAATGACTCTGCTGCTCAATCACAGTTCCTGTCATTCAGATTCCGGGTCCTCTCTCTCCTTGAGATCTACCTCCACAAGAATCCTGGTAACTCATCCCAACCTATTTTTTCATGATCTAGTGTTTTCCTGTTAAGTATCGGGCCATTTGCTGAACTAATTTTGTCTGGTCCAAATATGCCATTTATTTTCTGTCTATTGAAGTGGAATATTGACTGAGACCAGCTCCAATAAGCAGGTGCATTTACTGGTGGAATGGGTCCCAAGTGCCTAGTACTAATTTATTCCCTCAGGAGCAAATTTTTTACTGTTTCTATTGGTCTATTCTTGTATAATAAATTACAAATAGGAAGAGGCAAATCGTCATCATACATCTTGGGAAGTTTGAACACTTTTTTAACACTTCTTTTTCCTCAATTGATCAGGGAAAATCCAAGTTTTGACTGTCTACTCCTTCCTGTTGCAAGCCTATGTAAAGTCACATGCCAATACAGGTGGCGAACAATTTAGACAACGCATATCTGGCATCATACAAAAGAAAATATTCAAAGCAAAAAAATACCCAAAGTTCCCTGAAAACCAGATTGAAACTCTAAAATCCCAAATTGAGAAAAGTCTTAAATTGGTTTCTCGTTCCCGGTTCAACGATGTCTCCAGCCTGGCTCAGAATGCGACGTTTTGGCTACTTAAAATCATCACCTCCGTGAATTGCTCAAACTCCGAACTGGAGAGTGTGGTTGTTGAAGTCTTTCAGAACACATTGGTCGACTATTTTAACAATAAGAAGTCTAGGCTAAAACTAGGATTTGTGAAAGAGGTTGTTAGGAGGTACCCTTGGATGAGCCCACCTCTTGCTGGCCTTTTATTAGAAAAGTGTGGCTCGACCAAGGCTGAGTTCAGGCGGACTGAAACCCTAGATCTTCTCAACTTCATCATGAAATCTCATGAAAAAGACACCTCAAGTTCATCCAAGCTGGTCAAGAAGCACCTGAAAATTATCTGTGGACTAGTAGGAGAGCTTCTGACGAATTTGCCCCAGAAACAGTCTAGGAGAGCTGATGTGCGGCGATTTTGTACAAGGGTATTAAACATAGTATCTGGACTAAATCTAAATAAAAAATTTGTTGAAGCCTTAAAACCTGAAGTTTGTGCGCTTTGTGAAGTTCATCTTGGTGCAGCTTTTAAACCTTTCAAGACAGAGACCAAGTAAAAAAGAAAGAAAAAGGGTAATTTATGATGCATTACTCAATTTTGGTTAGTTTATTTTGCTCATTAATGAATGCGGTCCATTTCTAGTAATCTAAATTTTTATAGGTTGAAGATTTTTTGTGCTTTTCTTTCGGTACTATTTGCATTCACCAATTGGTTGACTCTTGTATCTGTAATAGAGATTTTGTTTTCGGTGCAGTGCAACTTCGCTGTTCCCCATTTGTTTAAGTGAAATGAGAGCTTACCCCAGTTTTTTCTGCAAAATATGAAAATATCTACATTTCTTTTTTCTACTAGTCCCATGTGATTACATATAATTTTTGTATCATTTTTCAAGTGCATTATATCCTTGCAGCTTGATATCAAGCTATAAGAGGTTTTTTTCAAGTGCATTATATCATTTTTTTTTTTATATCAAGCTCTAAGACTATAATTTATGGATACGTTAATGGCCTTGTGAATTGATCGTGTATAAATTTTTATATATTATTTGAGTATTTAATTTTGTTGTTTAGTTTGGTAAACAACAAAACACGTTTCAATTTTTTTTTTTTTTCACGTGATGATATAAATTAAAATATTGTAATGTCGATCTATTATCAATATACTAATTTATTATGGCGGTTTGTACTGAGCTCGCCATTACAATCAAAAACTAAAACAAACAAATAGATTCCACGAACAGATGAGTATATTTCTTTCTAGTTCCAAATAAATCCTAAGCAACTTGACAATTCTCACCAGTGGGTTGACAATATGATAAATTAGGGGACCACATGGCAGCTACATGAATAAGGATCTCAATTATGGGAGCAGCTTGGGTCCGATGTTCATCAGACTCAAACTCGCGGATATTAAAGCAAATGTGCACGGATCTTAAATCGGATTGGACGGTTATAGAACCCATCGGACTCAAGATGCTCCCCTCAATTATCCATTATAGCAGTATAAACGAGGGTTCGAGATAACCGCATCTTCCTGTTGCGGAGTAATATGAAGAGACGCAAGTGTGAATGTGTTACTGAGTTTGAAATATAACGGCCCAATTTGGCCCAAGTCTGCTGTAAGAAGCTACAGTACCTACCTTTTCACAAATCAGAAACAATATTTGCTTGGAACTTGGCCTTTATAACGGAATTCAAAGCATTTATTTGAAGTGGAACTAACTAATTGCAGTTTACTATTTGGCGAACTTACATTACATGTAATTAAGCTCCGTCTTATTTTTTAAATTGCAAAACAGTATAGTTATAATAACCCTTTTTTTTTAGAAGGATGAGAGCTAAATTCTCAAATCGCCTCTAGCAAAATATTTTAAACCTACGGCCTCTCATATAGAGGATAATTGTTGAGAAATAAGATCAAGACCTCATATTCATATATCATTCTTGATCAAGGATCCAAAGGCTAGGATTTAATCAAGGGACAAAAAAAGAAATATTTATGTGTAATTTTAGAAATAGGAAAAAAGGCAACATGTGCCTCGGTACCTGTGCATACCAAATACTAGCAATATACCAACGGTAACAAACGGCTAGTAAATTACTTTGTAATATAAATAGAGTATAGGATGATATATCAAACAGAAAATATACAAGAAAAAAATACATTTTTATCACAAACTATTTTCTCTTTCTCTATTCTATTTTCCCTTCAAAATCAACAATAATATCTTAGTCAACAATGTTAATTGTGATCTCATGTTATATAAATACAATAGCAAAATATTTCGACCCCAGACTTCTCATACAGAGAAAGATAATATCTTAGTCAACAATGTTAACCATGGTCTCAGATTAGATTGAACAATTATTACCGTAGTTCATTTTATGAAATTAATTTTATAACACTACATAATGCAGCAAGTATGTTAATAATATAATGTAAGCTGCACCTTGCAAATAACAGTGGTTTCGGTGCAATTTTTTTTTTTTATATTACATTTCCTTAGCTGCAGAGGAAGGAATTAAAGGGTGGAAAGTCCAACTATTTTTGGACAAACAAACGATAAATTGTATACATCACCCTGTTAGACGGGGGAAATTCTTTAACTTACTAGTTAATAATTGTCCAAATAATATACCCAGTCTTGCTGTTGTATTCGAGGGTGATAATATCTAACATGTATACTAAAATTACATCTAGATATTCGATATCTGAATATTTGTATATATATGAATACTGATGTGATTTTAAATTTTAAATAATTGTATTTGAATAGCAGTTATATACCATATAATTTAATATGAGGAGGGTTCCAGTGTCTCATCTCCTCATACCTCATCCATTCCTCATATCCTATATTTTTGTTTTAAAGTCTAAACAGTCGATCCGAACCTCTCAACTTGATCTCCATGTTAAACGGAGCGGATCGACTGTTTGAACTTTAAAAAGAAAATAAATGATATGAGGCATGGATGAGGTACGAGGAGATGAGACATTGGAACCCTCCTTATTTAATATATATATATATATATATATATAGAGTAGAACTAGGGTGCTCCTAAGTTCACCAAACCTCTTGTGAACTTGACTCTAAAATATATCGAATCGACTTTAAACGATGAATCCAAACCGTTGAAACCCTTCTACCTAATGAGTAATAAGTCTACATGTGAAAATTTTAAAGTTTCGAATTAATTTAATATAGAGTCAAGTGGTCAAAAGTTTAAGGTTTATAAATTAATTTTAATGCATTCATTTTTTGGACTCCTTTGACCACTTGACTCTATATTAAATTAATTCGAAACTTTAAAATTTTCACATGTAGACGCATCAATCATTAGGTAGAAGGGTTTCATTGGTTTGGATTCATTGTTTAAAGTCGATTCGATATATTTTAGAGTCAAGTTCACAATAGGTTGGGTGAACTTAGGAGCACCCTAGTTCTACTCTCTCTCTATATATATTATTAAAAAAAATTAGTCATTACTATAATTAGATAAATATTATGAACTTCGATATATTCTTAGAGCATCTGCATCTCTGAAATTCTTGGAGTTTCAAAGCTGACTTGGTAGTTTCTAAAACAGTTTCAAAGACATAAATGGATTTCATATTTAGCAATTTTGTTCAATAATTTCTAAATATGAAATTGTTTCAAAACTCTGACGTGCAAAATAATCGACCAGTATTCGCTCAATTTTTAATACTGCTTTAATTAAATGCCAATGTGGCAATTAAGAAACTCTAATTTTAATTTCAGAGAAGATTTAGAAATTCAGAGAGTCTAAAATTTCTAAAATTTTGTTAACAGTTATTTAAAAACTTCAAGAGTTTCAGAGATGTAGTTATGCAGATGCTCTTAATAAATATTGATGTGATCCTTGTCCATATTCAAAAAATAAAAATAAATACGGATATAAATTAACCATCCCTTTTCACCCCCTAGTTGTATTTGGTATAGAACTAAGGTTCTAAATAGCGATTATAGCACTGTATAGCTTTTAAGGTATGAAAAAGCTATAGCGTAGCTATAATGCAACCATAGCTAGCTATTTAAAATCATTATAAAAGAAAAGCGATTAATAGCGTTATAGATTTTGAGGTCCGAAAAAACTATAGCGTAGCTATTTAGAACTTTAGACAGAACCGATAATTACATCATTCGGAACAAAATTTATTGCAACAAGTATTTGAATAAAATTGCAAGCGACCTATTTATTTACAAATTTACAATAAAAAGTGACTTATTTGTATTTTTTTTCTTTTTGTATCTAAATTGCCAGCCCACATCACTTCCAAACAAGGACAACTTTTCCTACACGGAGGAATCAACAATCACTAACCACAATTATTATTATTATTATTATTATTATTATTATTATTATTATTATTATTATTGTTATTGTTATTATTGTTATTATTATTATTTTGAAAGAACACTAACCACGAACTTTAAATTTAAAATAATTTATGTTAAGTTTCGATCTACTGAAAATCGGGAGCAACTTGGGTCTGATGCCCATCGGACTCAAACTGGATCCGATGGGTTCTATAACCATCCGATTCTATTTAAGATCTGTGATCATTCTTTAATATCCGTGTGCATTCACTTTAATATCCGTGTGCATGGATCTTAAAGCAGATCGGACGGTTATAGAACCCATCGGACTCAGTTTGAGTCCAATGGATTCAACATTAGCATCTAGTTTTTTTGACTAAAATAACTTTCGTGTATTTAAAATGTGTGAGGCGAAAATGATAATAACGTCAATTATAATTGATAAGATATTATGCTCTTTTAATGGTTACTTAAAAATTGAGAATTCGAGTCTCTCGCGAACTTTCCTCTCACGATTTCGTAATCTCTGCTAAGCTTTAAAAAATATATATATAATTAACAAATAGTAAAGCCGAGGTTTTTTTTTTTTCTGATCCCGTTACTAATAATAAAGTTTAGGTGTTGTTTCATAGTTAATAAAGTATAGGTGTTGTTCAGAATTATTGTTAGTTGAAAATAAAGAGAAATAATTAAATTACCCAACATTTGAAACAACTTGTCGTAGACTTAAGTCTAGCCTAAACCACACGGTACACGGAAAGAAAGAAATTCATAAACCTTGATTTAAATCTATGGAAAAATTAACTTGCTTTCAATCAAATGTCAATCAATCAACCTTGTGAGAATCTCGTCTATTTTTTCTCCTCATTTCCCGGGAAATACGCTTGGTCAAGCACCTCTACAATGACCTAATAACCTTTTCTCACCAGACAAGTTTAATTCCTTGTAATTTATCTTCTTGAAAAAAATAAATAAAAAGCAAAACTGATCAATGTTTAGACAGAAGCTGTTTCCGATCTCTGACAGCTATGCACGAAAGAGAGCGAGCATATGGGATGTTTGTTTCTCACGAGAGAAATCTGTCTTGCTCTTGCTCTGGTCTTGGGGAAAAAACCAATAAAATTATTATCTGGCTTGGGGACCAATCACCAATGCAACAAAACCAAGCTTTCATGAAAAGCCTCGTGAATTTGGTTTTATGTGAATTTCTATTTATATTTTCCATATCTGTAATTCTATTACAGTACATAGTCAGCGATGCAGTACGGTACTTCACGACTTCCTAATGGATTCCTTTTACTTTTTCCTGATCCATTTATTCTTTTTCTGAATCTCACCTTTTTTTCCTGTTCCAACATCCCTCATTTCCTCGTTCTCTCTCTGAGAAATTTACAAGTTGTAACGTACTGAGAGATTTGGTCCTCTCCAGTACATTAAAAACGGAGAGGACATTTTCCTAGCCCCAACATTCTCTCATCAGAATCTCAATTTTTCTTTTAAAATGGGATGTAAAAAATTCATGTCTTGATTATTTATTTCACGGCATGGCATGATACATGTGTCAATCACGTGTCGTGGTTTACATATTTCATTTGATGAGTGCTCGCGTGACTTGGCCATCATTTAAAATATTGGCAAAACACAACATGCAAATTGGTATGATAATGGTACGACACGTGGTCACTCGAATCATACATGATCAGAATCGTTAGATCACGATCAGATGGTGAATTTTGATTGGACTAACCTTAATTACAAAAATGTTAGATGTGACTAGTTACAGCGTAACTAACGTGATATGATCGTCCATCCGAATTTGGTCATGGTACAAAACTACAGATACATATTTAACTTGATCACAGCATGTGAATGAAGTTATTGCATGAATGACTAGTCACGGCACAACTAGGGGTGAGGAAATCGCTCTTAACTCTTGACTCACTTGTAACTTGCTCGTTAAAAATTCGCTCATTATTAACTCGCTAATAACTCACTCGTTAACTTAATGAGCCAAGCATGAGCATACCCTAACTCTTTCATTAAGAATTGAGTTACATGAAATCATGTCACATCCAATCCCAAGTAGTTCCCAATTTATCTAGTGCAATTAATCATTAATTATGTAGAGAGCTGCAATATTAAGACACGCTACTTGGGTGGATGAACAAAAATAAATTCAAAACATTATACAAATATTTTGTTTTATGTGGTACTATAAGTAGTGTAGTAAATTTCGGTCTATTCGGCCGAATATTCCTATTCGGTTGCAATCCGAATAAAAAATCTAAGTCCAAATATGAAGTTTAGAGCATATTACCGGTTTAGAGTATATTAATAGTGATAAAATGTCAATTTAAAGTATATTAACAGTGGTTTATATCATATATTACCGGTTTATAGTATATTAACAGTGATAAAAATACCGATTTAGAGTATATTAACAGTGAGTCATACCACATATTACCGTATGTCTGTTTATATATATGAATTATCATTTGAAATCCTCATATATAAATTTGAATAAAAATCCGCATATGCGGCCGCATATCGTATATGCGGTATGTGGTGGCCTTCCGCATACCGAATGAGAACCGAATTTCAAAACACCGCCTATAAGACACTGTTGAAATTAACTAACTAGTAATTTGTGATGCTTGAGTTTGGTTGCATAACTCGGCATGTCAGTATGCCAATAATTTTTATTAGAGGAATTAACTATCACTTAGCAGTTTGTTTAGTTATGAAAGAAAAAACTTGAAACAAAATTCAAAATTGCCTACAAGCTCGAGCATTTTAATGAGTCAACTCGAGCATTTAATGAGTCGAGTACGAGCACAGTTATCAACTCAATACTGTCTTCTCAACTCAAGTTGACTCACTCATTAACTTAATAAAACTAGCACTAACATACAGGGGCGGATCCAGGGTTTTCGTGAGGGGGGGGGGGCAAAAAAATATCGAATCGGGTTTAAATAGCTAATCGTATTTAAACCCATTAACTAATTAAGTATTTGATAAAAAATAATGCTTTAACTTATACTTTATAATACCCTGACTTGTAATTTATGATATTCTGACTTATAATTATAATTACCAATCATATATCAAGAAATTTATTTTAATTTTAACTATAAATTTAATCCGAATTACCAATTAAACATTTAGAGGGGGGCAAAAAAATTCTGGGGGGGGGGGGGGGGGGGAGGGGGGGGGCAAAGCCAGTTGGAACCGATAAATTTCCACTAAAACTCAAAATCCAGGGTGGGGCGGCTGCCCCCCCCCTCCCCCCCCCCCCCCCGGAATACACTGGGTCCGCTCCTACTAGCATACCCCAACACTCGCTCCAACTCGGATCATTCACAGCCCTTGGCCCAATACGATACAATTTTGTATCCCCAGTTCCCGCACAAAATAAACTTATTAAAAGATTGTGCCCGTCTGATCGGATCTGAATTAGTCTGGATCAATTAGGATGCTACATGATTTTGAACAAAAAGTCCCAAAATCCCTAAATTGAAAAATTAGCCAATCAAATTTATCGTCGGCTACCAAAGTTGAGAAAGAAAATCATTGAATCAGGTTGGTAGGTATAAGATTGTGTTTGATTAGCACGAGGTGAAAAGAAGTTATGATTTGTTTCGTTTGAAACAACTGAGATACGTTACAGAGGAAATCAGTACTAGATCTCTCGTACTAATTTTAAATTTCTCACAATAGTCAAGGATGTTTTTATATAGATTAGGATCTTGAGTGACTATATAAGAGATACACTAATTGTCTACTTTTAATGAAGATATTATTTATATCTTGCATAATACTAGTTTTCTAAATGCTATAAAATAATGTATTTTAAAAAATAAAGATATATAACAACAAGTTATTTAAATGAGGAAACATAATTTATCTATCTTGACAAAAGGAATTTATATAATTCTGATATTTGACATTATAGAAATTATTTAGGTGATAAATATATAACGTTTATAAAAATAAATGGTGCACGTTTAAAGATAGTGTCAAATTTATCATTTTAAATTCTAACCAATATTTAATACAAAATTAGCATGTTTAATTTGTTTCAGAAATTACAAATACAAATTACAAAATGGCATGCAGATGCAGGATCCTTGAGGACAATGCATGGTAGGCTAGCTAAGGCTAGGTTTCCTAAAATGAAGTTATCAAACGGTATAAAATATCAAATTAATTGGCTTTTCAAGAAATGCACGGATTGTTTTCGTTTCTCTTCTCCAACAAAAATATACATCGATCAGCGCGTATCAGCACGAGCATTGCATATCACCACGCCTCCTGTTGGTTATCTCAGAAATCGTGCCTCTCACTCTCTCTCTTCTTCTTTTTTAAAACTTGGCAGAGGGCCAGAGGCTGTCCTTTTGCTCCTCTCTCTCTCTCTCTCTCTCTAGACAGCAACTGTGGTCGATGCATCTCGGCATGTCCAGTTACAGGCAAGTCAGTTTCCAGTTTCCAACCTGTAGTGTAGGCTGTACAGTCATTAATGCATTGCTCCCTCTCGGTCTCGGACCATACTAATTAAAAAAAATAAAAAATCACAAAAAGTTCGAATTATCAATTGACCTTGAAAAATATTTTTAATGTGATTCCTGTGCTAGCTTATCTTTTTGGCATCAACTACTCACTCTATCCAAATAATACATGGCTTATGACAGCATTAATGCATTATAGCATTATAGCAATTAGCCACTGCCTCGTGTCCAGTTCCTTTGTGCCGCTTTCATGTTGCCCTTTGTGTTCCGAGTCTCTGCAACCAAGATTTTATTAAAATAAATTGCAACACTTTCATCTTGTACTTTTAGCATTTAGTTTTATTTATTTGATGACTTGTTAGACAACCTGCTTCAGAATCTGGTTTTATTATTATACAATTAATGCTTTACCCTAAGAGATCTAAATCCTTCTTGTACCTTTTACATTGTTTAATTAGTTGTTGCTCAAGTATTAAAATATTACCAAGCAATCTCATTTTCGTTCCCTATGTGATACTTAGCTATTTTATTTATCAAATGAAAAGCATAATCTAATCTCAGTGATATCTATGGATGGCCTACATATCTTTATTTCAGGATACACTGCAGCTTTACACTGTACAGTCTCCTGTGTGGTGGACCTTGTGTGCTCCCAAGTGAGGTTAATTAATTAACACTATATACAACATGTTGCATTAATTAACCCAATTTATTGGTTGCATAGGTAATATTAACATTTATGTATATGATTGTTTAATGTATATATTGGTACTATTTAACTAGATTTGCTACAATTAATGATAAAATACGAAACAACCCTTATTTTAGAATATTCATTTTTGATATTTAATTTGATACTCATATTAAAAATTTTGTTTCCTTTATTTTGCACCTCCTTTGTACTCGAATTTTCTAAAGTTTTTACTCAGTATATATAACAATTATATGAAATAAATTTTGGTATTATACTCAAAATATTAAAAGTGCATGAGCAAGGATTGAATTTTTTTTCCCACAATAGCTCATTATTTAAAAGGTTTGGACTAATTTTATCTAAAGCTGGGCTAACATCGTCCGTTGCGTGTCGAGATTTGTACGGAACTCATTTAAAACTTAATAAGTTTAAAAGAATCCGTGAATCTAAACTGTCCAAGTAAATTTGAAAGACTGTATGTTGAATTATGAAAGTTCAGATTAATTGTATCTTATACATTATGATAATTAATTTATTAAAATGACTGGTGCATACTATTTAAAGATATAAATATTTTATTCATCAAGTGCACTTTCTAAAAGAAGTATAAGTAGGTACTATATGCAAATAAATAAGGAGATGCAGTAATTAATAACTTAATTTCCAAAAATAAGGCGTGATGAGATCCAGATTAAGGGTGAATTGAATCATTACGGCATGATGACCAGTAGTACTTAATTGATCACAGCGTCGCATGAGAGCCTCAGCCTCAGCCTCAGCCTCCCCCTTTTGGTGGTTAATAATCCCACTAATTATTATTACACGAACCTCTACGTACAAAGACACGACCAACTAACCCATTTTGGAAGTTGCAATTATTATCTAATAAAAATCATGTTCCAATCCATGCAAATAATTAACCGGCGAAATTCTTTGTGGACGACTACTTCATAGATTCTATACATCCTACACAATTAATAATTTTCTACTATCAAAATCACAATACAACTTAATTTAGGGATTTTAAAAAAGTTACATCATAACTGGATACATCATGTGGCCATACGACACAACATTGTGTGCTGATCATATGTCTGACTCATGTATCTCATATCGTGATTATTTGCATAGTATTCTTCGGAAAATTGGCAGTACACGATACGATATGAGAAAGATTTGATTACAACATGTGGTCACGTGAGTAATGAGTGATCATGACCATTAAATCATTGATTGAATGGTAAATCTTGAATATTCAAATTTAAATTATGAAAAAAAATAGTTAAATTTGACCAGTTATGTTTGAACACATCATGTGAGGTCACGACATGACTTGATCACTGTACGACGAACATGGCATGACCATTCCTCTAAATTTGATCAAAGCAAGACATGACATATACATTTTTTAATTAATAACAGTACGACACGTCACGTATTTACATTCGTATTGAATGATAATTATCATGTACGAGTTAAAAGAGTGAGAAGATGAAAAGCATGAATTAAAATTAGTACATAATAAATTTAAATTATTATCTCAAGTAGCCATGTTCCATATGAATTAAATTTACTATCTAGGGATTGATTTCTAAAACACCTTATAAAACCACATAATAAATTAGCCGGTTGACCTGTCTCATTTTTACAGTTACACGGATGTTGACTTAAAGAGGAAAGCGCATAAAAATTAAAAATCTAGTTGGTGATTAGCACTTCTCAATCACCCCCTTTGATGAGGGGTTTAAAAAAGAAAAGATTTTGTTGAAAAGGACTAATGTCTGCTAATGCAACAAGAGACATTCTAGACCTGTAATCATTAAAAATCAGAAAAAGGGACTTGTGAAAATTAAGTTTGGGACTTTGAGCAGGAAAATATGCTTTTTCCTTCGTTATAACATGAGTACATATATTTTTTTTTTTTTGTTGAGAAGTTAGTAGGGACTACCAAGATTATATTGATAAATTTGTTTACAACATCAAAACCTACTCAATTATATAATTTAAGCTATGTTACATCAGCAATTGCCCTTGTGGAAACCCCTCTCCTGTGTATACTAGTAAAACCCGGTACCTTCCCACAGGACCGGTACCACAAACCCGCATCCTCCCTTGTTCTAATTGCTACACGAGCACATATATTTGGGGCATAAGGAAAATAAACATATTTAAATTATATTAGTATTTATTGTATTTGCCGAATAAGGAAAATAAAATTGATATTTATATTTTTTTTTATTGATCTTCAAGGCATGCCAAATTATTCTACTAATAATGTTAAATTTTTAATTATTTTATTGCGTGGAAATTTATTGAATTTTTTTATTGAATTTTTGGAGTAAAATTTGACAAATTCTAATTATAGTAACCTACTATTATAATCACTCAGGATGTCAAAATAAAAAAAAATAGTAGAATTTTATCGAATTAAATTGAAACTTCATTCTTTTAAGTCCGATCATAAGATTATTTTAAGTTGTCTGTTACGGAAAGTATGAAACAAATCGATCATTTCACGGTCATGTCCAAAACTGAAAATGACTGATTTGAATAAAATATTCGGACAAATCACACATAAGTACAAACGATTAATAATTGAAGTAAGATTATACTGTTTTGTTATTTTCTTTAGCTTCCTATTGAACTGAGTAGAGTGGCGGTGAGAAATGAAATGAAATGGATTCTCTGTTTGTAATTAACTGGAGAGGGGAAGAGACCAATAAAGCACCTGACACTCTGTTTTGTTTGATGGGACGTAATACGTGAATGCATAGCAGATACGAATATTGTAATTTTTTATTGTTTTCTTCCAGAATTTAATGGGACCAAAACTGTCTCTTCGTTTGACTATGGTCAACCTATCTTCTGCGGATGACACCAGCACTACAAAATAATTACATGTACGCGGTCTATTGTTGTCTCTGTGAACCGAAGAGCCTTGCCGGCGGAAGGCTGACCAACTTTCTATGCACTCGGATACTTTTTATTTACACTTTTATTTCTGAATTTTGATATTTGACATGTTTGAACTATTAGATTATTGATAAAAAGAACTAAGTCATGATCATTAGTTAATCTAGTGTGAATATGAATATGTTTGTGTTTAAATAAATTTTTGGACAAACCTTTTTATATTTAAAAAAATGAAATGAGTAAGCATGTGATTAGTTTTTTTTATTAATGAGACGGAATCAAGTTTCTAATTTTAATTTACTGAAAAAAATAACTTAAACTAGCACAAGTAGAATTTGTTAAGTCTTCAATTCTTTGTTTGTTAATATAAATAACAGAAGTGTAAACATAATTTTAAGAGAACCAATATATAATATCAAAGCATCAATTTGTAAATATGAACTTTTAAACTTAAAATTAAAGAGATGGAGGAAATCATACTAGTAAATTTTTAGCATATTAAATATATACTACAATTTTTTTGCTCCTTATTTGCACATATATAATTCCAAAACTTGAAGAAGAATGCTGTACATTTTGACAGGCACTAATCTCCGCTCCGGTTGACAGCTTTTTTTTTTTTAGTTTTGAAACCAACAATCATTTCTAACCATATTAAATTTACGAAAATACTTGAAGAACTAAGTTATTCTTGTTGTGATGTTTAAGTTGAGATATTGACTGTAATTTATATAATTTTAACGTAGAGACTATAGTTACGAGAATAAAGAGTCCTATGAGTATAATAATTTTCTTACAATAAACATTAGTAGCTTAATAAAATATAAATAATTTCCAATTATTATTACTTTTCCTATTATTAACGTAAATAATTAGACTTAATACAAACATGCTCCCTTTACAATTCGTAACTGAATTCTATTACCTATTCATGACTAAATAGATAACTATTTGTTTTTTCCTAATATGCATTGCTCACCAATTTACTAATCACTCACACTTTTGTCAGCCCTTTATCATATGTTATAACAAGAAGATGACTCAAAAGCTACATTTGATACCAGATAGCTTCACTGAGAAGTTTTACGGTCCAAGCATTAAATTGAAGGTAAATATGTGTAGCAAATTTGTAGTACAAGGAGGCGGTGGCCTACTCCAAAAGCTGCTTCCAGGGAAAGCTAAACTTCCAAATTCCAAGTCTATTAACAGAGGAACAGGATCAAATCAAATCCACGTAGAAATAGAATCAATTAATTGTTAGAAGGTAGAAATCGCGCATAAATAAATCATCTACTTTAAAACTGACCCCACCTAATTGGATCATACATTGTTTTCCCTCCAAAGAGAGCAGAAGCAAAGCATCTCATTCCTTTTCTCTCTTTTGCGTGTAAGCATCTTCACTTTCCCATTTCTCTCTCTTTCTCTCTCTTCTTCTCACTTCACTTCTCCCTCAGTTTTAATTAATTCCCTCATCTTATGCATTTTTTTAAGGGTTTTTACCAACCTTTAATGGGTTGTCACCAAAGTTTAGCATCTTTTTTAATTTTCCATGAACTATTAACCATTTAATCCCTTCCCTCTGTTACCTCTTCTCAGTTCTCTCTCCCTTGAGCATCTTTTTGCACAAGTCACAAGCACAGTGTGTATGTATGTTGCATGCCAAATGAGCTGTCTAACAAACCACCTCTGATTTTTCTGCTTTTCACACTTCTAATATATAACCTTCTCACCATTTCTTCATTTTTACTAGTCAAAGAATCTTTTCTGTAAAAAATAAAATAAAGACTAAGCTTGTCAGTTACCACAATCTGGGGCTCTTTTCCGGTACAAGTTTCCCTATTTTGCCATATTTTTTCACACATGAAATCTCCCTCTTGAAATTTACATCTCTCTTCTTTCTTTCTTTCTTTCTTCCCATATAAGACACCGCTTTATTCTGGTTGTTCATACATTGCTCTCTCTGTCTTTCTTAGCATCCTGTTCCCTGTCAATTTTTGTTGAAAGAAGGCAACTTGGGAGACTGATTATTCATGCCTTTCTCCAATTTCTCAAATCAAGTCATAATCTCATAGAGATACTCTGTCTCAGTTGACGTACATCTCTCCACAATTCACAAACACCCTTCTTTTCTGTTCACAGTTCAACCTTTCAAATTAAATCATAGCTAGTAGTGGTAAAAAAGAAAAGAATAAATTATGTCTTCAATGCCTACAGCAGGCAAATCTTGGGAACCCACAATGGCTGTGGGAACAACCTCCTCCAGTTACTGGCTGAACTGGAGGGTCCTGTTGTGCTCAACCTGGATTCTTGCATGTATGATTGTGGCCTCGATTCTGATATGGCGATACGAAGGGCATGGTTCAAGGCCTCAGTCGTCAGAGAAAGAACGAGAAGGATTGCTATATGATGACGAGTCGTGGCGGCCATGCTTGAAGGAGATTCACCCGGCCTGGCTTCTAGCATTTCGGCTAGTCTCCTTTTTTGTTCTACTGGGCTTGCTTATTGTCATCATTGTAGTTGATAAAGGAACCATCTTTTATTTCTATACCCAGTAAGTTCATTCAATTTCTTAACTTGCTTACTATTTCTGTTGCAAATTCATGGGAAATTAATCCTCTGTCTTGCAGAGATTAATTGCCATATCTCATAACAGTTAGCATCTCACATTGTCACTAGCAAATTTATTTGGATAATTCTTGTTGCCTACTTGTTGAAATTAAATGAGTACAGTTTGCATGTGATTAGTTGGACCCTACGTAAGCTGTATGTTTTTGTTTCTATTGATCATTTGTGTTCATGACTTTGCACGAGAGGATAATATCATCATATTTTTTATTACTGATGCAAGAAATTTGTGTTGATAGATTTAGTTGGCTGGCTATAGTAGGACTAGGACCACTAAATTGAGCTCTATTATTGCATCAAATTTTTATGGTTCATGTTCATGACCCACCTTATGCTAGATAATTTCATGCATTTTTACTTTTCGATGCCAAATGTCTTGCTAATATGCTTTTTTTTTTTTAACTTGGTTGTAATTACCAGATATACTGTTTATTTGGCTGGTACAGTTTTGGTCCCCAGCCTGATAAGAAGTGAAAATATATAGCTGTTTAGTTTGTATATACATTTTTAATTTCCCTAGTTACTTTTACAATAATTTTAAAGTTTAGGGGTGGATAGATGTAAAATCAAGATTAACTTAGCAGCATGCAGTTCTACCATTTTATCTTCATTCTCTAATTGCCAATTTATTAATTTTTCATATGTTTTGTTCTACAGGTGGACTTTCGTTCTGGTCACATGTTACTTTGGGGTAAGTTCTCTAAAAAAGAATTTAGTCAATGTAGTTTTCTAGAAAGGTCCCTAATAAATGTGTTATCTGTTCAGCTTGGTTCTTTGCTCTCCATTTACGGATGCCACCAATATATGAGCAAAGAACAAGGAGATGGTGCAGATTTGTTGAGGTCAGGGCTAGAGAGAGGCATGTATATGCCTTCAATTGGAAGAAACTCAAATCAAAATTCAAATTCACATACTAACAAAATTGTGAATTCGCCTGGAGTAAGTGAAGAAAGAGAGATTGCCGGATTTTGGGGGTATCTTTTTCAGGTTATTTATCAGGTAATTAAGTTGATTAGGCAATATTTGCATGAAACTGCATGAGTACCTTTTCTATTGAAATTTCTGATGCAAAAATGCTATGTATTATATAAACAAGTTGTATATTATGTACAGAAAATGCTGGAGCAGTGATGCTTAATCATACCTCTGTTTTTCTGTTATTCTTCTTTAATTAGACAAATGCTGGAGCAGTGATGCTGACAGATTGTGTGTTTTGGTTCATAATATTTCCATTTCTTTTCATCAGAGATTATGAGCTCAACTTTGTATGTAATTCTTACTCTGTTTCTATATTCTTCATACAATCTAAGTAGAACGCTTTCTTCTCAAGTTACAATAATGAACTGTGCATCTACTAATACATACTCATGACTACACTTTTATTTTTAGCTGCTTGTTGGGATGCATTCAGTCAATGCTGTCTTCCTTCTTGGGGATACTGCTCTAAATAGCTTGGTACATACATAACCTTTCTCTGTTGTCATTTACAAGGGGATAACATTCTTACTAAAATTGTCAGTCATACTTATTTGTATATTATTTTTGTAATATAGAGGTTCCCATGGTTTCGCATTGCCTATTTCTTTCTTTGGACATCAACATATGTCATTTTCCAGTGGACCATTCATGCATGCGTTTCAATATGGTATGTGGATTCCTTATTTTCTTGTTAGAGAAAAATAATTGAAAAAACACAACAAAATTGTTGCTTACTTGCAGTGAACTGAGTTGCAACAACTATATACTAAAGCTGCATGTTCTTTTACTGCAGGTGGCCTTACCCGTTTCTAGATTTGTCATCCAGTCGTGCCCCGTTGTGGTACTGTACTTCAATTTTTCTCATTTTAGAATCATGTTTTGTAGGCTTAACAGTTAAATTGTAACCAATGCTTTTATGATGGATGCATTTTGTTTATTAATTTATAGGTATCTTGGGGTGGCGTTGATGCAAATACCATGCTATGCTGTACTTCCTTTATTGATCAAGCTCAAGTATTATCTTTTAGAGAGGTTTTTTCCAGCATCGTATTATCCAGTAAAATGAAGAGAAGATATATAGGACATAATTTTCTTTCATAAATTAATAGAAGCAAATTCTTGGGCATGGTAGCTTTTGAAGAACTTGATTCATTTCATAGAAAGAGGGGAGGGGGGAAGGTATACGTACGAAAAACAAATTAATTAATTAGTGTGTAATTATTTAACTATATAAATTTTTCATTGTTAAGGGGGAAAGTGTACAGTGCAAATTTTATTGCTAGTAGTAGTAGTATTGGCTATTTGATTGCTCATTGTTCGCTTTGTATGAGATTGAGACAATGAAAAATACCTATTTTGTAAATTATATATGAGGTAACTTGTACTGTTAAAATTAATGTGCCATTTTATTTTATCGATTTGTTGAACCGAATCTGAATGCCCTGCAAATAGATATGTTTGTGTTACTAATATAGAAAATGGTGATGAGAATTTAACAGTCCAGATTAGTCGGAGTGTCGGACACTCCAGCAATGGAACCGGTGGGAATTGTATGTGAAAAAAGAAATTATTTTGTGCAGCCCTAGTCGAGGTAGCTCAAAATTTTGAGTTTAGATCCGGGCCGTTCCAGTTATCAAAATACGGGCCGAATCCAATTCGGATCCATGGCCCTTTAAATATTCATGCTAAATTTGAGATATAAATTCAAAGTTTTAGTCAACTCATCTCACGTGATATGAATTTTGGATAAGGTGGGACCCACTTTTCTAAGGATCAACCTGTCAGTGACATGACGCAATGATTTATTTCTCAGAGCAGCCACAGGCAAACCCAGATTCAGACTTGAAGAAGACAGTATACCAAAGTCAAACCCAAATCTGACCCCACATGTCAGTATTGGGGGTCAAAATTACGTTCTTCTACAATTCCACCTCTTCTAGCTTCACTACAGCCATCTCCTTTCCCCCTCTGCTCTCTCTATGTCCAATACGCCATGAATTCTCTAGCAAAGCCAATTCATTATGCTAAGCCCATGCGGCTTTCTCTCCGTTCTCGAACCAAAAGAATGAATTTGACCGTCAAATCGGCGATAGATATGAAGGGCATTTTGGGAATCGAGGCGACCAAAAACCCGACGCTTTCCACCTCGTACCGCCCGTTGGATAAACCGATGCCAAATCGGACGGTGCTGGAAGCCCAGCAGAGAGTTTGCACTGGCCCGGCGCAGACTCGACCGTTGGATCAGGCGCAAACCATGGCTGTTCTTGAAACGATTGTTAGATCAGGTGTGTTAGACGAAGGAGACATTTTCCTGATATGTCTTTGTCGTTTTGATTTATTTATGTATTATGGATACTTGGTTTGACTGGTAGTTGTCCTTGATTGAGACATATCATACGGCTTTGGACTGAGGTTTCGAGTCTATTGCCAAATCAGAATTAATCACTTTGTGTATCGGTTCTCTGTTACATGAGCATTACCTGAATGTATAGGCAGCCTTCTAGCATCATTTTTCCAGAGAAAACTGTTGCTACCAGGTGCTTAACTAGTACTCGCAAGTGCATACGCAGCATTGACCAATAGATACTAATTAATTACTGGTACATATAGGTGCTGGACCTATATTTTTCTAAGTTCTGCCTGAAAGTTAAGTACCAGAACTGAACAGGACCTGACATGACTGGTTTTAGGTATGCACCACTATATAGGAGACCTGACTGTACGCATAGTTGCAACCTGTATGTACTTGACCCAGCTGAGTGTATAGTGTAGGCGCACTGCTACATATGATTGATTTAATCTGGGTGTATTGATTCACACAGAACATACTGGGACCTCATGATTACTTTAGTATTTACGTGTATAGAGCTGATTGGTACAAATGCTACTATGAGAACTACCTTGCCAAAATTGTAATATACTTAATCGGTGCATTATCAAAATGGACCAGCCTGCCAACTTACTTTTGATTCGCTATTTTTGTTTGCTGCAGTGTTAATTATTAGATACATCCACTCCCCATTTTCCTTTTACTATCACACAAAGGCAACATCACAGCCAGAAATAACGTCTCTTTTTGTAAATTCTTCTTAAAGCTAGGGGAGAGCTGAAAGGAGAGGAGCATGTCTCTCAGGCTCAGCTAGGTGCATTCTTTGCTGGCATGACTATTCGGGCCAATGCCTTCCCTGAGCCGACCCAGTGGAGCCCAGGGGAGTGGGCCGCTATGCAGGCCTGCTGGCCTGACCTGGCCCACTCTCTCCCTCCAGAGATCATTTTCCTTGCCGACCCTGAGGGGGCAATAATGGGCAGCTCACTTGGGCCTATGTACTCTGGTGGAAATGGAGGCCCTGGTGAGATGCGTCTTGTGGGGGCCCTTAGAGAGGTATTGCAGATTTGCAGATGCCCATAAAAATGTCTTTTTTTTGTTGGAATTTTCTCGCTAAGATCTATGTTTTGGGTTGTTTCGGAAAAGACTGAGCCTTATATCAAGTTTTACTTAAGAAGAAACAACTATACTGTGCTCAAGTTTATCTGGAATGACCTCAGTGGAATCTTTCAGTTATATAAATATGCAGACCAATTGTGGATACATTTTCTTGTTGTAGTTCAACTTGGTACTGCAAAAGAGTAATTGTATATTCTGTTAGGCAAAACAGTCTATCAGAGAGGTTATACATTCACCATTACCTGTATGTACGGTTGGAAGGTGTTGCAAATATCTCAAAGTATGTTGGTTGTTAGTTGCAAATTTGGGAAATGTTTGGTATCAGAAAATATGACAAATGTTGGTCAATTGGTCCTTTAATCTGGACTTTGGGACCTTTTTTCATAAAATAGACCTTCTAAATCTGGACTTTGGGTCCTTTAATCTGGACTGTGAATTATCGATATTCAAAATAAAATTTGAGTGTATCTCACTGAAACTTTTTTTGGAAGGACCCCCTTACCCCTCCCCCTCTTCTCTCTTTCTGAAAACCAAACCCTTATTCTAAGCCTGCATATGCATTTGATCAGGTTTTATCTGGGGCTCACCTGGGGTATGAGGAGGTGCTAGGGGTGCTGAGGGATGTGCTTCCTCTCGATAAAGAGGGTGAGAAGGAGAGGAGGAAGGTAAGAGAGGCTCTTCTGGCGGCATTTTTGATTGGCCAGAGGATGAATAGAGAGACCGATAGAGAACTTAAGGCATATTGTCTTGCTTTTGATGAAGAATTGGGTAAGTTCGAAAATTTGAATATTTGATATCTTGTTGTAATCAATGATTTGAAGTTTGATCTATGATATCTACGTTCCATCTTGTTGATTTGCAGCCTAGTGTATTTTATATTCCAAATGTCATTTTGTTTATCAGAATTCCAAATTATAATTACTTAAAAATATTTCAACAAGGGCCATGCCAGTGACTCCCCATGTTATATTATTCATCATAGTCGACATTAATATAAGATATTAACAAAAAAATCTTACTATATGAAACAATTTTTGTGCCTTCTATAATATATTAAGTAATACATTAAATTTAAATATTATAGCTTATAAAAAAATTGTATAATGCAGTTATTGAACATTATATTTCCCTACTATAATATGATACTTTGCTAACAAAACAAGTTATGTCCGGTAAATTACAGATACTAATTCTACTTTATGAAAGGTAATTTGCAAATGTTAACTTCTTGATAGGCGTGGCTGTAATTTTTTCCGTAGAAGACACATTTGACCTTAGTTTTTTTTTCTTTTTTTTACTCCAGTGGTGTATGGTACCTTTTAATGGGTCCTTGCCCACATGTTTGGAAACCCTACCTGGGCTTCGATTAACATGCACTATTTGATATAATTATTACAATAACATTACATATTTAGGGCCTCCTCCTATTGCTGATGTAAGCTCTTTGACGCACTATGGTGAGCCATATGATGGAAATACACGTTTTTTCAAGAGCACACTTTTCGTAGCAGCTGTCAGAGCATGTTATGGGGAATCATGTCTTCTTCATGGAGTCGAATGGATGCCACCCAAGGTTAGTTCCATCTTATCTCGTCTTCTTTTTCTAATATTTTATTTTTGATGACGAATAGTGATAAAAGCTTTAATTCTGAGGAAGCTCATAATCTGTGACTCCTGAATGGTTAGATTTCATGAGAAAAGCAGATTCAGCTTTGGGTCTCTAGATTAATACTAATTCCTATTAAACTTTGGAGTTACCTTTGTAATTATTAAATAGAAAAATATCACCTCTTACTTAGCTCTGAAAATCACAGTGAATCTGTCCAAAAGGTTAACCCCCATTCTCGCTCCAGAAATTCCTTCCTGGAAAGTACAATATCCAATTCCTATTTGAGAAAAACAAAGCCAATTAAAGTCATTATCATGACTAATTGCCATCTCAATACTTCGCCATAATAAGCCCTATTATAATGGAATGTCTAAGTTATGCAAATGACAAGGTTTTCAGGGGGGTATTACCGAAGGGCAATTGCTGAAATTCATGGGGGCAAATACACAATTGTCTCCTGATCAAGCTAAAAGTTTGCTAGAGGTATATATCCTTTGTTCTATTTCAACTTTTTGTGTTTTTTTTTTTTTTCATGCTCAGCAACCTATCTCAATTTTTTTTATAGGACGAGAGTGTTGGCTTTTCATATGTGAATTTGAAGGAAGCGAGGCCATCTTTGTAAGATATGACATAGTTTAGCTCCCTATTTTATTTCTTTTGCTATTTTCTTAGTAATTCTATGGCAATGTTCTTAGTCACCTTCTAGCATGACATGTATCGTCTTTTGTCAAGAAATTGAGGGAAGTCACTTTTTTTTAGTGGAAGCACACTTTTTGGTGTTGATATACATAATAAAAGCCCTTCATTGGTGGGTCTTGAACAAGACGTAAACACCCCACAACAACAAAAATAGTGCATTTCTAAAGTTAGATAAAGAAGAGCTTGTTTTATTTTTGGAAGGCCTATTCACGTGATATTCACTGTGTTGTCATCTGAGTGAAACAGCAATTCTGTTATAAATCAAACCATAATTTTTAATAAGAAAGAAACTCTTTGCAGGAAGGATTTCTGTAAAATTTTAGGTTAGTTAGAAACAGATTGAAGGTTGCTTAAATAAAAAAAATTCCAATTTTATTTCTCCTTTCAGCCATCAAAATATTTTTTGTGTGCTCCTGTTTACTTTTTCTTCATATCGTAGATTCTCACTGGTTGGGCTTAGAGAACATATAAAGAAACGACCACCATTGGCAACATCGGAAAAAGTTCAGCAATATGTCAGAGTAGGGAAAATAATAGTCTACGAGTACGAAATCAAATTCAAACTTTTTTCACCACCGCTTAGAAGTTTGACTTTTTTCTTCATTATTGGCTTTATAAAGGCACGAGGGAAGGAAGCCATAGTTGCGGGCTTTTATCATGAGGGCTATGAGGATCCATTGCTGATGCTTATGAAGAGAAGAAGTGTCCATTCTGGTTTGGTTGTTAAGGTATGCCATGAAATATCATTCCGAACTTTCTTTTTGTCTTATATTTATTTCATTCAAGTTTTTCTTTTCTTTTCTGGATTTTAGGTCTTTAAGGCATAATGTATGCCTTCTTATTGGTTGTTGTCTTTGCTTCCCAGATTTGTCCTATCTGCCTCCAAAACCAAAAAAGAGGAATAACAAAAATGAAAAGAAATATAACAACTAAAAAGGAAATAAATAAAGAAAGACACTCTGCATAACAGCATAAGTACTCGTATGGGATGTATAGTTGACTGGTACTGCAATTAAAGGTATAAATCAGATTCAACATGGTTATATTGTTTAGGGGGAGGAAGGGGCCCTGTCTATGACAACAAGAGCAAAATCAGCACATGCTTCAAAAGGCTTACCAGTTAATCATTGCTCGGGCTTCCGCTCTCCAAGTTCTGTGTTCTCCTCTGAAATTGATGGTATCTCTCTCTCTCTCTTTCTCTCTGGACCTTCAGTTTTGTTAGGTTTGTAGATTTTTTATCCTTATGGGTTCTAGTAAATGATTCATCGCATCTAAAGCAACAATTTTGTTGGAATTAATTTGTTAATATTAATTTTTAGGGATTTCACGTGAGAACTTTAGTATGGTGGTGAATGCACAAGATTATGGGTTTGAGCCATCAGATACTCCAAGAACAGATAGATCAGTAAGCTCGTTTTTTTTTTCCGTAACATAAACTTTTGCATACATATGTATTTTTATTTTTGCTGCTTTGGCCTTCGTGATTAATGAACACTGGGTCTGAATGCACTTACTTTCTTTATTATTTAACTTATAAAATTATCAATGATTCTGTTATTTTAAACTCTTGTAAATTTTATTTTTTTATTTTTTTTTACAACGCTTTGTCTGGATTAGGTCGCAAGAAACATCGAACTAGGGTTGGCAGCATTGGGTGGTGAGAGAGGCCCGGCCTATGACCGAATTGTATTGAATGCTGGAATGGTGGACCATTTATTAGGCTGTAGCGGGGCCGAGGATGTGACATCAGCCCTAGATCGAGCTAGAGCGGCTATTGACAGTGGTGAGGCTTTGAAGAGGCTGATGAACTTCATAAAATTATCTCACAAAGTTTAGTGATCGCTTCCTTTTCCTTTTTCCTTTTAATTGGGTCGGGGAAGTTGCTTTATTTATATTTGTGTGAGATCCACTTTGCGGCAGGATAAATTATAAATAATCTTCGCAGTTTCTCTACACAGAAGTTCCCAGGGTAAAACGATAGCCTTGATATTTGAAATTGACATAAACCAAGATAGTAGTAAAGATTTCTCAGTTCAAACTTCAAAATGCAGCAGTCAGTTTGTACTTTGTAGCACCTATGCCTTGATATTGTTTTTTATTTTATTTTTTGAAGTAGAAATGTCATGATAATGTTTAATTACTTGTTTCTTTTCTTCAAAAGTAATTCTGCTTGAATTTTTTTTTTTGGAATGGAGAAGGATTTGTATGCCCCAAATCATTTAATTTGATATGCTAGTTAGGCACATTGTTGTAAATAACGGTATGCGTTCGTGGGACGAACATGATACCGTACAACCAAGTGATTAATTGGTATGTGGCTAATTAATTGGAATTATGCGGACGATTAATCGTTTTTATTAAAATTATGTGTATATATTCATAATTTATTTAACTCATCAAACTTATCAAATAAACTTAATTTAACTTGGTTCTATTGTTATAACATGACAATATGCTTGTTTCTTCTTAATAACAAGTTAACAATACATAAGCACTTTATATGGGTAGGTAGCACATTTATTTAATGAAAAAATAAATTAAAGAATAAAGCTTTTTTAAATACTAATAACATCTTATTTGAATGCACTAAAACATTGTAATATAAAATCACTAAATTTAGTTTATGATAACAACTTAATTTTATATATGAATACGTCATACTAATTGGAAAAGTTGCATTAGTAAGAAAAATATGTGGTATATAAATAATAGAAAAATTAATCAGTTTAAATGTAAGTAAGAAGAAAAAATAAATATGAAATGTTAGGATGTATATTCAAGTACAAATGAAATTATAATACATGATTTATAAAACTTATTAACATACACTATCACAGAAACAAAAAATAATGTGAAAATAAATATTCATTAGAATAAACAGACGATTAAACGGAAAAATAGCCGATTAATCGGAAAAAACCAATCAATTAATTATTTTCATCCGCAAACAAACATCCATTAACAATTAAACGACTGTTTAATTGGCTGTTAAGCCCTTTTTTTACAGCACTGGTCAAGCATGAGGTAGTTCATGGATCTTTCGTACTGCAAAATGATATTTTGAATCGATTAAAAGTAAGAAGAAAGAATCAGTCTTTAATACCCAGCTAGCATTAGAAGACTCGAAAATTCTTTTGCAAGCATTCTCTTGTTTTGGATATAAACGAAAGGCAAAAGGCCTGCTTTATCTGTGGAGTTGACAAATAATCTAATAATTTGAAGAAAAAATACAAGATATAAATTTAATCAAATTAAATAACTAGCATTTAGTCTAGTGGTAAAAACAATCTCAGATGTGGAAGGCTATGGGTTCAAAATCTGAATAGATTTTTTTATTTATTATAATAATAAGAGTATTAAATAGTTGGAAGACTTGAACTCCAAATTTTACTTAAATTTGATCAAATTAAAAATGATTTATTAATTGAAATGGGAGAACAAACTCGTATGCAGATCATGTTGGGATATGTAGCGGTATCACGCATTTTCAGTTGTGCAAAACATAAGGGCTTACTCAGCTGGTCAACTGAATTTTTTTTTTCCACAAGCACAGTAAAAATCAATTCATTTCCTATACCCATTCTCCTGTTGGAGAGGCAGCTAAACAGGCCCTAAATAAGAAAAAATTTCATGAGAAGCTAACTAATGAGTGATTTCGGAATTTGAATTTCAAGAGATCAAAAGAATGTTAAAATCATAGATGTTTTTTTTTCATGTAACCCCTTTAGTTGTTCATATTTGCATTTTACATTTATGATAAAAGACAAGTCGTGTACTTAATGATTCCTGATGCTCATACATATATATTCAACATCCCTACACTTCATATAATATCTGTGCATATTTTTTGTACTTTATGATTGATTAGGTCTTAATATGAGACTTTATTTAAACAAATCCTATAATTTCGTTCAGGGCATAAGCAAAGGTGTTGTGGCGATTTGCATAGTTATTCAAATTGAAATAGATGCTAATACTGTTGAGGATAATTATTATAGTGGTTTAAATTCAAATTAGTGTCTTTTTGAAATAGGTAACTAAGTTTAGAAAATATTATTTGCGTTTTGAGAAAAAGGTTAACATCTGTAAATAAACTTTGTTTTTAATCAATATACTTGTTAATGGCAATTGCCACCAATAATATTAATAAAAAAATATTAACAAACATTTAGGTTTTAGGTTGTAACAGCATAGTTTAATGCTAGTGTGGGTCATCATTCTCTAATGATGGCTATAAGAATGGGTTTCCTTTTGTATAACTTTAGAAGAGTAGAACTAAGGTGCTCCTAGGAGTTACAAGCCTCTTTGTACTCTTAATTCTAAAATTTATCGGATTAACTTTGAACGACAAATCCAAACCGTTGAAATCCTTCTATCTTACGAGTGATGCGTCTACATGTAAAAATTTTAAAGTTTTGAATTAATTTAGTATAAAGTCAAGTGGTCAAAATTAGAAGGTTCTAAATTAATTTTAATGCATTCATTTTTTGAAAGCCTTTTGACCACTTGACTTTATACTAAATTAATTCAAAACTTTAAAATTTTCATATGTAGACGCATCACTCGTAAGGTAGAAGGATTTCAACGGTTTGGATTTGTCGTTCGAAGTTAATCTGATAGATTTTAGAGTTAAGAGTACAAAAGGACTTGGTACTCTTAGGAGCACCCTAGCTCTACTCTTTTTAGAATAAGTATTTGTTATTCTTTGTCGAAAGAACGAAAAGTATAAGAATTTCCCACTACTTTTTTGTTTTTAAGGTCAGTGGCTTTAAACACCTATTAACAATTGCATTGATAAAAAATGTGTTTACAATGAGTCAAATGACCGTAAATCTTAAATCTATTATTTTATTCTACTCATAAAATCCTCTAAACTACTATAATATTCTAATCCACTCGTAATAACTCTAATACCTTAATCATCATCTCGCTCCACGACAGGATCTGTTTTTAACCGCCGTCGCTCTCCGATGGCAACCCAATCTACTCATCGCTGCGCTTCAATCGAGATGTTGATCACCCTAGTACTTTAATCGCCATCTCGCCCTATAATCGGATCTGCTTCTCCAATCGCCGTTGCGCTATGACGGTGACTGGATCTACCCACCGTTACACTTTAATTGAGATGAGAACTCTACGCTCCGAACTCCGACGATACCGCACTCTTGGCTCCGATCGGCTTCGCTCGGCTCCGGTTCCTCCCCTCTCTCTCATTCTCCCCTTCGTTCGAGAAGGTAGAACCGAGAGAGGGGAAGTATTGCTTCGAAATAAGAACTATAAGAAGTGAAAATGATAGAGTCAAATGAAGAGAGAAGGAGAAAATGGGAGGAGAGTGTTTGGAGAGACGGTTGTTTAAAACCCTAGGTTTTCTTTAAGAATTTCCCACTTTTACAAATTATTTTTTCATCCATTTCATCTCTTAATTTTTTTTTTTAGTTAGCACAGCGGCTTTTCATTTCATTTCTCTGTTAGTCTATTCCATAAGCAATACATTTTACTAAACAACATGTCCTCATTTAGAAGAGAAAATATGAATTAGTTGAACATTTTGTCCTTCAATTTAGCTGTTTGAGGACTACAAATTTGGTGCTAAGAGGTTTCTATTATAATAATAAAAAATACTTAGTTGTAGATGAACTATGAGATTCTAAATTAGGAACTGTTCCCTTGTTATTATTGTATCAGCATTTACTATAACTCTCTGAATTCCTCTCAAAATTTTCACTTGAAATTCAAAAGTAACATCAAGGATGTTAGCATGCTATCCATCCCTTTCCGTGCAGAATTCAGATCCAGTGAACTAACTCAATTTTTGGGTTTTAAATCAGGACCGTCCAATTCGAGTTCGCGACAAATCTATCCGGAAGTGGAGCACACACATTCCGAGAAACATATTCGAATTCCAAAGTGATCTTGAGCGACGGATTCAAATCGGATGGTTCCGGTCCAAAACCCAAAAATTGGGTTACTTCAGGAGATCCGGACCCTTCCGTGCATCCATATTTTTCAGGATGGTTAAATGTGCGGCGGCATAAAAAAAAATATAATAAAAAAAACAAAAAGAAAAAGAAGAGAGGAGAACAAAAAGGAACAAAATGTGATCAATTGCAAGCGCAAGTATAAGAATTACCACAAGGCCGAATAACTGATCCAAAGAAAATATGCCTAGCCGGTTATAAAAGTAACCTCACACAACACTAGAACCTCCCAATTTGAGCAATGCAATGACAGCTATCCGCAACCAAAAAAACTGCTCATGCGAGAGACAAAAGTAGAGGAACCAATAACACACAAGATGCTAACAAAATAAATAGGTTGCTACAACGAGTCATGTTTAAGAGATCCATTGAAAAAAAAACACCCAAATACTCAATAACAATAATTACTATAATCCAACAAAATTTTCAAGTTCAACTGTAGACTTAAACCGAACTGGCAGCAGAACAACGATTAAAATTAAGCGTATGACGAGAAGCTCTCTTGTACCCTCCTAAAAGTTTTAAGACCTGATTCCCCTAAGATTAACCATACGAGGCGCACCATCAACCTGACCACCTCTTGCACCTGTTCCACCTCCAACACGTCCACCATGTGCTGCATCCTGATACCTCATGCCTCCATATCCGCCACGTGTCCCCTTCTGATACCCGCCACCTGTCCCACCAACCCTGCCACTATACCCAAACCGGCCCCGTCCCTGTGAATTTGACACAAAGTTCTCCTGCCACCTACCCTGGGGTCCACCACCGCCACCTGTCTCTTGGTTCTCACCGCGTCGCCTTGGCAGCCCCTCAAGCGTGCCACCTGTCCTTGCCTCATAGGCACGCTCATTACTCTCTACCAAGACAGACAGCTTATCTGCCATCTGGAAAAGCAATCCCTGCAAGCGGGTCTGCTCAACATTATGGAAAACCACACAACGAGTAGGCTGGTCCCAACTTGCATGTAATTCCTCAACCATCATCATTTTACTAACTACACTATGCACCCGACCCTCAGACAGGTCAAACATAGAGGTCAACTGGTCAAGGCTGAGGGACTCGTAGCAAGTGGAGTAGGTAAGGAGGTGGGTGCGAAGCGCCTCCTCCTTGATTTTTGTTTTCAGCATGTCCAGCACCTGGTCCTTGTTGCGCAACAGCTTCCAGGTGTCAAGTTTGGCAATGGTGTCAAAGGATTTCTGGTAGTCTCCACGGGTCAGTGCACGGGTGGCAGCCATGACATGGTCGCGTACATTCTCTGGGGGGCCCACAAAGGCCTGGCGCTCGCTAATCTCAAGTAGACGGCGGAAGGTTTTGTTTGCAGGCTTGCGCCGGTCATAGGCAGGGGATGCCATCCCTGGGACTTCTATCAACATGGCACATATCAGGTGAGTGGCTTCAAGCAGCTCCAGGTTTATGTGCATGTGATATGGCATTTGGCGTCGCCTCTCCAGTTTTTCCTAGATTAGGAACATGCATCAGTATAGGTTACACAGGTGAAACAGATTCAGTTATTTATAGAACACATAAAATTGATCGCACATTTACAAAGAAAAAATACACATAACAAATATACTGCAGATAAGAAGGTAGCAATCAACATGCAGTTGTATAAGCCTATGTATGTCCCTCAAAAAAAAAAAAAAAAAAGGCTTGTGTAATCTACTATTGTAGGAAAGAGTTTCAAGTAAATTAGCTTATTAAAATGAAGTCTGCAGATAATTCAACCACAAATTATCAGATCTTATGATCAAATCTAGCACTGACATGAAATGTATAGACATGTTCTTCTTGTACAGTATAGTCAACTAGTACAGCCTGTTTTTACAATCCCAGTATAGTCAACTAGTACAGCCTGTTATTACAGGAACTAAATCTGCTGTGATCCAAAGGGGTTGTTTTATATGCACGAATCTCAAAATAAATTAAAGGTTGGATTTGGAATAACAGGGTCCCTGCAATCCCTTTGGATCGCAGCAGATTTATTTCCGTTATTACAACCCCAGTACAAGACCCTATAATAAAGTAGATGAGAAACAGGAAATTTTATTTAGCTATTTTAGTTCATACCTGTTCAGGGGTTTTCTCATGGTAGCGGCTCTGAGACACACCTTGAGCAAGCAACTCCTTAACCCTACCTGACATGTACAGTTCAGTCAGACATCCATGGGCCTCATTTACCAAACCAGCCCTAAATGCACACAAGCCAAGCTGAGCCATTGCCCGATTAAACAAAATCTGAGAGGCAATATCCATGAGTTGTACACCATCCTGCAAGTGACTCATCAATAGCAAGTCCCTTGCCACAGGGTATTCATCAAAGATAGCGTGATGATAAATATCACAAAGCATAGCCCTGGCCTTGGTACGCTCATCCCCATACTTATAAATAAGTGACACCAAGGTGTCCATTAAATCTCTGCTGCTCTCAGGAAAGGTGGACCTCCTGGGTACAATCTCAGGGACCTGAATAAAATCTGGTGGGCCCCTGCTCCTCTCCTGAACTTCTCCCTCCAGTTCTCCATCCGCTCCAGTGCTCAGTTCAGCCAGCTTGCGCATTGCATCATACACCTCCTGGGGCTTGTAGTAAACCAACTCAACACGGCGGAGAGCTACCTTAGCAGCAGATTTAAAATCCCCAATGTGCTCTAGATAGTCTTGCACATTTTGGGCCACAACCATGAATAAGGGCTCATCTTTGAGCCTCTCTATGTAGTCTTTCGTGTAAGGGTCAGTGCACTGGAGGCTTTTGAAAAATTCTGAGTCAAGCCGCTCTAGAAACGCAACCAAATTACCCCAAACCTTAATTGTTCCCTGGTAATCTATCCCCTTTTGGGTCTCCTTCTCGTCCATATCAACCGTATCATCCACAACAATGTTAGGATAATGATGAAGTATATCCAAAACAAGTAGCATGTTTGCCACGCACCGTTTCCACATACCAACCGGCATGTGTCCCAGCAAGCTAGGGTTCACATCAAACTGTGCTGATATGACGCTAAACAATATCTCCAACTTCTGCGCGGGTGTCTTTGCCACCCGTGTCAAGAAGGTCAACTGTTCAACCTGCTCAACACGCCCAGTTCCCTTTTTACCCCTGGCAGCAACTATCTCCTTGAGCTTCTTATCCACTATGTCCCAAGTAATCTCACTTGGATCCTTCATGAACTGCTTGTCCATCTGCTTATCCTTCTTGCTTTGACTCTTCACCCAATCCCCTTTTTCTTCATCTTCATCTTCTTCACCCTTCTCTTGGTCTGCATCAGATGGATATTCAATGACATCATCGCCCCCGTCATCAGACACATCTTGCTCCTCCTCACTCTCCTCATCACTCTCCTGTTCTTCCACTGGGTTTTTACGATATTCGGCAATCATCTCCTCATACTGCTTATTGTTCTTCTTCAGCTTTTGCTTCATGGAGTTCAGTGCCTTAGCATTGCTGCTGCTCATCTTCTTCTTTGCCTCCTTATTTGCAAGTGTTTCAGCAAGGAAGTCTTCAAGTAGCACGAGCGCCTTGATATAGGTGGTGGGGGCCTTGTTTGACTCATTGATGCGGGACACCTTCTCGAGCTGCTTGTTGAGCTTGTCAAAGCAGTCAACTAGGTTGACCCAGTCATTAATCTTAGTGGCATTGCGGATCTGCTCCAGAGTGGATTGCATTTCCTCATTGCGGCGCTCACGTGTAGACTTGACAGTGCGGCGCTGTGTGTCAGAGTCATCACTGTCACTGTTGGCATACTTCTCAAGGTATCGGGACGCCCCAGCAGCCTTGCCTGAGGGGGCGGCAGCTGATTCCTCTTCACTCCCCTCATCATCAGATTGAGCTATTTCCTCTTCCTCCTCCTCGGACTCGCTGTCTGCCTGAATAAAATAGAGAAAGCAGTGGGTATAAGAATACTTCCATGTGTGCTCTTACAAACAGAATTATCTTATTCAGTCATCTTAAAAAATGGAAGTGTCATTAACCCTCTTCTATCTTATTTCACAACCATTCAAAGTGTGATAATGTTATTTTTCTTCGTATATACAGAGAGTGTTTACTGAGGAAGGAAAGTGGATTGGGAGTCTTTTGAAGTAACTGAATTTCTTAAATAATGATGTTGTTCTTCGTGGTAACGAGTAACCATGATATTTATTTGCGGAATTACAGGATATTTTGATGTTCATGTTACAAACAACACCAGCCCTCAAAAGATTTTGGTGCTTTCCTTTCAGGACCTATTACCTACCTTGCTTCCTAGAATTTGGTGGGGATAACATGAAGAGAAAGAAATCTAAAAAAAATGATTAATAAAATTAGAGTTTTAAATGGCAATTACCCAGAAACGAGAACCCATTGTAGCTTGCGGTTTTACTGAGATGTACTTAACAAACTGCAGCAAAAAATCATTATATTTAAATCAGGAAAAAAGGTACAATTTTAGAAACAATACAATGACTTTCAAAATAACTTTTGGATCCTCAGATGCGCAAAAGAAATCAAGCCCAATAACAACATTGAGATTTCGAATGCATAATTCCCAACACAATGCAACCCGAAACTTTATCCTTCTGCAAACCTGGAATAATTCAAACTCAGCCGAGCTATATGTGATATAAAATTCGTTCATGCCAGGTATTTAACAGGTCTTTCGACAGAACAAAGGAAAAAATAACACTACCACCTATTTGCAGAGAGATAAAGGCAATTGCTCGATTCCAAGCTACTGAACAAAAAGCAACCACAATTATATAAACCCAGGGGGAGAAATCCCTTCAGTGAGAGAGTAATCTGGCAAATCGGAAGCCAAAACAAGGATCTAACACGATTTGTTTATCATAAACCCTCGAATCAAATTAGGAGAGAGGGCGAATGAGAGAGAGACCGTGGATGGATGCGCAGTAACTGTTGTCGCCGCGCCGCCGCAAGAGCAAGAGCGAGAGCTGAGAGAAGGAAAAATGGGATTAAGCACGAAATAGGGGTTTTTGGAATCTACGGTCGATGAGGAAGGTAACAAATCCGACCTCTGGTTAGGGGCCTTATACCGGCCCAATGATGTGTTAATGGGCTTTCTAAAATCAGTCGCCTTTTGTATGTTATGGGCCAATAGCCCAATTTATTGTTCCATAACTAGTGTTCGTGAATCATGGTTATGGTCTACAAATTTAAATTTTAATTATGGTTATGAAATAAGATTATGAGATGCCAACTTCTCTATTTTATTCTTAGGCAAATTGTTTTTATTAGCGAATCTGTTCTGATGATTTAATGCAGTTAACCCCTTAGTTTTTTTTTTTTTTTTTTTTTTAATATTTCCATTCCTTAGTTCAATTAAGTTAACCTGCACTTGTTGAGATGTGTGAAGATGATCTGTTATTAGTTGTGTGTGGCACATCTTCATTTATGTTTTAGTTGCAAATGCGAGTAACTTGTGGCGAAGCTTTTGTTGTGGGTTTTATTACGCGGCCTCCCCGAAAGGACACAGTAAACGACAGAGAAATTATGCTTGTTTGATGAGGTGCATCTCGACTATATATCGATTTTTCTAACAACAATATATGTACCAGTTATGAGACTACTGTTTTTGTTGTAGATGTAATACCGGAGGGTTGTTTTGTAACTACTGTTTCTCTGTTTAGCTTGCTGCATTTTAGATGTCCAATTAATTAAGTTTGTTGTTATAATTAATGAGGGACATAGAGGTTAAGCCATGATGTACTGATGTTTTTGTTGAGAAATAAGATCAAGATCTCATATTAATTATCATAATCGATCTAGAATCAGAGAGCTAGAATTAAATCAAGGAACTAAAGGACCTCCTTGCTTATATTTAGAAATAGAATTAGAATAATGATACTTTGGTATCTGTGCATACCATTTAGAGAAATAGTACCGTTGGTACACCAACGGCTCTTTGAGCCTATGTAAATATAAATAGAACAGATGTAATGTAAAAGAGAATGGACAAGAAATCAAAAAAATCATGTTCTCCATAACACACTATATTTTTCATCATCTCAATTTCTGTCTCAATGGTTCCACTAAAACTAACATGGTATCAGAGCACCAATTTCTGTGACCGACAAAACCAACAATACTCATCGCAAATAATTCAGCACAACGAGCAAGATGGAGCAATGGGGGCAGCATTCAATCGAAGCTACCAACCCGTCGAAGCAACCCTCGCTCTCAGTGCTAGAGAAAAATCAATCCAGAAAAAGCCTACTGAGGTCGAGAATTTAGTTCATCACAGGAGAAAAGGCAAGGCTTAATAACTTGAAAAAATTGATAACCAAATAAACAATATCTGATAACCCAATAACTCAAATAACCCGAATCAGCAAAAAACTCCAAATCTCCAACAAAAATCCATAATCCATTCATAATCAGAAAAAGGAACAGTAGCAACTGTTCCCATCAGCCCAATAAAACCACCCTCTATCGCTCTCATTCTCTCCAATCCCTCTTTGAACCTTCCTTTGAATCAAGGAAGAATAAGAGAAACACAACGGAGATTACATAAATCCAAGAAAGAAGAAAACATAAAAGAAAGAGAAAATGCCTAGGGAAAACCAAGATCTCCAAGATTTTCAAGGTAAAGTTCCAGCCGCCATTGCCACAACATCCACAACTAATTCGAAATCAGATCAATACAAACAAAAACCAGATAAGCCAAAAGAAGACCAACCAAAACAAAAATACCAGAAAATTAGAAGTGGATTGCACCGTGGGAACAAAAAAAAGGAACCAAAGAATCAAATAATCATTCTTCCAAATTATTCTCTCAACTTATCAAATCCCAAACTGGAAAAATGCAACCCAAATCCAACCGAAACCCTAACCTTAGACCGGACACGAGCGGAGCACCCAGCAACGTTCGCTGCACTAATTGGTTCCTTCATCCTCCTTTCCGACCGACATGGTGGAGGGAGAATGGTGATGTTGATGGTGATCGGCCGAGTAACCCTAAAGGGGAGAAGAAGGGAACCGTTGCTGGAGCGGTGCGTTTTCTCGGATCAAACGAAGAGTGACTTGGGGAACCGGGCGAAGAGGAGAGAAACGGCGGCCGGTTCAATAAATAACGGGTCTGCTGCTGCAAACGGGTTGGGAAAAACAAAACCGACAACCACAACCCGTGCAGAGCTGTGTTCTATTTCGGCCAGTTAAGTGTGCTGCTGCATTGGCCACCGGCAGTAAAAAAAGAACAATGATAAAAGGGGTGCATCGGAAAGAGGCCAGAATAATTCTTTCAAAAACCAACCAGGAAATCTCTCCATTTGGCAGAATAATGAAGGTGTCCATTGCTGGCGCTCCAGGCGGGTCAAACGGGTCCAGTGAAGGTGATTCATTGCAACAGAGGTTTATACAATTCCTCGTATGATACTCTAAAACCAATATTTAAATTCATATTGTAGCTTAATTTTCTAGAAGAAAACTCCGCCTAGACCAAATTTGAATAACCAAATAAGCATAGATAGAAGTGCACCAATCAATAGTATAGAAAATTGCCGAATATATTTCTAGAGATATTAAATATATTTTTTATATAGAATCATTTATAACAAATACTCATATACTAGAAAAATACAAACACTCATTCTTATAAAATTTTCCTTCTATTAAGATAAATTAGATTGCAATGCAATAAATATAATATTTCAAATCAGGAAACCGAAAAAAAATAATTAATGAGGTTTTTGGAAATCTTGATAATACTGTATAATTCACAAATAAAATTTTATGGAATATTTCATGTTATGTTTTTCATAAATTTCACCATTTTAATTATAAAAGTTAAAAACTTACTTTTTGCATTTTTAAAGTTGTATGTTGACATATTGAGCAGTATAAAACAAACACATTACATAATGTTTATAAAAGTTGAAGTTCTTAATATTTCCACATTATTATATCCAAGTTCCAATTATTTATTTTTACAAATCAAAATTAAAAATTAATACTCTCTCAAATTTAATGCATAAATTAAGACATTTTTTTTTACAATGAATTTTCTTTTTTTCTCTTTTGAAAATATAAATAATTTATCTTTGTACAACAAAAAAGTACACAAGATTTTTGGACATTATTAGATAGTTTGTATCTTGTAATTTTCTTATAACATTTTAATTAATTGTCAAATTACAAAACTATCTTTTCAAAAAATTGATAATCTATTAGATACCTAATTTAATGCATGAATTAAATATATATATGATACCGAATTTGAAAAACAATTATTTTACAAACTATCTTAAAATTTAATGTACAAACACAAAGAGTCTATATCCAATTCATAACAAGAGCTACCAAAGTCATAGAGCTACTAGAGCCGAAAAAGGCTACCATAACTCTCTAGTCGAGAGGCCAACAAAACCAAGAGCCGAGAGGTTTTGGTCACCATAACAAAAATAAAGAGCCTTTTCTACCCGAAAGGTCACCATAACAATACCCAAAAAAAAAGAGAGGGAGAGAACCTATGCCAATATATATCAGTAACAACTCCAAAAAGTGGAGTCGCTAATCAATAACCAGCAAGAACCCCAAAAAAGGGGTGGCTGGTCCAATAACAAAAATACTGATATCAGTAAGAACTCCGAAAATGGGGTGGCTGATGGAAAACCAAAATATGTCAGTAAGAACTCCAAAAACGGAGTGGCTGACCAATAACCAAAATAGTCAGTAACAACTTCAAAAGTGGAGTCGCTGATCAATAACAAAAAAATGTCAGTAAGAACCTCAAAAAGGGGTGACTGACCAATAACCAGTAATAACCTCAAAAAGAGGTGGCTGGTCCAAAAAAAAAAAAACGTAATAACCTCAAAAAGGGGGGACTGGTATCAATGACCAAGTTGTGTTGGTACCTCAAATAATTGTACAAGAGTATGTACAATTAGAAATCCAATACCAAATGAAAAACCCAATACCAATAAAAATGACCAAATAGAAGAAATATCAATACAATACAAAGGCCATGAAAAATAAAATATTGATACATGGGTAATTGTACAATTACCTAAAAAGAAAAGAAACCATTAGAATTTTATTTTCTATTGCGGAAAAAAGGTTGAAACCAATGTTCTAAAAATTATATATATAGAGAAAATAATAATGCTAACAATGAGGGGGAGGAATAATTAATAGGTATGAAGAACATCAATGGTGACACAATCATCTTCAAGGATTAGAGACGATGCCATCCCTCCGGACATGGAGAAGAATCAAGCAAAATCAAAACTCAACTCATATGAAATAAGAAGCAATTTGCCAATATCTTCACTAAAGGATTGGATCCGAGTCCATTCGAGAATATCACAAGCAAGCTAGAATTGTACGATATTTACATTCCTAGCTTGAGGGGGAGTGTTGAGAAATAAGATCAAGATCTCATATTAATTATCATAATCGATCTAGAATCAGAGAGCTAGAATTAAATCAAGGAACTAAAGGACCTCCTTGCTTATATTTAGAAATAGAATTAGAATAATGATACTTTGGTATCTGTGCATACCATTTAGAGAAATAGTACCGTTGGTACACCAACGGCTCTTTGAGCCTATGTAAATATAAATAGAACAGATGTAATGTAAAAGAGAATGGACAAGAAATCAAAAAATCATGTTCTCCATAACACACTATATTTTTCATCATCTCAATTTCTGTCTCAATGGTTCCACTAAAACTAACAGTTTTGTATTCTTTATCAATATATACTATTGTCAAAAAAACAATGCACCAGTTCTCTCTCTCTCTTTTTGTTAAATAATTGCAGTGGCTGCCAATTTCTATCATTAAACGTAAAAGCGATCGAGTACAACTGATTTGACGAGCTGCACTATTCTTTCGTAATACAATAAAAAAAAATTATTCCGGGATTTTGACAATTAAAACATCATTGGTTCATCCGCGATACAAGTGTTCTAAGAGACGGGGTGCCAATTGTTTCTACCAATCATATGTTTACTAAAAGAAAAAAAAAAATGAGTGAGAGACTTGATTTAAAAAGTTCCAAAAAAAATTAAAAAACAAAATTTCAAAGTTAGAGCTTCAGCTAATTAATCTTGCTGGAGGTGGTTTCAAAAAAGGTAAAAAAAATTAAAGGAAAAATTTCCAGTGTGTTCATATAAACTTATAATATAGCCAATTTACTCATAAAAAACACTATAATATCCAATATCCTCACAAAAACTTAACAATCTTTCTTCTATCTATTTTTGTAACTTTTTTATTTAGTTATTTAAAAAAAATTGGCCAAATATAGCTTCTTTCATTTCAAATGGGGTGTCCCTAAATTTTTAACAGGATTGAATAAGATATTCCTCCTATCTAATTGCCTTTTTCTTTCTTGTACTAAAAACTTTATATTTTCTGTACTTCGGAACTCAATTCTGTTTTTTCTCCTCACAACACAAGCATTTAGTGTGAAATTTGAACATCCTTTCTCTTCCTTTACGATCCATCCCGACCGTCAACCAAAGCATCTACAACTCCCACAATCTGATAAGACTTCTGGTACTTAATGTTGACAACCTCAAGAGCCCTTGTATTGAGATACTACAACCTTAAAGAGGCGTCAACTGACTCACTCACTCCAGCCAGCAGATTCTACAAATATAATCATTAGTTAGAAATTGAAGCCAGAGATTAGCGTCAACAAAAAATATTAATTTTTAATGAGCAATTTCATATCTCTAGCCAAAAAAAATTCTAGTAGAGAGCGTCCATACAAAAGGTTCTTTAGTTGATTTTGGACTTACCACTATTTAATTAGCTTCTGAAGGTTAGGAAGATTGACAGTACCAGATCCAATTACTCCACAATTATAGTCTATGGAGGAGCATCTCCTCCAGTGACATACAGGTACAGATGCAAGGCAGAAATTAACGAATGCGTGCTTGGAGCGAGACAGAGGACTAGAGAGTTGTGTTTCACAGCATAATGAATCCGGGTCTGTGTGTGCTGATTTTATGGGCAAGAAAAAAATATTTGTCAATTTATGGAATATATCTAAAACTAATTAAATTACAATATTCGGGACTCTAAAATTTATCTTCGTCTGATGCCTGCCAAATGCTCCACTCTCTTACTAACTTTTTTTTCTTTCATGGAAGAACAGGCACATCGATATTGGCACTGTGGTTAGGTTTTTCGAAGTTGTCCTTTATTAATTCTGAAGTTTCTAGGATGGTACTGTTGGTAAGGTGACGGCTCGAACCAGTCATCTCAGCTTGATAAGGTGCTATTGTAGAGACGATTTCTTCAAGTTGGTTAGTTTGTGATGATGCCATCAATCATCTCAGCTTGGGATGGTAGAAGGTGAATACAGTCAAGTGAAATCAAAGTTGCATCATCGCTGGTCATTTTGCTACCTGTTCCTTGAACCCTATGAAAGAAAATATGTGATAAGGTTTCTCATCAATTTCTTGAGTCTACCTGTTCCTGCAATATTTTCAATATGTGAACTCAACACTACCTTATTTGACATACTGAATCCCAAAGTAAGTGTCACCTATTTTAAGATTATGAAGAAAATTTAGCGGAGAATGGAGCGTTTGGCGGACATCAGATGGAGAGAAAGTATCGGAGAGAAAGAACAAGAAAGAGAAAGGTAGAAGAGTATAATGGTCTGAAGTGAATTTTAGAGTCTCAAAAATCGTTATTTGATTAGTTTTAGATATATTTAATACTGTAGAGTTATGTGTGAGTTTTTACAAGGGCAGATATGATATTATAAACTTTTGAGGGGGAATATGTAATATTGAAGTTTTTGAGGGGATACATGACATTTCCCCCTTTAAAATGAAAGGTTAAATTTGTAAATTTAATTTTTTAAATAACTAAACAAAAATTAAACAGATAAAAAGGGATAGAAGAAAAAAATAGTATGATTTTATAAGAATATTGGATATCGTGATGTTTTTATGGAGAAATTAGCTATTTTTATAAAGTTTATATAAGCACGCTAAAATTCCCCCAAAAAAATAAATTTCATGCTATTAAAGCTATTGAGCGAATCAGCGAATAAACTTGTTCATATGGTATTTTAAATCCTAATACCACAAAAATATAGGTCTGCATGGCCTAGATTATACTATTTTGTGTGTGTGTTTTTTTTTACCATAATCCATAAATAGGTTTAGGAAATGAACTTACAGAGGGTACAAAATAAGGTATCGCAATGCATGATCAATTATACAAAAGAAGAAATCGCAATGCATAATCAGTTATCTCTAATATCACAGTTACGGTTATCCATTTCATTTATTTCCGTCAATTAGAAGCAGAGAAAAAAATGATTCAAAATAACAAATTATACTTTTTTTTAGAGAAAATTTTGTATTTGTATGTAGACAACAGATTGTTTCCTCAAAAGAAAAGAAAATGGTTAAGTTATACGGCCAAAGATTGACACAATTTAAGTCACACTTTTACTTGCATTTTCATGCAGATTTTACTTATACACTGTCATGCATTTTTGTCATATTTCTTGTATTATTAATTGAAATTACTTGAAGATGAGCTAAACTTACGATATTACTCACAATAATGTCGTCCAACCCCTCTTCTATACTATTCTCCTCTTTTATCTTCTTAATGTTAATCTAGATACAAGGATCTTGTTTATTAGAACATCAGTAGTCTAGCATGGGCAACTAAATGTGTTTTAACTTCCCTCTGATCTAGACCATGAGATAGGGTGGTCATTTCAATTATAGGGAAATAAATCTGCAAGGAATAACAGAACCTTTTATTTTGATCCCAACTGTTGTTCTTCGTTGAGATTCACACATGTAAACTATTTCTTCATGGAAAAATTTGACAGTTGGGATCAGAATTACAGGTTCCTAGCATATTTTTTTCCCAATTATAGTTGAGCATGTTATGGGACAAGCTCAGTACATGAAATTAGTCATTAAGAAGCCTATCGATGAGGTTATTTTGTCCAATTATCTTTTCCTCATGTGACTCTTGAAACAAAACAATGAATTATTACGAACTTGAAAACTATAATTCATTTATATGGACTTGCATTTATATACGCAGACAACTCAGTATTCCAGCTTCATAAGATTTAAAAAGTTTATTGGTACCATCTCTTCCTCTTTGTTAAATAGAAGAAAAAAAAATACCTAACAAAAGCCGCTAAATGAACACAAAATTATTTGGCTTTGAGAACAAAATCAAGAAAAATTTGGGAAACCCCAAAAGAAATTAAGGCTGTCAACTGACACAAACACAAAAGCAGGCACAGAGATTGTTTGAGGTTTCCAACATATATCATATTTGAAGTGCAGCAGCTATGGCACCAGAAAGGCTAATGATTTCAAATGGAGCCTGATTTTTAATCTCATTAACAGTCAACTGGCACGAATCTGTTATCCAGAAGTGACTGAGTCCATTTTCTGGGCCCACTGAAATATTATCAAATAAACAATTTAGTTAGTAAATATAAGAATATGTGTGGTGCATGTAATTTTTACCAAGAAGTGGCATGTAGTAACAAGGAACCTACCTCCATTGTCATATTTGAATCTCTTCCATGACTGGTTTGGGAAAATGCCGTGTGTTACATAAGCACTGATTTTTGCTGCTCCATGAGCCGCCAATACTTTCTACAAAGAGAAAATGACATGTGTTACATAAGCTATGGAACAAACCTACAGTTCTGATGCCTCCTTTATGCCTTCATTTTTACAACATTAATAACTCATGTATCGTAAAACGTTAGATGTGATATATCACTTTTTCTATGCACAAAAATTACAATATTTTGATTTTGTTTTGATTGACATCAAGAGCTTGTAAAAAACCATTACAACAACAACAATAACAACAACCAAGTCTTTAGTCCCAAACAAATTGAGGTAGGCTAGAAATGAAACCCAATCGTTGTCACAAGGTGAAGTAAATAGTCATAAAATAGTAATTTTAGTATTAATAGTAATAATGATACCTCTAATAATAGTAATAATACTAATACTAATAATAAACTAACTACATCATACCTACACTATAGATCGTAGAGGTCATAGTCCTAAGTTCTACGTCTCTAGTCATATGGCCTGAAACCTATAATACTACCCCTAAACACGCCTAAAATACTATTTCCTAAGTAACAGTTTTGGTACGTGAATTGCTAACTTCCACGCACTCATATCTGAAGCAACTCATTAGATATATTCCAATATTTCAAGTCCCTTTTTCACTGCTTTCTCCCAGGTCAATCTTGGCTAACCTCTGTCTTTCCTTGTCTTTTCGATACTAAATGCACCGGCACCTCTGGAGGTCTCTGTTGGAGATGCCCAAACCATCTCAAGCGGTGTTGGACGAGCTTCTCTTCAATCGGTGCCACCCCAAGTCTGTCACGTATATCTCATTTCTAATTTGGTTGCGTTTTGTATGTCCCCAGATCCACCGCAACATATGCATCTCCGCTACACTTATCTTCTGGACATGTTGTCTTTTAGTAGCCCAACATTTTGCACCATACAATTTCAACTTGGCTCCCATCAAATCAAAGTCGAAATGCGATAATTTTTTTTTATGTGATCATATCTTACAACTTCATTTTGTTGTTTGAGTTCTAGAATTTTTGTTATTAAGGATTTGAGGGGATAAAAATAAAAGCATTTCAGCTCTCAGACAACAATGACACAACAATTATTTTTTTATCATAATAGCACCTATAAGTTAATATTAAATCCAAATAACAAAATAATTGCTAGCTGCTAAGTGCCATCTGCCAACTATTGACATTTTCACCCTTTAATTAGCTTCACTTTCCTCTAAACCAAACTAAAATAAAATGAAGCCAGGTAAACTTCAAATATTTTGGGATTTGCAGGGCTTCCATGGAGCAATTTCATCAAGTAAAATTATAAGGCCGGGAGCAAGATATCATTAATTGCTTAATTATGGTTCTAGATTGTGAGCTATTGCAAAATATCAGAAAAAAGGATGCCTTTTATTTGAAAGTATGTTGGGTGTCATTTACAATCAACTGGGTGCAATTTGCAATACACAAGTTCCCTGTGGGCCTTCCATGTCATAAGTTCAGGTTTTCTCCTGGGATCAAGGAAACTATTGCAATTCTCAAAAGTTGATAAAGAATTTTCACCTGGCATTCAATCAAGGTACTGCCTGATTGTACCAAATCGTCAACAATGACAACATGACGGCCTCTTGGATCTCCCTCTTTAATCCTCACAATTCTTTGTTCACCTTCTCTAACTTTGTTACACACTATCTAACCATGAAAATAAATGAGAATGTATAAGAAAAACAATAATCTATAAAAAAGAGAGAGTAATGCTTTTGATCACAAAAACTCAGCTGAAAAGTCTGCTAGCTTTTCAAAAGACTGTTAAATACTAATCCTTCTATCTGTTCTCCCTTCTGGAGAGCAATTCTGAAGGATCATCCTCTTATAGACTTGGGATTAAATAAAAAAATTGGGGATGGGAAATCTTACTGCTTTTTGGTTAGATAGATGGTTTTCAGAACATGCTTTACAACATATCTATCCTAATTTATTTTCCATTGCTACTGATAGATACATTTCAGTAGCAACTGTATTTTCTGATTCTAATTTAAATATACATTTTACTAGGCAATTAACTGGGATCTATAGGTCTGAATGGCAGACTCTCAAACATGCTTTTATGCATTTTACTCTTTCTGAAGATCTGGTAGATAGGTTAATTTGGAGATGGACTAAGGATAACACCTTTACGGTGCACTCCTTTCATAAATGGTTGGAATATGGTGGTATCCCTAATAAGGAATACCAAACTATTTGGCAGTCTCACATTCCCCTAAAAATAAAATTTTTTCTCTGGTTAGTCAAAAGAAATAAAATCCTTACTAAAGCTAATTTAGCAATTAAGGGTTGGTTAGGAGATATGTCTTGTGTATTTTGCAGTCATGTAGAGACAGTAGATCATCTCTTTATAAATTGCTCCTATATCAGATCAATTTGGGATTGGATAGCTTCTTTTAATAATTTTCATTTTGATTTTAAATGTTTGGATGATTTATGGCTTATTGATGCAGTTATTTCTCTTAAGGATAGATTGTTAATTGAACTTTTACGTGGGGCAGTTCTTTGGACTGTCTGGCTAGAAAGAAATAGAGTATGCTTTAATTCCACTAGTCCTGTCTCTCTTAAATCACTTGGTGCTCAGATAATTTCCTTAGCTTCATTTTGGTGTAAGGCCAAAAATAATAACTCATATTTGAAACTTAGTCTTTTACTTCCCTCTGATGTTAAGGATCTCCCAGATCAGATTCTGGAGGACCCAGCAAGCAACACAGGCACGGTACAGGTTGTGGGGCTCCTGTTGTCCCTAGCGCAGGAAGGGGGCAGCGAGGAAACTCAGGATTTTGGAAATGGCAGTCCAACGTCTGGAAACGACCAGGCTGAAGATGATGCCTCAATGAATTGGGATCTTTTGGACTATTAAGGGTGTGGTTTAGTGAATTCTAATCTTTTGGAAGCTTAGTTTAGATATCAGCAAAGACATGTTATTTTGTAGTTTTATTATCTGGTTTGTATTTCAGATTTTGTTATCTTTAGGTGTTATGTAATGAATGGGTACTTGATTTAAGTACCTTATCCTATAAACTCTATGGTTTCAATATGAAATCGGTGGATCTTTCCACTTCTTATAAAAAAAAACATGCTAACACCAGCAGAAGAATTACTAGTGCAACTTTGCATAATTTTATCATTTACAAATAGCTAAGCAATGCAGAAGAACTAAAAATAAATGAAAAGAGAATAAAATAGATACCACAGGAAAATGTTGAAGTTGCTTGTGAAACCGCTTCCAAGCACCATCGTCTGGAAAAGCAATGGATATCTGACAAAAGTTAAATGACAAAAAAACATTTATGCAACTTTTTTTTTATTACAAATAAACTTAATATTTTACTTTAATGCATAATTGCACATTAAAACAAGCAACGAAGCTAATATTTCTTCTAGATTAATTATTACATATATTATGTCCATGCTCACTTTTAGATTAAGTTTCTTCAACATGTTAAAAAGAATCAAAACATGGATGAAAATTGACTAACATTATCAGAATCAGGTAATTCTTGAAGCCGGTTCTTTAGCAAAGGAACTGCGCTCTCAAAGCATGGCAAGACATTATCCCCAAAGTAAAACCTCTCCTGATCAATTTAGACATAATTATATTAAGTATATACATTACAAAACTATAAATACCAAACATTCAGATATGTTCTTGGTTTTGCAGTTTGAACTTGGAAAACACCTAGAATAATATCAAGGATTGCATGTCAAAATGGAAAGTAGGGAAAAAAAAACGAAAAATAATTAAAATGAACAGAAACACTTGATTTTGGTTTGGCCTTTTGACATCAGTACCTAATTATGATGCTACGGCGTGTATTCCTTGAAATTTTGAGTGCATAATAAAACTATATTGCAAAAACCATCAACATCTCAAACTAAGGAATTCATTTTTGTATTAAGCAGGTAATTACAGGTATGTATTGGACAAACATGTGATATGAAAGGATTCTATTGCATATAATAAAAATGCGAAGGCACATAAAGAAGACTAAACACACTTGCAAGGCATGAATGTCAAATATCACGATGCTTGTGGGTCCGCCTCTCGAGATGGGTATATTTGATAAAATTCTTGCTAGGGTAAAGGCCGTTGCCACATCACCTTCATCTTCCATCCTCTCAGAAGAGCCAGTGGGAAAAAAAGGAAGAACCACAGTAAAAGAGGAGATAAACAGCCGTGGTAAAGCATAAATAATGGAGAGCTGCTCGAAAATGACTTGTGGAGAGCTGAAGGAGGCAAGAAAGGCCACGTGCTGGCCTCGGATTTTGTGTGCATTTGTTATGAACAGATTTGGGAATCCGTCTTCAAATTTTCTTAGAAAAAAGCAAGAAATAAAAACAATTAGTGTAATTTGTTAGTTTTCTATTCAAAAACAACACTCATTACTTTATTATGCTTGTGAATAGCAACACAAGTTTTTGAAATATTTTGCAATTATTGTTAAGTAGCATTTTCTCTCATTGCGACTATCACTGAAAGCTTCTTTCATAAATCAAGCTTAAATAAAACCAAGAGGGTTAGGCTGATTTAAGGTTCACATGTACTAATTATAATTTGAGACATTTTAGTCACCTAACAATTAGTCAATAATTCGTAGTGTTTGCTTGGAAAATAACACACCAACATTTTTGTCAAACCAACAAATTATATTGACAACTCTGACCCTACTCATATGAGATTCTTTCCGAATTTCTGAACCTAAGATCAGGGTGAGAAAGTCAAAGAAAATGAAACGTTCATCGATAGGTTTTGTTATGAAGTATAAAACATTTAAGGGAAATTAACTCATTCATTTATGCAACTTAGAACTTGAGTCTGTTAGCCAGATAAATGGTATTGTTAATACAAGTCAAATATTACTCAGAGCTTTCTGCATAGAAGCTTTCCTTTTACTATACAGAAGTCAAGCATAAAAAATGCCAAAAAGACATATAAATAAGCTTATATGATTGTTGAATGCAAAATTAAGACATCACAGTTCACACAGTTATGTGCCGGTGCTGATATAAAACTGACTACAAGTCCCTAAACCAACCAGCAAACTACTGTTAGTTACTATATTATTAAAGCTAGAAATTTACCAGTATGCTGAACTCAGCGCAATTCAAAGAACCTAACTTTTCTCAAGTTAGCCACAGCCAAAACTAAAATTAAAAAAAAAAAAAAAAAAGCACCGCAAGCTTGAAAATTCGAAGAGATTAGAGAGAAGAATTACTTCCAAGAGATAGATCTGAGCTCAATGGCATCGCTCTCGGCGACCACACGCCTCGCCAGATCCTTCATCTCCTCGCAATAGAACAAGAGGACATTCTTTCGCGCTCGTTTAGGCCGTGGTACGAACGCCACAGAAGGGCCCACCACCGCCTCCGCCGCTGGTTCGAGTGGGTTATATGATTGCATCGGGAGGTTCAGGTGGAGACCACCGGTGATCTCCGGCGAGAGGTCGACATGAGACTGGGCCCTGACGGAGGATTTGCGGCAGATGGAGAGAAGGGGGTTTCGGGTTCCAGTTCGGGCAGGGAATGCGGGTTTGGGTTCTGGGTTTAGAGTTAGAGTCCGAAAGGGGGAGTAGGGGGCGGACGCCATTGCTGAATTGGGATAGCTTCTTCTATCCTCTCCCGGGGGCCGGGGTACACTATTTAGCGGGTTCACTGTTCACATAGCTGTTATGGCATTTAAAATCCGACAATCCTTTCTATCCTTCCTGTTTTAGAAGAATTCGCATCCTCTGAGATATCTCAAACTTTGCGTCACTTTTTGGGAAATCTCAATCGTTTAAATATGTTATGCACGAATCTCAAAGCAAAATAATACTGCCCCCTATGTTCCCCCGAATAGGCACCGGACACGTCTGTCACGCAAAAATTGAGATATCTTAGAGGATACGCACTCGTTTTAGAACCGGATAACCGAGAATTTTTTATCTATAAAAAATATTAACAAGAAAAACAGGAGTATTAATATATTTCTACATATGAAAAAATCAATAGACTTTGTACCAATTAAAAAACATTCCACTGCTCTCACTTGAAAAAGTAAACGAGTTCCCCAAGAATAATTCTCAAAAATTCCTCTCTTCACTATTTTTTTGTCCGAAATCACCTTTTAGAAAATTACTTCTGACAGCTGCTGTCAGTTTTTCAAAAAAAAAAAGAAAAGCAAAGAAAATTGTCAGCAAATTTACGGTTAGCATATGCAAGTGTTGATACACCTACGTGCAAGCGTTGATATATAAAATAGGGTTAATTTTTAGTATATCCTTGAAGACTTCTCTAATTTCCTATATATCTCTCAACACTTAAATATATCTAATTTGTCTCTAAACTCTTAAAACTCTTTCCTTTTTACCCATTACATAATAATAATCCTGAAATTAACCATAGTTAAATCTCTAGTTAAACTAACAAAAGATAAAAATATCTTTCAGAAGAAGTTGATCCGTCTCTTATTTTCCTGTGCTATCAATTTTTCTTTAACCTCTTATTTTTTTTTCTCCCACTTATTTGTTTTGTCATTTCTTCGTACGCCTTGCATTTTTCTCTTCACGTCTTACTTTTCTCCGCTGGTCCATTCTCTACACCTTCTGAACTTAATTTACGGTAAGTATTTTTATTGTTTTTTTTCATTCCCACAAATATTGAGTCTCTTTTTCGCTAATGATGTTTGCACCATTTAATTTTGTGCCATTTTCTTTGCTGGGTTGCAATGAATTCATCTTGTATCATCAATTTCAGGTTTGTCTTTTGTAGAAATTGATGGCCGAACTATCTAGTTGATTTTGACCAATTTTGGTTTTGTTTTGAATTTGACCAATTGTGTTCACTGGTTGGTTGTTACCTAGGTCCAGGGACAAAAATTGCAATTAGAGATTACAATGATATATTTTATTTTAGAGAAGTACCAAGAGAAAATATTGGAGCCAATATTACTTTTATAGATAATTTTGTACTGAACTATCGGAAATTGTTAATGACCAAAAAAGAACGAGATATATATATGCACCTAAGATTATAAGCATAAATTATGAAATTGACCCTTACTTTATTGTTGCTTATTTTAAAGCAACATACGCCATCCCAATTACTACAATACCTAGTCGAGATGAGTGGGTTGAATGTGATTTAGGTTATAAAATGCTCCCACCTATTATTAAAAGGCCACCTGGTAGACCAAGAAAGTATAGGATAAAACTATATGGTGAAAGAATAAGAAATCGAATAAATGTTCATGATGCAGAATGCTGGGTTATGATCATAAGAATACTTGTAAAAATGCTATTCCACAAAACCATAATGAAGGGCAAACAGCTCAAGGGTCAACTAGAACAAGGTATTTTTTTTCTTTTGATTTGATGTTTCTTGATGAATTAAGATATTTTGAATATTTTAATAAATATAAGTGTATTAATCTTTTCATAATTGTTTTCTAGGGGAAAGAAAATTATGAAGTCCGGAGTGAAGAAGATGGCATGCACAAGCTTCTACAAGAAGAATTCTAATAGCTTTTCATTTATTTTCTTATAGGAATTCCTATTAGCTTATTCAAGTTTTTTGATACAAATTGGTATACTGTTGCTAAAGTGTTTTGTTGTTTTTGAAGGGAAACAAATAGCCCCTAAGATACTGGTAGTCAGATGTGTTCAGGAAATGAGAATGTGCCTAGATTTCTACTAAATTTGATGGTTTTTACCTTTTTTGAATTTCTCATTTTGCTGAGGGGTAAACTGTAAATTATGCCTTTGTGTTTCTTTTTTTACAGTGAGTGATGTGGGTGATTTTTATCTCAATCTTTATATAAAGATGGGTGTGTAGACTACCATGTACCAGGACTGGTACAAGGTGTAGCGGGTTGGCAAGGTATCTAGACTGGTACAGTGCATACTGGAAATGGGGCGGTATATAGATGGTTTTTTTTTCTAATAAACAAGCACCGGTCGATAGAGTGAAATGTTCCAAAGGAAGTTGCTGTTGGAATTTAAAACATTGCAACAACATGATCACTAAGTAACAAGAGAGTGACTCTAACATAAATGAATAGCAAATATTTCCATCACTTCAATTTTAATGAAAACATAAATTAATAAACTCATAGAATGAAAAAATATATATAATCCGTAATGGAAGAAACCTTCCGGAAGAAGACGTACACTTTTCTATCACATTCGTAGCAATTAGCTCCACACGAATATTAATCTTGTGCATCGTTTTTTCTCACAAATCCTTCTTACTCGTGGTAAAGAAAACTCTCATTGCCAAACTCCAAACATACATTGTCATATCCAACGTCTCACATAGTGACCGTTATCAAAGAGGGAGCTAATGTCTTGTCCGGCATTCCTCATAGTATTTGCAAACATATTCGCAGACATATTCTGTGCTTGGGCGCGCATCATTTGCCTCTGAAGCTGTAGCAGTGTGTTTGTTTCGTTACCAACCTGTGCAGCTCCACGTGATTGTGGTTGCGTTTGTTGCAGAGGTGGTGGTGCATGTGACGCCTGAAGACCCGGTGACACAACTTCTAGTTCAGGAGAGACGCATCCAACATGTGCACCAAAATCACATTTTCTACAAAGATAAAACCATTTGTTAACATCTAGGTAGTTCTTGCAAAAGTCACAGTGGGCTACCGCATTAGGCGGATAAGGATTCTTGTATACAAGAATGAGCGGGTGACGGTGCGAACGGTGTTTGACAGTATGAGGGATTGCAGCACAAGGGAGGTGTAGATCGTAGCTGCACTCTCTGCATCTAAGGCAGAAGGAGCTCCCCTCGTACCCACAACCATCGCACTGGTAATGTCCGTGGGGATAAGGTGGAGTTAGCTCAAGCATCAGGGTATGGCCTGGGTGCGAGGGGTGGTCCATGTAACGTCTGGTTTTCGCACAGCAATATGAAGAAAGTAGTGGCAATGAATGCAACCATAGGACTGATTGGCACACGGCGTGTTGCATGCATGACATATTGGTTTCGGTTCAGGAGATGCGACAAGTTTTAGTGGATGGAGGTGGCTGATGTGGACCAAGGTATTGTCTACAATGTTAATGCTCTCCATTTTTTCTTTGTTCTGTCTCTTTAATTATTTTTATGTGCCTTATGTGCCATGATGTTAGGGGATCCAGCTATTTATAGATAGGAGGCAAGTGCATTATTTATATTATAAGTGCAGATACTGTTGTTTTACTAATTTATAGGTAGGGGCCAAGTACATGATTAGTTCATATAATATATAGAAATAACATCCTGTTGTTTGACTTTAATTTCCATATTTCTCCAAAACTTCAAATAAATATATATTTTCATTTTGGTCATTACAATTTGCACTAATCCAAGAGAGATGTTGTAATAACAACTAATAGAGAAGTCCACAATCTACATATTGATTCGTTGACGTGAAACCTAATTAAATTTGACGAAATTAAATTATATATTCAGTGTATATATATATATATGATGATGCGGTCACTAAAATTAATGTCTATATTTATATATATCGAACAAATGCATGCAGGGAAGTAAAACAAATGAAGGAGATGCTAACATCAAATATTTCAACTGAAACAAATACCCTATACAATGAGAATGCAAAATTGTATACATTAATATGATCAAAGAATGCTATCACTGTTGACAATTTTATAACACTGTTAAAGCCTATTCAGTATCAATTAGTTAGAAACATTATGGGTCATAGATAAAAATTACAATTTATTCTTTTGGATCTTTAATGTAATATAGACCGTAAATTAAGTGAAACTTCTTATAGTAATGTAGGAAATTGTAACCGTACCACTGAAAGGAAATTTGTACAATAAGTTGCACCACAAATTATTGCTTAATTGAGATGGGTCTTTGTGACTTTTAAAAGAGATATAGATCATGGTGTACCTTAATTTGAACGTGCAAACGTGTACAGAATATTATTGAGAGTGATGCTAATTATTGACGACCTTGACGCAATCAAACATATATGTTCATTAGCAGCTGGCACTGGATATAAAATAGCCAACTGCTCTTTTTCGTGAAGCTAACTATACAAGTTGTTGAAAAAAAAGTATATTTTTTCCTGGAATTAATCGGGATTTCCTTAACTAACAAAAAGAGTTTCAAAGAGTTAGGAAAATTGAACACTAAAATAAAAAAAATTCATATTACGCTTTCAAAGAAACACTAGTACAGAGTACATACAACGCAACCATACACGCATTTCATTTATGATGCAAAAAAATTGCACATTAACAATGTGTAATGAGAGGAGGTGCTCACACGAAAAAAAACTCCAACACTACACACCGTCTGAAAGTTTGTATATATATATATACAAACTTGACTGAATCTGATAATTTTAAAAGAGAAGGGTTCAAATGCACCATAGTTTTGTGCTCCAATTATGCTCCACGTCTTTATATCCGTTTTTAAAATTCGAACAGTCGATCCGAACCGCTCAAAATAATTATTACAATAAAATATGCTTGGAGACCAAATTTTACATTTTTTAGAATTTGTTTACTATTTTTTTTGGTAAGTACAAAATCTCAGTATTCAGGAGATCCTGGACCATCCAAAAAAGCGATATTGTACCTACAAAAAGAAATAGTAAACAAATTCTAAAAAATGTAAAATTTGGTCTCCAAGCATATTTTATTGTAATAATTATTTTGAGCGGTTCGGATCGACTGTTCGGATTTTAAAAACAGAGATAAAGGCATAGAGCATAATTGGAGCACAAAACCATGGTGCATTTGAACCCTCCTCATTTTAAAATTTACTTTTATAAAGTTATTTTCATGAGTTAAACCAAAAGTAGTTGTTAATCCAGTACAGGTGTTCAAAGGTACATAATTGAAATATCTAATAAATCCCACTTGTAAATAAGCATAAACTTCCTATATGAATTTAAATCTCGTCATATTATTTTCGTGTTTCAAATCTATTAGAAGCGAAGGGTGAAACAGGAGACATACAGTGTATATTTTTTTTCAATTAAATTATAGCAGTTCAGTTTTTGTTTTCTCTTTCTCTGTCCATATAAAAAGTTCAAGACAAAAGAACAAAGAGTAAAATCGGAAAATAGAAATTACGACAATACTTAACTATAGATAATTAACTCTAGGGATAAATAAAAAAAATATAAACAAGAGTTGAGAGACATATTAGATATAATAAAAAATGTAAGGGTAAATAAAAAATCAAAGAAGTTTTCAAGAGTAAATAGGAAATTAACCCTATAAAATATTATATATTTATATCTAACATATTGAGTCTTTCTAATATAAATATGTGTGCAAGTATTGATATATAATATTAATTTTAAAGTTTCACCATGTTCAAAGAAGTATCGAACATTTATATATAGTATATAAAACATTTATATCTAATATGAGAAGGGATCAAGTTACAGCAATTTTGAGTTACAACAACAATTTTTTTCATTTTCAAAGTCCAAATCGTCGATCCAAACAATTCAATATGATTATCTAAATAAAATGTGCTTCCAGATCAAATTTTATATTTTTTGAAATTTTTTTACTATTTATTAAGATGGGTACAAAATTCAATGGTCTGAATTTGACTAGTTTTTGTAAAATACTTAATAAATAGTAAAAAAATTCAAAAAAAATGTAAAATTTTGATTTGGAAGCACATTTTATTTAGATAATTATGTTGAACGGTTTGGATCGATAATTTGGACTTTGAAAATAAAAAAACCATTGTTGTAATTTTGTTGTAACTTGATCCCTCCTCATCTAATATATCAAGTACTTATAAATATATACGTTTAAGTTTTATAATTTTTAAGTATTATACTCACCATATTAATTATTAAGTATTTTTGTTCTGATGACAATACATTCTTACTTACTTCCAGTACGATTGTAACTTTTTTTTTTCAATTACAATACATATCAAAAATAAAATTGATAATTTTTATTTGATTTTGACCATGGTTTATGGACTTCTAATGACAACTTTTACAGAATTAATTAATAATTAATTTTGAATCTCTCACGCATAAAAAAATTGCAAAACAATGGATTTCTATAGTGAGCACTTTCGAAAATAAATTTTTGTGATGTTTGAACATTTCCATCATTAGTTATTGTTACTAATGTTTTTATTAGAAAAGCAAATTATCAATTTTATCGCGGTCCCTTCGATTTTAAAAAGAGGACAAATTAATCAGATGCAAGCAGCGTTGTATTTTTCAAGATTAGTTCAACTTATTTTTTTGAATAAAGTTGGAGGTCAAACCATCTAACTATTTAATACTTTTTTTATTATAACAAATGATTTCTCCCATCTGGGTTTCAAACTCATGACCTCTCATATAGAGACCATGTGTTTTTACTACTAGACTAAAGACTGATTCTTAAGATTAGTTCAACTTGGCAAGCAGCTCAAAATAATTTTAGAAAAAATAATTTGGTATTGTATATATATATATCACTTCTCATTGGAGATCCAGTATTCCTGCATCTATAATTCTATAACACTTTTTTCTTTGACTTTACCATGTAATAATTCAAGCAATAAAAAATCACCTAGTTAATTTAATTAGTAAGAATACACTCAAGTACTCAACTATATATTATAAGATTATAAGCGGTACCACAGTTGATTAGAAAAAAAAAACTTAAAATTGTAATTACTCAAAAATCGAGAGTTCGAGTTCGAACTCTGCTCACGACTTTATAGATTCTGCAAAGCTTTTAAAAAAACATTCAACTATATATATATATATATATCAAAGAATATTTTGTTAACAAAAAGTTACACAGTCATTAACCTTTGCACAAAAAGTTATCAAAACCGGACCGAACCGCCAGTTAAATCGGAAAAACTCGGAAACAGACCCTATACAGTTTGATTCTTTTAAAAGATCGCTTAAGCAATTTATTCGGTAAAAACAGATTTAATCGGTTGAGTTTTTATAAATAAGATCAACAAAAAAAATCAGTTCAAAATTGATTTATGTAACTTACAGAAATCCCATACTTCTCCTAAATCTTCCAAATCTCTTGTCATTTCTCAGATCGTTAAGATGGAAAGTACTAAGAATTGGGATCTCCTTCCTCCTACGACCTCTCAATTCACAATTTGGTTGTCCTTTCTTGATTAATTTATTTGTATTTGACGGTGGTGCTTATCAATCTCAAAGATTAACTTTGAACAGAAGTTGCGGCAACTATCAAGTACTGTAAGTTTATTTAATCAATAAATTCGAATTTGTATAATACTTGAAAGTGAAAGGCTTTAATTTTTGAGTTAATTTCATTGCATTAATGCATACTTTTTTTAATGTTTGATGAAATGTCCAAATGAAAATAGAATTTTATTTTTTTGATATCTTACTACTTTGTGCGAACCACTATTTAGAAATTAATTGAGATTTTGATGTGCATATTTTTCAATAATCAGGTTGTGTTAGAGAAAAATTGATAATGAAAGGGAATTATGATAGATTTTGTGAACACCTTATGACTTGAATATTGACATAATTTTCTAAATTCTATTTTACCAATCATCATGAGATTGTGGTGGCCATCATATTTAAAAAGTTCATCATAAATTCGGATCAAAATGAACACATATCTGTGGCCAATAACTATTGTTGTGTTAGTCATTTGTAGAGTGACTGTAATTTGGTTAGGTCGTAGCAAGCCATGTTTCAAATAAAGATAACAAACTGAATGCACTAACAAAAGAATTTTATATTTTGAATTCAACAATACTTAAAGTTCTCACTGATACATTGAATTATATTTTCTATGAACTTCTGTATTTTTTTAATGTTGTTGCTGAATAAATATAATCCTTATTTTAAACTTATTTTAAACGACAATTGGATTTTGGAGGATGATCCACCACTTTTGATGGTTGATGAAATTGAGAAATTTTGCAAACAAATGGCTGCACTTAAGATACAAACTAATGAAGACAATAGTAATTTTTTCATAAACTAGCTTGAATTATGAACTTCAATATAATTTATTTTAAATTTTTAATTACATTACTACTTGAACTCATGATTTTTTAAATGAAATTTTGAATTTGGATGAATTTGATTCTGGAGATAAAGTTGAAGACCCATGCACAAACAACACGGAAAGAGTTGAAGATCAAGGAATTCGAAGTGTTGCTACTAGAGATCAAAATGTTTCAATTACCAAGTAACATTTTACTTAGTCTTAATTTTACCTTTTAGCATTTTAATTTTGATGTTGGTTTATTTTCTTAGCCATTAGAAATATTAAACTTTTATTTTGAGGTATGAGATTGTTCTAAAATTGTGAGCTTACTTGTGGCAGTTTATACTAGAATGTTGAATTTTTATTTTATTGTGTTTATCATCTTCTCTTCTTATTTTTTTACATATCCACTATTTATGCCGATTTTTTTATTAATTGAAATAAAAAAAAATATATCGAAAAAGAGGACAGTTCCCAGATTTTTTCCAAAAATAAGCAAGCCAGGGTTAAAACCAACGTCTTTCACCGTCCCTTTTAATCCTATCCCAGCGCGCAATAACTAATCAAAACACACTAAATAATCAAAACTCAGGAAAAAAAAAAATTTAAGAACGGCCGAGAATTTTTAAACCGTCCATGAGAGACGTTTTTTTTTTTTTGCAATTTGAAGCCCGTAGGCATTCCATGAGAGACGTTGGGGATATAGCCGTCCATGAGACATCATGCTTTATTCTATACAAAAAGACAAGGAACTAATTCCTATTTGGATGATAAAGGCCCGGAGGCGCATTATTATTATTATATGCCCACAAGAGACTAGAGAAAATGATTTTTTATGATTTTTTTTTTGAAGTAATAAAAAGGGACCTTACTTACCAAGTTGAATGATTGGGTCCACTTGTTTTCAACTCATTGACAAACTAGCAAAGCATGCATGTGCGTCTCTATACTCCTGCCGGGAGCTCATCAGTGCAATGGGGAAAAGCGTCTCTGAAGCAACCACCCAGGAACTGGATTGATGAAAACGTCCAAGAAGGAACGTTGATTAAATCCAAGCAGGGACGGATTGATTCTCACCATCTCTGGTTTATTTTATTTTTTTTGGGTCACGGACGGATTTATCCTCATCGTCCCTGCTTAATTTATCTCCCTAATCCACTTTGATTAGTTAGCGTGGGATTAACAGGGACGCTGTAATTATTTCCGTCCATAGGGACGTTGGTTTTAACCCCGGTCTACTTATTTTTCGAAAAAAACTGAGACTTATCCTCATTTTTGATATTTATTTTATTTTATTTCGATTAATAAAAAAAATCGGCTATTTATGCTCACTGGTTTTGAATAGTCAGTGTACGTGTTAAGAAAATACTACTCATATCTACTACAAGTTCAGAGATACTGGTATTCTCCCTTTCTCTACTGATATGTAGCATACATGCTATTGGTATTTCACGTGCAAAATACCAATAGTAGTATTTTCTTAACATGTTTATATTAGAATGTTGAATTTTTATTTTATTGTGTTTATCATCTTCTCTTGTTATTTTTTACATATCCACTATTTATGTTTACTGGTTTTGAATAGTCAGTGTACATGTTAAGAAAAAACTAATCATATATACTACAAGTTCCAAGATACTGGTATGCTAATACTGGTATTCTCTACTGATATGTAGCATACATGCTATTGGTATTTTGCATGTGAAATTGTGTAAACATGTGAAAAATGCTAATTCTTGATTTTTCTAATTTATTGTTTGTGTATATTTTGGGAAGTGATCACACGTCAGGTTTTTCAATTTTATGTATATTTATTATTTAAGAACGGCACTTAGTGTTTAGAGAGCACATATCAGTTTTAAACTTTTAATGTTAATTTGGTTTTTTTTTGAGGTTTTAAGAGAAGTTTTATTATTTCATGTTTTTAATAATTTCCGATGGATTTTTTTGTGATGGGCCAATGTAGTTGTATATTTTTGCTTGACCTAATGTGTATATGTGTATCCTATTACGATTGTTTAAAAAATAAAAAAGTTAGTGATGAACCTGTTACTTCACTGATTTGACTGATAAACCGTTGATCTGAAACTTTATCAAATCAATGTTTAGTCTAGTTCTGATAACAATAATACTCCTTGTCGGCCTCGCTTTTATACGAGTTATACCTCTGCTCTGCGATATCAACCGAGTCTGAAGTCATAAGAAAACTGGTAGCTCTTTCCTGGACCGAGTTGAAAACAAGCCAGATCAATTCGAACTTGATCCGGAATTTAACAATTAGCTCTAATACCGTATGATAAGAATTAAGTGGTGCGCACGGAAATTGAAACAGAACTGCACGGATTTTAATGCACTTAGCACGGCTCTTGATGCAATTGAATGGTCATTTTATCCATCCAACCAATGTAGGTCCGATGGGCATCGGACCTACTCTGAATTCCGGGAAAATTGGAGTATATGGGTGAGTATCCTCTGTGATATCTCAATTTTTGCGTGACCGATGTGTCCGGTGCCTATTCGAGGGAACGTAGGGGGGCAGTATTATTTAGCTTTGAGATTCGTGCAGAACTTATTTGAACGATTGAGATATTCCAAAAAGTCACGCAAAGTTTGAGATATCTCAGAGGATGCGGATTCCTAGTTTATGGGCCGAGCTGGCCCGACCGAGCGAGGGCGTGTCCTCTGAGATATCTCAATTTTTGCGTGACTGACGTGTCCGGTGCCTATTCGGGGCAGCGTTGGGGGCCAGTATTATTTTAGCTTTGAGATTCGTGTAGAACGTATTTAAACGATTGAGATATTCCAAAAAGTCACGCAAAATTTGAGATATCTCAGAGGTTGCGAATTCCGACCGAGCCACGCAGTTCGAAAATAATCCAGAGTAGGTCCGATGCCCATCGGACCTACTTTGGTTTGATGGGTGAAATGACCATTCGATTGCATCTAGATCCGTGGTAAGTGCATTAAATCCGTGCAGTTCTGTTTCAATTTCCGTGCGCACCATCTTAATGCTTAGCGTACGGTATTAGACCTAATTGAACCTAAAAGTAGGTCCAATGCCCATCGGACCTACTCCTATCTCATTTTGCCGTCCCGACCCTCTCGTTTCTCTCTCCGCGCCACCCAGCCCCTCTCGGTTCTTTCTTTGATTCTCTCGCGGGCGCGGCCACCCCAATCCCCCGTCTCCCTCCTAGCACGACGCGCTCCAGCGGCCCACTCAACCTCGCCTCAGTCACAGCTGCGGTCGCTCTATCTCCCTCGAGCCCTCAAGCCCTCAAGCCCTCAAGCGTTGAGCGTCTCAAAACCTCAACAAGGTAGATCCCTCTCCCTCAGTCAAGTCTAGTTTCCTCTCTCTCTCTCTCTCTCTCTCTCTAACTTAGCAAATGTCACAACTCTCTCACTCTCTTGTACATACAGTGACGAGGCCAGCACATGAAAACAACAGTCATGACAGAAACACCTCCATTCCTTGAGACAATGCATCCTTTATGAGCCAACTCAGCTCGGATTGGCGAGCCACGAGCCAATCACGACAAGGTACATTTGATTATAAACCTTCGCACATCTGACAAGGTAATGATATGGTATAAGCCATTTTGTTTGTTTACAATGCTTAATGTAAGCCTACTTTTGGATGATTTATGCAAACGTGCCACGCTTGCTGAGCTTATGCTCTACTACCTCAGTTGCAAACTGATGATGCCAATCCCAAACAAGCTTATACTGTTCTGAATGAGACCGTCGAGACCCTTATTGACTTGTGTAGTTGAGCAATAGTCTTTTCTATTGCTTGTTACTTTGAGCTACTGTACCAAAATAGCAGTTTTTCTGGTACAGGATATGTACCAGAATGCATCATTTGAACTACTTTCTCTGAACTACTTACAATGTTTGTTGAAACTTGATTTTTGTAGGAGGGCATAGAACTGTAGGCCCCACTTTCTGGGAGTAAGTTCTATATTTGGATCCTACGACACACCATCAGACTCTAAATAATCCCAAACAAGTTTCGTAGGTGGTATTATCATCAAGTATAAGCGGCCTTAACTGTGCTGACTTTGCATGAGCAGAGCTCAGGACTCAAAATAATCCCAATTGAAACCGGACACGTTTTCTTCGCTTTCGATGTGCCTTGGTTTTGAAATTAATGGAGAAGAAACGCTTTAGGCGCCCTTGGCCTTGTATGAAGAAGGCATTTTTCTCTCGCTCCTTTGGGGTAGCTTTAATGCTCTTTATACTTGGTCTGACCTCACTTTTAATGGGAAATATCGCATCTGATCTTCACTGGTCACAGTTCAGGCGTCGGATTCAGCCAAAGGTAAAGTGTAAGATTGAACCTCTTAATTTTTAAAATGTGCTGGAATAAGATAATTTACCTTTTATGAAAGTGTCACTATTGTTGTTATTTGTCTCTCAATTGTAACATAAAAAGCTATTACTTTTTCTATATTTGATTATCTTTCTTGTTCTTTCAAAAAATGCCACTAACTGTAGTGAACTTTTGGATTCTTCGAGCTTTGGACAAGTATAGATGGAATGTAGATTAAATTCATTCACAAATTCAATTCTGATCGATCCTCATCTGAACACTGTTTGCAACTTGAAGAGATTTTAGGAGCTGATGAGTGATGAATCTCACTAATTGTGGTTTCTAGAGAGAGACAGAATATACATTGAGAGAGAATAGAGAGGGGAGAGAGATAGTTCCAGGGAGAGAATACACAGCAAGCATTGAGAGAGAGAATATAGAGGGAAGAGAGAGAAGTGAAAATTAATCACCTTATATCAGTCCCACAAATGTCCATGTACAATGTGTATATATAGGCTGCAAGCCAATGATCTAGAAGTTCTAACTGTAGCTAAGTGTAACAAAGTAAAGCTAATCATCTCCAAAATATTCCTAATTTTGTACTCTAACAATAATAAAACTGTAATTTGACATGCAATGAAATCCAATTCATGCAAAATTACTTTTGTTTCTTTAAGTTCTTAAAAATTATTGGGTCCCAAACAAGGAAATTTTGAATGAAAGATAGAAAATGGTCATCAGTATCATGATGATGATTTGTTCAATAATTTTCTTTATCTTTATGGTGAAGAATCGCATGTTGAACGTCGCAGGTTTCTCACAACAAAAGGCTTGACATATGGAAATCAAACTATTCAGATCTTTACTATGGCTGCAGTGTTAGAGGTGGTAGCTTTAGATGTGAGTTTTGCATTTTCTCAATTCCACCCAATAGGTTCTGATAATTTATTGCTCTATTTTAATTGCATGTTTTTTTTTGAGCAAACAACTGTAACAAACTTTTATTTCATATTGACTAGATGCTGTGCCTGAAAACAGATCTAACGGTTACTTGCTGATTGCAACAAGTGGAGGTCTAAACCAACAACGGATTGGAGTGAGTTTTCTTTTTTTTTTTATAATTTTTAATTCTTAATCAACTTTTGGTACTTTAAGCTTTGTGCTAAAGGCGTTGAATCATGACATATCAGCAAGATATTCTTCTTTTTCCATTCAATGGGAATTTTATAAAATATGATTTAGTTATTGTGTCTATGAACAGTGCCCTGGAAAAGTAATTTTAATAGCCCACTTTCTGTATTGTTTAATTTTATTTCTAACACTCCCCCAGAAGCGCATGCGCCTCAACAAGCTATGGGCTAGAAACAGAGTGGATAGTAGTATAAATATTTCTGATAATATCCAGAAATGGAATGGACTTGGCTACAATTATGGTTCATAGATTGAACTGATTGTAGGTTGTAGGTTGTAGCAGCACAAGTTTATTGAGTTGAACAAAATCGAGAACTAACATAACAAAACGAGTGTTTCCTGTTTTGCTTAGATTTCTGATGCTGTCGTAGTTGCCTGGATTTTGAATGCAACTCTTGTAATTCCCGAGATGGATCATTACTCGTTTTGGAAGGATGATAGGTTGGTATTATCATTCCTTGGTTCATCATTTATTTTCTGAATTAAGTCTATAAACTTTGTCACCTTCAACTTGCAATTATTACATTGATATGCAAATATAAGTGACGGGAAATGTGGGATGAATATGGTTTCACTATTCTCAAAATTAGTTTACATACTGAAATATGCAGTGATTTTGCAAATATATTTGATGTTGATTGGTTCATCTCCTACCTCTCAAACGATGTGCCTGTGGTGAAGAGAATCCCAGACAGAGTAATGAGGTCGATGGAAAAACTGCCTTGGACAATGCGTCCCCCACGTAAATCCATGCCAGAATATTACCTCCAACAAGTACTGCCCATACTAAGGCGAAGGCATGTGAGTATCTTTTATATAGGGACCCTTTCCATTGTTGCTTGGAATTGAATTCTCCTGCAATTGTAACCATACCACATCTCCAACTGGTGCACCCTTCTTATCATTGTACCTTTTTTTTTTTATCCAATGACCCTTTTTATCTCTATGTTTGAATTGCAATGTGCTGCTTTTACTTGGTTTTCTTCTTCTGCTATACATTTTCTGTAAAGCTTCTGGCCATGCCTTCCTGCAGCAATTTTGGGCCACATTTCATTTTCCAAATATCTTTCCTCATGCTATCTCGACAAAGAATTGCGTTTAATTATTAGCAAACTCCTCTCCATTTTTTTTCCCTAAACTCAAATGGAATTTTTTTGCAGCAGTAATATTCACTGCATGAAACAATAAACAAATAATTGGATACCCATGAATAAAAAAATAATTAGATACCCAGCTTTTGAGATATTTACGTTAAAAGGTGCATTTTAATTTACTACGTAAGGAGCTGGAAATCCTTGCACCAGCTGATTAGTTCTCAATTACATTCGCATAACTTTTAACATATTAAGAGGACAAATAAAGCTATTTAAAAACTTAAAATTGTCTGTTTTCAGGTCTTGCAGTTGACAAAGTTTGATTACAGGCTTACCAATAGACTTGATGAAGAGTTGCAGAAGTTGAGATGCCGGGCTAATTTTCATGCATTGAGATTTACATCATCTATTGAAAATATAGGTCAGAAGTTGGTGCAAAAAATAAGGGGTATGAGCTCAAGATATGTCGCTGTTCATTTGAGGTATTTGTTATGCCTGTATTGATCCTTTTGGAGCAAGTACTGTGAAGAATGATTAAAACTTTCATTTTGTGTCCCTAAAAATGACAATTATTTGCTAATCAGCTTTCTCTTTTTTCTTATTCTTTTATTTTGATGAGGTAAGGTTTGAACCTGATATGCTAGCCTTCTCTGGTTGTTACTACGGTGGTGGTGACAAAGAACGTGCCGAGCTTGGTGAAATTAGGAAGCGGTGGGCAACATTACCAGTACTCTCTCTCTCTCTCTCCCCCTCTCTCTCACTGACTGATGTGCCCACTTACAAACACTCAGCAGTTGTGCAAAAGAATTATAGGAGTACAATTGTGATTTGTAGGTTAACATTAATATTTAAATGTTGCAAGTTTGTGAGTCTAAGTCAATTGTGCTTTTGAGATATCAGTAATTTTTTTTTTATATTCACAGCAAAAAACATCCAAGTCTTGACATGTATGCAGACATACCTGGTGTTTGGATAGTACAATCAAACTAAAATCAAACCAATTGGATATCTATCTTGGGTGAACAGTTTATCTATATCAATAATGAAAGGGGTTTTGTGTAGGTATAGGAAGTCAAGGGGCATTTTAGCCATTTTTTATACTAAGTGTAGTAGTTTATGAATTATCCAAAAATTGTTGGGTAGTGATTAAAAATAAAAAAATACAAGAACTATTACATAGTTACACAGCTATTTTCTAATATGGAAAAGTACTTGAAAGTAATTTCCTAGAACAAAAATGTTTCTAACAGGATTTAAGTGAAGAGGGAGAGAGAAGCAGGGGAAAATGCCCCTTAACCCCACACGAGATTGGCCTGATGTTAAAGGCGCTTGGGTTCGAAAATGACACATATCTTTATGTAGCATCAGGAGAAATATACGGAGGGGAAAAGACACTTCAGCCCCTGAAGAACCTCTTTCCAAACTATTACACTAAAGAAATGCTTGCTGACCCGGGTGAGTTAGAGCCTTTTCTTCCCTTCTCTTCTCGGCTTGCTGCTCTCGATTTCATCGTGTCTGATGAAAGTGATGTTTTTGTCACAAATAATAACGGAAACATGGCCAAGATTCTAGCTGGTCGAAGGTCTGTATATTTCACTTAGTTAATATTTCATGCTTTAATAAACATTTGTTATGTCCTTTCTTTTCTACTTTTTCTTTCTCGCCTAATTAGGCTTATTTTCAGTGTATGGTCAAGCAACACCTAAATCTTGAAATTCTAAGTTTGGTTCAGTCACCTCACGCGAAACTTTGTAACACAAGACAAGTCATATAAGTTGCATGTTACTTTTGGTTCCTGGTCTCCAGGTAAATTTGGTTCAGGTCTGGTTTTTATTATCAGTTGGCTTCAGTTTGGGTAAATTAAGGCCTTTAAACTTTTCAAAAACTTCAGGTTGAGTTGATCTCGGTACTAATGTATGGTAGGATTCCCTGGTCAGGTCAAATTTTGCAATTTTCTGCTAAAGTGTACTTCAAACCCGTAGTTCATATCGTATGTAATGTTTTCTCCCTTGACCTTTACAGGAGGTACATCGGCCACAAGAGAACAATCCGGCCCAATGCAAAGAAGCTCAGCATTCTTTTCAGAGCAAGAAACCAGATGAAATTAGACTGGGAAGCCTTCTCGACAAAGGTAAAGTCTGCTCAGAGCAATTTCATGGGGGAACCTGACGAGATGAGACCTGGGAGAGGTGATTTCCATGAATTCCCTTATTCTTGCATTTGCAAAAAGGAAAGCTCTCATTAGCTCTGAGAATTGATCTTCTCCTCCAGTTATTGACAGATTATTTTATAACAAGGTAGGCATAGTTAGTCTTTTATTATTATTACTTCTACGAAGCAAAGAAAAGAGGAATCATTTTTTGTTATTTATATCCCTTTGTTCTTTTGTTATGTTGAATAGGTGAAATTGTGTTTTCTGTATGTTAGGTCATAGCAACATTGGAAACTCGCCAAATTAGTTATATATTTAATAGAGCATTGTATACCATTGTCTGAGTTTCTTTTTTTGGCATGATGTGGTAGACTTGGAGTCTTTTTTTTTAGAGAAACTGTAACAATGACATAGTTATTTTGAGATCATATGTGGCATATGTGATCAACTTGTTGATAATTGAGAAGAGTTTGCGGATAATATTTGAGTTACTCAAGTCGTAACTGCTGCTGCTTTGTTAAAATGGATACCCATGCCCCCTACACAAAAAAAATAGACAAAAGTTAACATGGAATGCCCAGAAAACCAAATGTTCAATCTATTTCGGCACTGTTTTTAGTCGAAACAACTATTTGCATAACAACTGAAATTAATTTCAATGGGTTGCACAGTTTTGACTTTTGAATAGATTGCACTTAAATCAGTTTTATGCAGTGCCGATTTCAAATGTCATGTGACAAAATCTGAAATCAGTTTTAGAGAGATGAATTCTCCCTTGAACCTCAACAGAAAAATAAGCAAGCGAAGGCCGAAATTTTTATTAATCGAAATTAAATAAAAAATATCAAAAAAGAGGAGAGAATTCAGATTATTTTGAAATATAAGTAGAACGGGACAAATTATCCCGTCCCTACGGACGAAATAATTTATAACGTCCCTATGGACGGGATAATTTATAACGTCTCTGTTAATGAAAATTCCGTCCCACCCTTATCATTAACTACTCCAAATTTAGTAAAAAAAAAAATTATGAGGGACGGTATATTTTGTCCCGTCCGTGATCAGAGGCCATCAAAGATATTTTAGTACTTGTCTTTGTCGAGTACTTCCCATAGAGGGCCAAGTGCCAAATATTGATGAACTTGAAAGAATTCATGGTATAAACCTTAGACTGTAGACCAATAAAATACTCAGTCTCTACTTTTCTCCTTGAACGCTAGCCATTGGTTTGGTTTGGCTATTATAGGACAAACGGACAATTATTACATATGTCACCGAATACTATACTAATTAAGGACCAACGAGAAGGTTTCGTTCTGAACCACAATGCATTGGTCACGCACGGGTATGAATATACCGTCCCTTATAATTTTTTTTTTTACTACTTAGTTTAGGTTAGTTAATGATAAGTATGAGATGAGATTTTCATTAACAGGGACGGGATAAATTGTCCCGTCCGTAGGGACGGGATAATTTGTCTCGTTCTACTTATATTTCAAAATAATTTAGATTCTCTCCTCTTTTTCAATATTTGTTTTATTTAATTTCGATTAATAAAAATTTCGGCAGTGATGCCAGGATATTTTGTGTTGCTTTCCTAAAAACCTTCAGCAAGAGCATTTTTGTTTTCTTTTCCAATATCATTTTATTATAAGGAAAAACTGCATGTATGTTTATTTATTTTGCAAAAAAAATTAGCTTGAACTTTCTCATGATTATTTAGAAAAAAAATGATAAATATTTGTATACTAGATATAATTACTTGTGAATTCACATATAAGAAACAAGTCTAGCAAGTATAAACACTTGAAATACAGTTAAGAGGTCCGTACACGAGGTGCAAGAATAATATTTCAATCGCAAACATAGTGCTCAAATAAATATTAAACAAGTTACCAAAGAAAATAAAAATAAGTTAAAAAGAAAGAAAATATATCATTAATTAATTTATTTTTCTTCAATATTTTAATTATAATATAACTACATTTTTTTTGTACTTCTAGCGTTGAAAAAATAATTTGATAAAAATAAGAACATGATTTTCTGACCTAAAAGTTAATATCTATACATCAGATGATGTACTTGCTAATATATAGTTTATAGAGCATATGGAACTCCAAAAAGCACTTGCCCGGAAGTTATGGTTAATACTTAATAGAAAAGATGAATGAAAAAACACCAACTTTGAATACAACATAAAACAACTTCCACAATTTACAATTTAATAATATCAAGTACAAGCACACCACGCATTTTCATAACGAGCATAGCAAATTTACAAAATGAACAAATTAACAGGCAAAAAAATTCACTCTTCTAACCTATGGAGATAGATGTACATCCTATATAACTACATACAACGCCATAAATACAAACAGATATATACACACAACTAAAGCAAACACAAATCAATAAAAAGCCAGCCCAAAAAAAATACGAGCTTACTCATTTTGCTGATGGTGAGACATTCTTTGATTTACCAGTGATGGCCTTCTTCACCTTTGCAATGGAATGCTTGACCTTTGATCCCACACCTGATAATATATTATGAGACTTCTTTTGCGCGGACTTCGTCTCTGTCTCTCTTGCTTCAGCCTTGTCTGTGAGATCCCTGCCAATTATTTCAGTTTCATCCTGATGTTTTTCTTCCTCTTCCTCTTCCCCTTTCTCTTCCTTTTCCTCTTCTTTGTTTTCCTCATCCTTGATCTCTTCACTTTTCTTTTCTATTTTGGTGGCTTCTGTTTCTGTGAGTTCTTGATTTTTGTTTTGAGTTTTCTCAACCACCGTGCCAGTAACTTCTTTCACCTGTTCTTCTCCACGAGTGTAATATGTTTCATTGCCAACAAGTTCCTTCCTAATCTCAGTAGCTTCTAAATCTCTTTGTTTTTCTAATGGCTCTTGCAAAATTGCCTCTGTTTCAACTCCAGCCACTGGGACTTTGGGTATATCAGGAAGGCTCTCTTCAATTTCCTTGAAACTTGCTGATGAGTTTTTCATGCCCTTTTCAGTAATTTCTACTTGTTGACCTGAATTCCTTTCGACATCTTGGATCTCAGCCGACAAATTATTTTGTTTCTTTTCCAGGTTTGGAATTGTTGCATCACTTGGCGGCATGGGTATTTCTTTTGACTCCTCGAATTGATCAACCTCACGTTCTACTAGAACATAATTTTCTTCAACATCTTTCGAATCTATCGGTATTTCTTCATCAGCAATCAACTCAGTTGTTTGCTCTTCTTCCTCGTGCGTGACCACAGATTTGTTTTCATCAATTATTTTTTCTGGCTTCGAAAATTCACGAGGATTTACCAAAACCTCTTCCAAATCCTTGTTCTGTTCTCCATTGGCCAAATCATCTACCTCTTTTATGACAGATGGTTCTGTTTCACCCTCCTTATCATGTAATGCAACTTTGTTATTTTCCTCAATTTTTTTTGGAGTACAGGCTCCATCAATGCTAACCAAGGATTCATCCTTTATCTCAGCAGGCTTCATGTCCTTATCAAAATCCCTCGTCTCTTCACCAGTGGTATCCTCAATTTTTTCAATAATTGATTCTCCCTCATTAGTAACCAACTCTTCATTCTTCTGCTCTATGATTTTATCTTCCTTTTCAAAATCCCTAACCACTTCAATAGGAGAAATGTTTTTCTCACCTTCTTGCTCAGGTACAACCACAACACTTCTATTTACCTCTTCATTCTTATCTACATTTAATACTCCAACATCACTAACCACGGTTTTGTTTTCGTCCTCTACAGGTTTCAGTGCATCGTCAGCTGGCTTCTCTTCCCCAAAATCTCTTGGTATTTCTATGGAAGAATGGCTTCCTTCTCCTTGCTTAGGTAATGCTGCAACAGAGCTAGTTTCCTCGGTTTTTTCTTCTATGGAAATTCCACCATCACCAACAAATGTGTCATCCACCTTTTTTATCAGGGTTCCTTCCTTCTCAAAATCTCTTGCCACTTCAGCAAAAGAAGAGGGTGTCTCACCTTTTTGCTCAGTTTCCACCACGGGATTGCTATTATGCTCGATCTTTTCCTCTACTTGAATTCCATCATCTCTGATCAGTTGTTTATCAGTCTCCTCAATAGCTTTCTCCTCCCCAAGATTTTTGTTCTCTTCTTGCCGCAGTATCTTATCCATCAAAAACCGAGATACTGGCAAGTAATCTTGCTCAACTCCACCTCCCTCCCCATCTTCCTCTGCTTTCTTCTCCACATTTTCCTCTTCTCGCTCTTGTATTTCTGGTTTCTCTTCTTCTCTTAAACTGGTTGCATGTGATATTTCCTCATCTGCTGTCTCAGGTTCTTTTTTACCAGTTGTAATCTCTGATATGGTTTCTTCATCTAATGCTTTTGGGAAAAATGAGGCATCATTGTTTTGTTTTGCACCATCATCGGTCCTTGGGTTTTCCTCAGATAATACCTGAATTAAAAGAAGAAGAAAAAAAATCTTACTACGGTATTCTATAGGAAAAATTGCATAGAAATGTAACTATAAATTTCTACATAAAACACTTTCTCCTGATTTCCTTTCTATAATTATGTGCTCATACCACAATGATGAGTTAATTGAAAGCTTCTTAAACAAAGACTTCTTTTGTAAACAATATCTAGGGAGAGGGAGGTGCAGATCTAATTAAAAGCCATTTTACATTGATTTACTTTGGTACTTACCTTACTAATTAAGAAGCTGCTAACAATTGAAGCAAAATCTCTATCTTCTGGTCCTTGTAATTGATAGGCTTCTTCTTCTACCTCCTTGTTTTGTTCAGAAGCGTTGGGCACAGTTTCTTCTGTGTCTTCATTGGTTTCAACAGCTACCACCTTTTCTTCAGCAGTTTTCAGGAATTCTGTGGGAATATCCTTCTCTTGTCCAACCGTTTCAGAGATCTCTTCTTTTGTCTCAGTCCTGATCAGATCTTCATCTTTGGTTGGATTTTCGGGCTCAGTAACAACAGTGTCTAAAACCTCTTCTTGTACTTGTAGCTCCTTAGTTTCTGTGTGGTTTGCAGTTTCTGCTGGTACAATCTTTTCATCAATTAGCTCGGCTTCCTGCATGACAAAACAAACAGATAACTTATTGGAAGATTAAAATGGAATTTGATTTCCATGTTCTCTAGGAATTAGGTGCTAAGAGAAAGAGATGAAACTTTCTTTCTTGATATTGGATATTTAAGCTTTTTTATGTACCTCTTCATGTGTTTGTTCCACCACTGGTACAGTCTCTGACCCATTATCAGTCTGATTTATCACAGCTCCTCCATCTTCTACAACTGACGAAACAGTAGTTTTTTCAAGGTTCGCCTTTACATCTATGTCACCATTTGTTTTATCTAAGAAAGCTGATTCCATCTGAGTCCTGAAATTCGTAGAATCAGGTTGTTCTACTGGAGAAGCTGTATTTTGACCTTGGTCAACCTTGTCTTCCAGAACGAGGTTGATTTCTTCTGAAGCTTCAAAATTATCAATTGATATATCCTTCTCATGGATCTGAAATGTTAATAACAAAAGAAATTTGTTAAATTTAAGGCAAGTAATCCATTTAAGCAATTACGCTCAACAAAACCAGCATTGGGCTTGCTGGGCTAGTTCAGGCCAAAATAACTTCTATCTAAAACCCAACAAGTTAGTATTTTTAAGTGGTGCTATGTTACAAATAAAAAGTACCTCTCCTACAATGTGCTTGTCACTCAGTTCTTCATTTGTCTCAATTCCTTGAGAAACAATCTCTTCAGGAACTGCCACTAATTCAACAGTACTCTGAGGCGCAACACTGCTTTCCTTGTCTACAAATTCTATTTTTTCTAGTTGCCCTTCACTAGGAACCAAATCTGCACCAGCATCTGATTTCTCCTCTACCGAGGTGGACTCTTCTGTTGCTTTCTCCAGTTCAGTTGATTCTATTTGTGTCCCAAGTTTCTCAGAATCTACCTCCTCATCATTTGATACAATCGTAGAATGCACTGCCACATCATGGATCTCAGGATTGGCAATTTCAGAACTCTGTTTGGGACAAAGAAAATGAAGAAAACTTTTAACTTGTTATGAAGCCTACCAGGGAACAATTTGACACTAGCAGTATTAAGAAAAGTGAGGATCAACAACAGAATACTGATTTCAAGTGTTTCACCAATCAACAAGAGAATACTGAATTCAAGTGTTTCACCATGTATACCACAAACTAATCCTAGTCTATACTGCGAGGCAATGAACCAACAAACTCTTGCTATTCTGAGAAGGAAATAAACCCTAAATCCAAAATGTCTCGAATACAATCTCTCAGTTACATGCCAGTTTGAAACCAGTCCCAGACAAATCTAAAGGCAACTCTATCTCTCAACAGTAGTGTCTCACTGCTCTCTGAAGAGACCAAGCACAAGCACTCTCTTTTAACAAACAAAAAATGATGTACAATTGAAGTACCATACAAGAATAGATTCATAAAAGTGTTTCAATTAAAACCAGCCATGAGCTACATGGGAGTTCAGGCCAGACCAATTCGGTCTTAAAACCAAAAAGCTTGTAATTTGGACTATAGGACAAGAAAACATACTTGTACGGAAATGTACTTGTCACTTGGTCGGTCATTTGTCTCAATGCCTTGAGAATTCTCTTCAGATACTATCTCTGATTCAGTGGTACTCTGAGGTACACCACTGCTTTCCTTGTTAGCAATTTCTATTTCTTCGCTCTGAGGTACACCAGGCACAATAATAGCAGTAGCATCTGATTTCTCCTCCACTGAGGACGATTCTTCTGTCGCTTTCTCCAGTTCAGGTGATTCTGTTTCAGTCCCAAATTTCTGAGGATCAACTTCCTTTTCAGTTAATATGGCCTTCGACTCTTCTGCTGCGTCAAAGATCTCAAGATCTCGAGTTTTGCAAATCTGATTGAAATAAACAAATATGAGAAGGTTTTACATGTTATGAAGCCCATAAGGACACAATTACAAGCTAACAACACACAACAACAAAGTTTCTTTAATTGGAACTTGATGCTTCAAGACCAAGTTAAAGAAAAGTACCAAAAAGTCAGGTAATATGTTGTATGGCTGGAGCCTGGAAACAAGCATAAAATACTCCAATACCTCTTCTAAGTACCCAATCGACAATACGTTGTAAAATTGTCTTGTACATACACCATAGGACCCAACAGTTACCATACAGTGCCAAAGCAATAAAGGATATATTTAATGGAGCTCTCCAGTTCTGAAAGTTCAGTTTTTTTAATTTTGTTTTATTTTTGTTTCCTTTTCTCATCTCAATGTTCAATTCGATGGAGCTTTCCAGTTGTCTCAATTAGGAATTTACTAACCCCAGAGTTAGGAATGAAGCAATAACAAAATTTATAAATAGATAATCAGATATAAAGAAAAAAGTAAAAACTACTTTTGAAAGTTGAATAGACAGAGATGATATATACTCAAAATATACCTCTCCTTCTATATGCTTGTCACATGGTTCTTCAGCCGCTTCAATTGATTGACCTATTTCTTCTTTTGGCATTTCAGCATCTTGTTTCTCTCCTTGTACCTGTTCACCAGTATTTTGGAGAAAACCTTCACTCTCCTCAGATCTTTCACTAATTTGTTCCACACTTGCAGAGAGATCAACAGTTGATTTCTCCTTTATTAATTCGTCTAACGTATTTTCCATGTGACCTGATGTTGAATCAGTCTCGCTGAGTTTGTTTTCTTCCCCAAATTTCTCATTTGAGACAATCTCTAAGTGTTCGGCATCAGGACCTACTATTTCACTCTCAACAAGCTGTTTTTCAGTGATCTCACTTGTGGGAATAATTTGAGGAATCTGTTTTGGACCACATTAAAAAAGGCAGATGAAGAAAACATTGATTAAAATAAAATCTTAAAAATTAGGCAAAAAAACAATCTTAATCATAGAGACATCATGGTTTTCTGTTGTATTGTGAATTGCTAATGGATTTTATTGGCCAGCCATGAGCTACATTGGCCAATTCAGGCCCAACCAATTTGGAATTCAGATCCAACGCAGTATTCTGTTTTACTCTGGCACAAATCTTAAAGGAGACCCCTATATTCCAAATAGGCTCTGAATTGATCTCGACTGGAAGTATTCTACGCGATCCAGTACCGCAGAGGATAATCACTCAACAATTTGGTCTTGGAAAAGACAAAGCATGTACTCTGTGCTATGGTACAAGGACAACATACCTCTCCAGCAATGACCATGTCACTTGGTTCTTCATTTGTCTCAACTCCTTGGGAAATTTTCTCTTCAGTTTCTGTCACTGATTCATTGGTACTCTGAGGTACAACACTGCTTTCATTGATTGCATTTTCTTTTTCTTCGATATGCCCTTCACTGGGAACCAAAATAGCAGTAGCATCTGATTTCTCCTCTACTGAGGCTGATTCTTCTGTTGCTTTCTCCTGTGCAGGTGATTCTGTTTGAGTCTCAAAATTCTGAGGATCTACTTCCTTTTTTTCTGCTGCATTGTAGATCTCAGAATCTGCTGTTTTAAGAATCTGTTTGAGATAAACAAACACAAAAAAGTTTTACTTGTTATGAAGCTGGTAAGGACACAATTTGAAACTAACAACACACATAAATATAAGTTTCTTTAATTGGAACTTGCTGTTAAGACCATGTTAAAGAGATTTAACAGAATTTCAGGTAATATGTTGTATTGCTGGAGCCTGGAAACAAGCATAAATAAATCCCAGGATCTTTTTTGTTTCTTTTGATTTAACTCAAAGTTGAGCTCTGCAGTGGTGCCAATTAGGAATATACTAACCTTAGAGCTAGGATTAGAGCAATAAAAAAATTATAAATGGGCAATCAGATATAATGAAGAAATGTAATCAGTAAATTTCCAACAGTGAAATGGAGAGAGATGTTATGCTCAAATTTACCTCTCCTTCTATATGCCCGTCGCATGATTCTTCAGCCGCTTCAATTGCTTGACAGATTTCCTCTTTTGGCATTTCAGCATCTGTTTTCTCTCCTTGTACCCCCTCACCAGTATTTTGAAGTAAAACTTCACTCTCTACAGATCTTTCACTTGAGGAAAGATTGGCATTCCATTTTTCCTCGATTAATTCATCTGGTGTACTTTCCATTTGAGCTGATTTTAAATCATTCTCTGTGAGTTTGCTTTCATCTCCAAATTTCTCATTTGAGACAATCTCTAAGTGTTTGGCTTCAGAACCTACTGCTTCACTCTCAACAAGCTGTTCTTCAGTGATCTCACTTGGATGAACAATTTGAGGAATCTGTTTTTGAGACAAAAGAGAAAAGGTAGATGAAGAAAACATTTAAATAAACCGAAAAAATTAGAACAAGGAATGCTGTTGTACTGCGCATTGCTAATGGATCTTATTGCTCTCTCTTTTTCTTCTTATCTAAAAGTAACGCGCATAAGTTTGCTCTCTCTCTCTCACTTGCACGCATCTCAAGGTAGCTACCAGTCCACCATCTCCCCTTTCGCTTCTTCCTCTTTCTCTTTTTAACCAGTGCGTCACCTTTAAATCTTGGTGATGGGAAGGAGCCACTGGACCTTTTTTTCTCCGTCTCCCCCCTCTTCTTGTGTATCTCCCCCTCCTATTGCCCTTTTCTGTGTCAATGAGAGGGAAGCCGCTGGCCATCCCCTCTCCTCTTATACCTCCTCCACTCATACCGCAGTACCGCAGTACCGCTTCTTCTCTGGGCTCTGGCTATGGCCCTCCACACAACTCTTAAAATTTACCTTCCACCTCCCTATTGATTTAACCTTTCTATTCTAGTTTCCACTTGCAGGACCTCACTTATTATGACCCCGCATCGTCTGCAATAACTCAAAGAGCATTTTTAAGTTCTGATTAAACAGAGCCAATTCGGTTTCTGTCTTTAATGCAAGAGGTCCTTTAATATTAGTGCAGATTTAATATGTACAGATCTTATAATGAATCGAACGATTCAGATGCATTAACTCAAGAAATTCTTTGTAGAGTTAATGCAGGGGATACAAATTCACAAATTAGGATGACCATAGTTACAAATTAATAGTTCGAGTTTGATTTAGCAGGATTAAAAATTCATAATTCGAATATAATTTGAATATAATTCGGGAATGATTCAGTTCTAAAAGGTAGTAAAAGAAGCAAAGAAAAAAAATAAGTATATGTGCTTATTTCAATTTTTTTATTTTTCAATATTTAAAAAAAATATGGGGAAAAAAAGTTTGAGAATCCATAATTCTTAGTACACATATAATATTAATTTTTTATTTGACATTCAAAATCTGAATAAAAAAAATTATTTAAACTAAGATGGTGCTATACTGTTGCTAGAGTTCTCAAAACCGTGCCACCGTGGCCAAACACGGCACGAACGGCACGGCACGATAAGGACACGGCACGGCTAAGACACGGCACGGGACACGGCACGGTACTGTTCACGTGCCGTGCCTTAAGCGTGCCGTGCTTGGATTTCCTACTGTAGGGCACGGCACGGCACGGCACGTTTACGAGGAGAGGCACGGCACGGCACGGCACGGGACACGGCACGGCACGACACGGGAACACGATTAGACACGGCACATTTAGGCACGGCACGACGACACGACTAGGCACGCTAGGAACGACTGGGCATGACTAGGCACGACTAGGCACGACAGGCACGAAAGTTTAATTTTTTTTACATTTCATATAATTTTTTTATTTAGTAATTTATGATAAAATTAATTTATCCAACTTTTTATGTAGATTTTTAATTATTAATTTTTGGCAGAATTAATTTATACAATAATTTATCATTTCATTAAGTTAATAATTTATATATTTTAAAATAAATTAAAAATGAGATAGGTACATAATGTATTTAATGTATATGTTTACATTATAATATTAATTAATTAAATACATGGTATTTGGACGTTTGAATGCAAGAAAGGAAAACGAAAAAAAAGTTTATTCTAATTAATACATTATAAATGGTAAGTTGTTCACGCTAAAACAAGAAAGGAAAACGAAAAAAAAAAGTTTTGAATTCTAAGAGGTTTGGAAGAAGTTTCCATTTATCAGGTTGTTTATTCTCTTTTAATGAGAAAGGAAGATCAAAGGTGCCTGACCTTAATATCTTATTACTATCTTGTTTATGAGACAACTCTAATTTTGAAGGTCATAATATTATTTTATTTTATTCTTTTGCTAATGTAAAAGTTAAATTTAATAAAACCTCAACATTTCAAGTACGTTCACTTTATTAATTACATAAACTGTTTTATTAAACTGAATTTCTATTTTAATATGTTTTATTATTTAAAAAAAATTATTTAAACTTTTCAATTTTCAACTTGTGTAACATGCAAGTTTCCTAGGGGTGTAAACGGATCTGGATTATCCGACGGATATCCGCTCCGAATCCGCTTATTATCTGAATCCGGATTAAACATATATAGATACTTTCGGATACGAATACAAATATTTCTGGTATATGGAAAAATAATCCAGATACGAATATGGATTATTATGTAAGGATATAAACGAAGCGGATATCTGTATATATCCGGATTTGAAATTTAATATTTGAATTGACATGCGGATTTTACTGGTATCGGTGTTAACCAAAACCAAACGCATAACAAAATGAATCGGAATCATATCCGAAATAATAACGGATTGGATATCCGGTACAATACGGCACCTAATTTCATTTGCTCATCTGGATTGAATGGGTCTAGTCAAGTGAATTTTTGAGGTAATATCTGATTTCTTTTATAAACATCCTAGCACCTTCTTAATTTTGTTTTGATGAGTTGGGACTAAAGAACTCCGCCTATGTTAATATTTGAGGATTAAGGTATAATTTTCACTTCAATTTTAATATTTGAATTTAATTTTCTTAAACTATACTAACAAAAGAACTCCACCTATATTATTTCACATAGCTGGTCCCAAGCCCGGAATAAAGAAGGAGGGTAACTTTATTTTTCTTTCTTTTGCATTTATTAATTCTATTTTAAACTTTACAAATTTTAAAAAACAAATATATTTTTTTAAACTTTTTTTCCTTTCTTTTTTCTCCTATACATACGGCTATACGCCTATACCTTTCTATTTTTATGATTTTATTTAATTTTCCTCCTTTTTTCATTTTTTTTTATTTTTTTAAGAATTTGCAAAACATAATGCTGCACGAGGCTCAGAAAAAAGAATATTTAACTATTATTTTACTTGCTAATACTTGGATAGGGTAGGACTCACTGTCATCAACAAATCACATAATTTTTTAACTACATATTATTGCCATTCCTTTTTTTTTTGTCCGTTGGATAAGCCTTTTTAAATCTCAAAGGATGAAGATAAATATAATTTAAAGTTACAATTTAGTGGCAAGAATTTTAAGCGTTTTTGGTGGTCGGAAACTCGGAATCATAATGCAATGAGCATCTGGCTGGCGCATGCACAATCTATAAAATTTGAGAATTTTTTTTTTCATATTTTTATATTTTTGTAATTTTTTTTCTTATTTTTTGGATTTTTTTAATTTTCGGCACGATCAACACGAATAAGGCACGCCGTGCCAAAGCAACACGGCACGAACAGGCACGTCACGATTAGACACGGCACGGTTAAGACACGGCACGTTTAGGCACGGCGTGCCTAAACGTGCCGTGTCTTAACCGTGCCGTGCCGACCTCTTCCAATTTTTGGCACGGCACGGCACGGCACGGTAAAAATAATAAAATAATAATCGTGCCGTGCCGTGCCGTGCCGTGCCAAGCCGTGTTTGGCACGACACGGCACGGCACGGCACGAATTTAGAACTCTAACTGTTGCCATGTACACATGGTGGGCCGCTTATTTTCCTAAAAATTCAAAAGTAGAGTTTTAATCTTCTCCCCCACGTGATGGCTCCTGTACAAATTCCACTCACGCACGGATTACAGAGCAACAAATTATTCGAATAAAACGTGATTAATTCGTTAAAAACATTTTATTCACAAATTATTCGGTAAAAGTACGATCAAATAAATTATTCGCGATACGGTGCGAAAACTCCTAAAAAATATTTTATTCGCAAATAAAACACACACCTTGTTACTTAAGCTCACTAAGGCTCTTTGTGAGATTAGCTTTAAAACCGATTGAAATGGCTTCAAACCACAAATCCAAATTGTTGCAACTGATCTACTTCATAAGTAATGTCTTTAAAATGCCAAGTTTTTTAAGTTTTGAACTAGTTAAAAATCAATCGGTCAAAATTAGAAAGTTTATAAATTAATTTCAATGTATACATTTTTTTTTACCATTTGACTATTTAGTAAATTAATTTGAAAATTTTAAAACAAACTCATCACTTGTGAAGTAGATCGCTTTTAATAGTTTGAAATTGTCATTTGAAGTCAATCAGATAAATTTCGGGTTAATCTCACCAAGAGACTTGGTGTGGATGTTCGGCATCCAAGTTTTTTCAGTTTTGAATTAATTTAGTTAAAAATCAATCGGTCAAAATTAGAAAGTTTATAAATTAATTTTAATGTATACATTTTTTTTACCGTTTGACTATTTAGTAAATTAATTTGAAAAATTTAAAACAAACTCATCACTTGTGAAGTAGATTGCTTTCAACAGTTTGAATTTGTCATTTGAAGTCAATTCAATAAATTTCGGGTTAATCTCACCAAGAGACTTGGTGTGGATGTTCGGCATCCAAGTTTTTTCAGTCATCCAAGTTTTTTAAGTTTTGAATTAATTTAGTTAAAAATCAATCGGTCAAAATTAGAAAGTTTATAAATTAATTTTAATGTATACATTTTTTTTACCGTTTGACTATTTAGTTAATTAATTTGAAAAATTTTAAACAAACTCATCACTTGTGAAGTAGATCGCTACCAACAGTTTGAATTTGTCATTTGAAGTCAATCCGATAAATTTCGGGTTAATCTCACCAATAGACTTGGTGTGGATGTTCGGCATCCATTCTTGAGACTACCTTCGAGGTAAGTCGCTGGTGGCTTGACTCGGGGCCCAAACCGACATAAAAGCCTATAAATACTCAGTAGTTCAGTAAGAAAAGGGACGATCACTACTACACTGGAAAAGCACAAATGTGATAGAGTTGCGTGCTTAAGGAACTCAAACTAAGTTTTATTCAACACACACACACACACACTTCATTGACTAACCATCTTGAGCTATTCTTCATATAAGATAGTCTGTATTCTGATCGCGCGGCCCAAGACTGTTTGGACCTGAGCGTATCAATCTGAGTAGAGGATTAAGATCCGGATAAAAGAAGACTAAAGAAAATAAGCTTAATTCGTACTAAAAATCAATGTTTGACAGAATTAAGCGGATAAGGAAGCAAAAAAAAAAAAAACGAATTAGTTGCCAAAGAACACCTTGTTCTACTTAGAAACATAGTGACAAATCAATTATTCGAGTTCGGTTCTGCGAAGTTAAAAATTCGTTATTCGGGAATAATTCAGGTATAATTCAGGAATGATTCGGTATTATTCGGATCAGAGATCTCAGTTTTGTAAGGGAGCAAAAACAAAAAAATAACCAAAAAATAAAATTCTGGGAAAAATTCGGAAAATTCGGGAATAATTCGTAAAATTAGCAAATTATTCAGGAATTATTCGATCAAAGTTCGGTCAACCGAATAATTCGACGTTCGGTTCGGCATCACAAAAAAACCGAATAATTCGTGAATTTTGTCACTATGCTCAGGAAAGGAATAATAGAAAGTTTCCGAATTGTGAACCCAACACATCACGTGGGCATAATTTTCCCCTTTTTGTCAAGTTGCCCGTAGGCTGGGCCTGGGCCTGGGCCTGGGCCTGGGCATGGGGTTTCGGAAACGCTCACCTAACTGTGAGAATTGACACGTGGCCCGAATGATCAGGGCATAAACAGGAGTCGGTGACACGTAATACCTCCTTAGTGTTTTTCTTATGCAATTTTTTGGAGGAATTTTTTTTTCACAAAGATAAAAGTACTTGGCTAATTTTTTATGGTCTAAGCTACGTTCTAATAAATAGTCTCATTTAAAGATTTGAAGCAAGAATGTAAATTTTGTGAAACCCGCTCAGATGTGTTTTATATTTTTCTTTTTGAGATTAGAAGGTAAAGATATATATACCTCTTCTTCTATGTGCTTTTCATTTTCTGCTGCTATCATCTCTGTATCCTCTTTTGGCATTTTGAGATCATCTTCTTGTAAAATTGCACTTTCCTCTTCCTCTTGAGCAACTGGTTCCTCTCCAGTTTGTTCTTCCCTTGCACTCAATGTGGCATCAACCTCTGAGTTTTCCTGTGCTGAGACTTCATCTGTTGCTCTGTCTGGTTCGGTTGGTTTTACATCTGATTCTCTTGTATTACTGGTTTCAATTGAACTTTCCTTCAGCTCGGTTAATAATTCGTTTGCCCCACTCTCCAATTCTATTGATTTTGAATCCGTGTCGGCGGATTTGCTTTCGTCTCCTAATTTCTCATCTGAGACAACCTCCAAGTTTTCTGTTTCAGGAGCTGCTGTATCACTTTGGCTAAGGTCTACTTCAGGGACCTCGATTGGATTGGTAATCTGAGGAATCTGTTTTAGGTGATACAAAAATATAAGGAGAATATTAATTATGATTATTAACACTACAACTACAAGTCTTCAAGTAACAGAAAAATGAATCTTACTAATCTAATCACGGACTGCTGCTACGTGCATTGATGATGGATAATTAGACACTGAACTTATCTTAATTAATGGTGATCATTCTTGTACTGTCCGGGATCTTTCTAGCAAATTTTGGCAATTATCTTAAATTGGCCATTTTTATAGCGTGGAAAAAAAATTCATCCTTTTGAAAGTCACTTTCATTAGAAAGTCATTTTGGTTCAACACCAAATTGGCCATTTTAAGCAACTCATTTTGGTTCAACACCAAATGATTAAAAAAAGGGAGTGAAGCTATGGTAATATGCATATTACAGAGGGGCCAGCACTATAGACTCATATCTCCATTTTCAAATTTCAAACAGTCGATATGAATTGTTCAATATGATCTTCATATGTAAATGTACTTGTAGCAAATTTTATATTTTTTAGAATTTTTTTACTATTTTTTTAGATAGGCAGATGATTTGAAAATTCTGGACCATTCAAAAGCAGCGACTTTCTACCTATCAAAAAATAATAATAAAATTCCAAAAATAAATAAAATTTGGTCTACATGTACATTTGATATGAAGATTATGTTTGACGGTTCGGATCGACTGATTGAACTTTGAAAATAGAGATATAGATACATAGTACGGATTGATCCTTAATATGCATATTATCATAACCTCATTAAAAAAAAGGAAGTAACTTTTAAAGAAGCTCATGTTGGTTGAGAACCAAATGGCACAGACCATACTGGATAGAGCTGACTCAAATGGAAATTGGTACCGGTACGGTACCAGCTTTAAATCTTATTAAGATGGCAGATTCCTTTCTTTTTTTGTTTTTGTTTTTGTTTGGGTAAGGATTTGACCTCTTCTATTTGCTTCTCAGTTGATTCTCCTTCAGTTTTCTCTTTAGGTGTTTCGGCAACAATGATCTCTTCTTGCATTTTGTCTCCTTCATCTTTAGCGATTGATCTCTCATCAATTTGTTCTGTACTTGAGATCAATGTTGTATTTGTCTCCGAGCCTTCCTCTACTGAGGGGGCATCTGTTGATTGGTTTGCTTCAGTCGGCATTGCCTCTGACTCTTCACTTTGTTGATCTTGTTGAATAGTAGTAATGCTGGGCTCGTTCGAGGCTTCCTTGTACTTGATTGTGCTCTCTTCTTCGGAAAGCTGATTTTAAAAAAAAAATGCGAACCGATAAAACCTGATTTGGTGGAGTATAGTACCTCAAGAATAATACTGAAAATGTGATTTTCAGTGCTTTATATGCTTAATTAAGAGGTGTTATTGATAACAAATTTGAGGCGCAGTATGGACGACGTCCATTTTTGCCCAAAAGTTCATTTTAAGACTACGATCGACTAATGAATAAAATATAGAGGTACTGAAAAGCATGTATACCTCTTCTTTATTATGTGTGATGCATGGTTCTATAACCTGAGTGATCTCCTCATTTGAGAGGGTTTCAGCTTTGATCTTCTCTTCGGGGTTCAGTTTTAAATCCAATTCATCATCATTTTGAAGGATTACACTGGGTTTTTCTTTTTCATGGCTTGATGCGTCACCAATTTCAAGTTTCTCAGTCTCTGCATCCTCTTTTGGCATTTCGGCAACGAGATTCTCTTGTTGTAAAATTACACTTTCCTCTTGAGAAACTGATCCCTCTCCAATTTGTTCTTCACTTGCACTCAATGTGGCATCAACCTCTGAGTTTTCCTGTGTTGAGACTTCATCTGTTACTCTGTCCGGTTCGGTTGGCTTTACATCTGATTCTAGGCTTAGTTGATCAATTTGCGCTTCTCTTGTATTGCTGGGTTCAATTGAACGGTCCTTCAGCTCGGTTAATTCATTTGCCGTTTTGTCCAATTCTACTGATTTTGAATCCGTGTCAGCGGATTTGCTTTCATCCACAAATTTTTCATCTGAGACAACCTCCAAGTTTTCTGTTGCAGGAACTACTGTTTCACTTTGGGTAAGGTCTACTTCAGGGACCTCGCTTGGATTGGTAATCTGAGTCTGTTTTAGGTGACAAAAAATTGAGTAGAATATTAATTATTATTAACCCTTCAAATAAAAAGCAAACCTAAAACTGAATCTTCCTAATCTTAATGGTTATCATTCTTGTACTATCCAGGATCTTTCTAGCAATTTTTGGCAATTATCTTAAATTGGCCTTTTTTTATAGCGTCGAAAAAAAAATCCTTTTCAAAGTCTCTTTAAGCAACTCATTTTGGTTCAGCACCAAATGATAAAAAGCATGCATACCTCTTCTTCTTTGTCATGTGTGATGCATGGTTCATCAACCTCCTCTACTCTTTGAGTGATCTCCTCATTTGAGAGAGTTTCCGCTTCGATCTTCTCTTCGGGTTTCAATTTCAAATCCAATTCATCATCATTTTGAAGTATTACATTGGCTCTCTCTTCTTCATGGTTTGATGCATCACCAATTATAAGTTTTTCAGTCTCATATTCATTGTCATTTGATGAGATTTTCAAGTCATCTTGTTCAGTTGCCTTTTCTGGTACCAACTGATCCTGTTTATCAGATCTTTTACTAGTTCTATTTTGTGCATCTTCTTCTGGTACTTCAGTGACCTTAGTTGAACCTTCTATGTCACTACTCTGTTGGTCATAGGAAAAACAAAAGAATTTAAGGAATATATGACAACTGTGAAATGAAATATGATGTGAGTTCAAGCTCAAACATAAGTTGAACCGCCAACCAATTCTGAAACTCTTTCCAATTAGAAATGAAAATATTTAAGAAGAAAGAAAAAAAATATACTGCAATAAAAGAACTCAAATCTAACTGTTTCTTAATACTTGTGCAGATGTAGATATCCATTCACAAAGAATTGTAGTCTTCTCTTGGAAGATTAATAAAAAAAAAATCATCATCATAAGGAAAAATGCGAATTTTCAAGAAACACACCTCATCTATAATTTCATTTTTTATGTTGTCATCTTTTTCTGATGGATTTTCCTCGTTTTGAATGCCTGGTGCTGTTTCATGTTCAATATTGCCAAACAAATTCTCCTCTGTTTTCTCTTCAACTTCAAGTTTTTGTTCTACTTCCTCGTGCTCATTTATGTCAACCTTTCTATCCTCTTCAATCTGATCTTCTGATGCGCTTGCATCTTTATCAGCTTTATCTGGAAGCTGTTGCATAATGCAGAATGAAAATAAGATGATATAAGTCTTCAGCATGCTCAAGTTTGTACTTCGTCCTAAGACCTCAAATTAGCCGAAAAGGTCAAGTTGCCTTCGTTATGAAAACTAAAATTATCTTTTCTTGTTTAGCAAATAAGTGACAGATATGAGAGGTTAGGTCAATCTGGTGCAATAAGAGTTGATCTCTCACAAGTGTTAAACATGACTAAACTTAAGAAAATTTACCTCATTTGGATCATCTTCACGAGAATTTTCCACCACCATATTATCTGTTTCTGAATCAACCGCCTTATACCCCTCGTTCTCTTTCTCCATCACAGAAAGTGCTGTGCTTTCACATGGTGTATCTCGGGGAGCCTCTTCACCTTCTGTTAATTGAGCAGAGACGGCATTTTCACTTTGAGGTTCAATCTCTTCTCTTGGTATTTCAGCATCTATCGAGACTTCAGTATTATTGATTGCTTCAGCTGGCTCAGATATCTGCTTGAGATTGATTTTTTAAATTATATAATTCTTATAATCAAGCTGTCGAGCAAAGCAAATGAGAAAAAAAGTATAAAATAAAACATTGATGACCCTGTAACAAAACTTATGCTTAATTACCAATTGGTACATTTAAATTTGGCAAAGACTTCTATGGACATAAGGACCTATTTGTAAAATGAACATATTTTTGTTTTCAAAGTTCAAACAGTCGATCCGAACCGTTCATCTTGCTCTCCATATTAATATGTGCTTGGAGACCAAATTTTACATTTTTCTGAATTTTTCTACTATTTATTAAGATGGGTACAAAATTCAATGGTCTGAATTTGATATTTTTTGTACCCATCTTAATAAATAGTAGAAAAATTCAGAAAAATGTAAAATTTGGTCTCCAAGCACATATTAATATGGAGAACAAGATGAACGGTTCGGATCGACTGTTTGAACTTTGAAAATAAAAATATGTTCATTTTACAAATAGGTCCTTATGTCCATAGAAGACACACTCAATTTTAAATTTATATATATACAGAGCAAGTGTCCTTCAGGATTTTAATACTTAATTTTACTTAAAAAATTATGCTATTAGTTAATTACATACCTCTTCTACATTTCCTTTGTCGGCTTCATCATCTTTACCATTTCCTTCCCCTAGTTCATCTCCATTAATGCCGTTGTTTGCATTGTGTTCTTCAGCTATATGCATCTCCATTGTTTGTCCAGTGTTTCCATCATAATTAACAACTTCGTCATCATTACTAAATGCTTCTTTAGAATCCGATGTAACCTCATTTTGGGCAACATTCTGTTCACCCCTCTCTGTTTCTTTAATCAGTTTTGTTTCTATTGTATCTCTCTCAGCAGATATATCTTCCTCTGATGGAGGAGCCTTTGATTCACCAAGTTGCTCTTCAGTTGTAAAGCAAGCCTTGACTTCTTGCTCATCATCTGTTTCTTTCTGCTGCTTTACATAAAAAAGAAGTAGATATGATCTTAAAATTTATATACGTTGTCCTGTTTCCAGTTTATTTCTGTCCATAAAAATTATGATACTCTATTTTTATGAATAAAGACAAACCAACTATTAAGTTGCAAATAAAAAGCATTAAGGTGCCTTATGAGAATTGCTTCTTCTTTTTCCCTACCTTCGACTTGTTATCTCCTTCCGATTTCTCTTCTTTGAAGTCATTTAAAGTTTCTTCCTCAATTTCCATTGGAGCATCTTTGCTCTCACTCGGTTTGACTTCTTCAGGACTCTTCTAGGAAAAATTCAAAATATATCTATGAGATCAACAATGCAGGATATGTACTCGAGTAACACAATATATAAAGGACAAAGTTTTGTCAGATACATAAGAAAATTTAAGCACCAACCTTTTCTTCTTCTTCATTTTCCAATTTCTCAATATTCCTATCATCTGTTTCGCTGGTCAGAGCCTCAGTCTGAGCATCTTGTATTTCAATTTCAGGTGCTATATCTCTTGTTGTCACAGATTCAAGGATAGATTTCTCTGATTTGTGTTCTGAACTTTCATCGGTTATGGAGGTTTCTTCATTTGCTGTTGTTTGATGTGATGAAGTTAAATCCTTATCGGCAGCATTTTCTTCATTGTCATTTTGCCTCGTCTCATCCTTTTCGGCCATATCAATAGCATCAGATGGTTCAACTTCTCCAGAAATCTGTTTAATACAATGAAGCGGTAAAAGTATCAAATTAGTTATGACTATTGTAAAAGATGGCGACGATGCTGCTAAATTAGCTTCATACCATTTCTGGAGTTTCCTTTTCTGGGCTTGCCTCTTCTGGCATGGTTTCTTCTAAAACATCTCTGTTTTGAACCTCGGCTTCTGCTGGGCATTCCTTCTCTTCAGCCCAATTTTCTTTGGCAGCCTACATAAGAGTATTTAAGAAAGGTGATTTCAACTTGAGATGATTTAATTTGGGAGGAAACCTAAATGGTTTGGTCTAATGAAGAACCTGAAATCCTGGTGCAAAAAGCCAGCTTGGTACTGTACAGTTATGCTGTGAACTGATTGATATCTAATATTGGTCCTTCATTTTACCACATTTTGGTTTACCTGTTCGTTTTGCACTTCTTCTACAGCATCATTTTTTTCCTTTGCTTCTTCCAAAACCTCTTCTGAAACTGGAGGTGTCACACTTGATACACTTTCAACCTCCTTTGTAACTTCTTCTTCTTCTTCAGGGTTTCCACTTGCATTTTCTATTGTCTTCTCAGTTTCATTTTCACATGATTTTTCAGGAAAGTACACCACTGAAGTACTTTGATTGGCATCCTCACCGGCCTCATCTTCTTTTAAGATCTGATTCGAATACCAAGAAATAGAAAATTGTTTAATAGTTGAAATGTTCAATGTAAGAATGTAAAGATGTTCTAGTTTCTGGATTTTGCAAGTCATTTAATTTGTTACTTGTTAACACACACAAAAAAAACTCATTTCTAGTACAATTTATTACTGTGCAACATAGCTAGGAACCTAATAGCAACAGAAGTTACCAATAAAAAGAAAGAAAACCAAAATAATCGAGCGCATGCCAGTACATAATGCACTTTATATTGTTATTACCTCAATCATGTGCAAGTGTTGAACTAAAAGCCAGAAATAGAAATCTTTATAGCGTACCTGATCTTGATGTGCCTCTTCTTTTGTATCTTCTTTAATATCTGCACTTTCCTCGGCCTCTTCTGAAATCAGAGACGTGGTTGCAGCAACTTCGTTCTCCTTAACCTCTTCTGACATATGCTCAGTTTGTTTGACTTCTTCACAAATCTGTTTAAGATAATTGAGTGGTACACCCATCAAATTTATATTTTCCACCTATTTTGTATATGAAATTTACTTGTGATGTATAAAAGTATGTATCAGGAAATACTGATTTGATTCAACTTGTTTGTTATCTTCTAACCCATATAAAAGTGCCAACTAAGGATTCAAAATTAATTTTTTGGAATATTCAGTAAATAAGAGTTCTGAGAAAGCTTAGTACTGGTATGCTAATTCTTATTTCATACTATATCTGAAGTTTGATTTTCTTGGCTTGCCTCTTCTGGGATGGTTTCTTCTGAAGCTACTACCATAGAAACATCTTTGTTTTGATCCTCTGTTTCATCTGGGCATTCCTTCTCTTCAGCCATAGTCTCTTTGGCACTCTATGAAGGGTAAAATAGTCATTTAAGTACTTTAAGAAAAGGATAGATAATGAGATAGTTTTTCATGGGACTAACTAAATGGTTGAGTACGAGCCAGTTTGATACTGTACCAGTTGCCTCTCATACTGATATGTACTATTGGTATTTAACTCCCTTTCATTTACCTCAATTTGATGTATTTGTTCTTTTTGAACATCTTCTAAAGCACCATTTTCTCCCTTCGCTGCCTCCAAAATCTCTTCAGCAAACAGAGGTGTTGTGCTTGATGGAATTTCTACTTCATCGGTAACATCTTCTTCTTCAAGATCTTGACTTGCATTTCCTATTGGTAATTCATCAACTGCCTTCTGAGAATCTTTTTCGGACAAAGCGACCATTGAGTTACTTTGAATCACATCTGTTTCAGTCTCATCTTTCTTGAAATTCTGATTGCGGTATCAAGAAAGAGAAATCTAAGTAATTAGATGGAATTGTAGAGTGCAAGGATGTAATTATCCTCTAAATTATGGATTTTACAAGTACTTAGTCAATGCAGAACTAAAAAAAAAAAAACATTGGGTAATTAATAACCATCTAGTTGTGCATTACACTGGACCCAACATAAGAAAATTTATAGAATAAAATAAGAAGGGGTCAAGAATATATCAGTTGCTAGTAGATATATGTTACTGGCACAGACATGTAAAATATTGCACCAAAATTCTTTATTGCCCACCTGATTTTGATGTCCATTTTCTGTCGTAACTTCTTCAGTTTCTTTCTTTTCAAGAACCTCTTCTGATAAAATGGAAGTCACATTTGCCGGAATTGCATCCCCTTTCAAGACTAATTCCGGCGATAGTTGTTCGGTAAAATGAGTTGAATATAGTTCATTTTCTGTTTCTTCATTTACTTTCTCCTGTTTCTCCAGAGCAATTGGTTTATCAAGTGGAGAAACAGCCTCTTCATGTTCTTTTAATTCTCCTTCCAACTTTTCTGTGCACTTCTCCAAACTCTCTGGTTTCTCTGTGATAATTTGATTTGGCTCAACAAAGATGCCAAGTTTAGATGGAACTTCTGTCACTTCTTTATTTAAAATATTTTCATCTAAAACATCGCTTTTGATTTCCATTTGTTCTTTTTTGCTCTCGGTGGGGATTGGATTGTGAATAGCTTGTAAATCTATAGCTTCATTGGACGCTTTCTGTACAAAATATACACAATCAGATAATTAGGCATTGTTACATATTTAGCAAATAAAAATTGTAACTTACAGGTATACAGAAAATTAGAATTACATTATTCTCAAGTTGTAATTAATTAGGATCGATCACATCTATAATTTTTATATGGTGAAGTTGGTAATCATTGGTCAATAATGCCCCTTCTATTATGTAGTACATAACAAAGACAATGCACAGCTAGACGTGACAGTCCATAAGGTAATATTTTAAAAATACTATGGCCAAATTAATTAAATAACGATATGGGATCTTGAAGCACCATGTGCTGTGCGTATTTGGCACCGCTTCTCTGCTCACAAAATTAGATAAAGTGGTGATGGTAGTTTTGAAGTTTGTAAAAAAGTGTAGATGCTTCTATCTGCATCCAGTTTTCCCAACACAAAAAATTAAAAAGGGAAATTGCAAAGTTTGAAGCTTAGTCGTATTATAAACTCTATTTTTTTCTAAAAAAATATATATCAACTTTATTGACATTTAGACATATTTAAGCTTCTGAAAAGTAAGGGCTAGCTAGATTCCTCTTTCTTACAAGAAAAAGGTATTAATAACTGAAAAGAGATCTGAATTTTTGAATAAAACATTAAAAGCGAGTATATTACTGAAGTTATATAATTTTTCTTACGTATACTGCCCGAGTATAATATGCCGTATCAACTTACATAACTCGTTATATACATAAGAGCATATTAAAGAACTACCTTGTAAAAAGCAAAGAAAAAATTGTAAGCAAATTAATTACCTTCTCTTCAATTGTTTCTTGTTGTTCTTCACTTGCCATTGCTCCAGCTCGGAGAGAAAGGAGAGAGAGAGAGATCAGAAAAGTGTTTTAAGGGAGCTTCAAAAGTCAGTAATCTTTAAATATATACTGAACCTTCCTGAGAATAGTATGGCTAACAGTGATAAGTGGTACCACCAAAGTATACTTCTTTTAATATCCTTAATTAGGTGGATGAGATGTGAAAGATTATCTCTCTCTCTCTCTCTCTCTTTCCTTTTTTTTCTATAAGAAATTGGCTGGAGCTGCCCAATTTTTTTTTTTTTTTTTTTTTTTACAAAAAAGGAGAGAATTAACTCTCTCTCTCTCCCTTAAAGGGTAGAATGGTAGATGACTGAACATGGAATTCTGTATTAGATGACAAATTGCCAGATGGAAGTGGGGCAGGATAAACCAATGTGCCTCTATTGGCTTGCATGCTTTTTGGCACACATGGCCCCACAGATTTATCTTTTTAAGAGTAATACTAAACGTCACCAAAATAAACATTCCAAATCTTTGCTCTCAAGAGTTGGATCCTATTATGTACTCTCTACAAAATAATTATATGATTCATATTTTTATTTGATTATGTACTTATGCTATGTTATTAAGGTGTTCTAAAATCAAATAACAAAGATATCAATCAGATTTGTCTTTTTGAATAGTGTTAGGAAAGATCAATGAAATAACAATTCTAAATATTTTCTCTAAGAGTTCATGTTACAATTATGCAATTTCTACAAAATAAATATATTTCAAGTATACCAAGTTTTTGTTAGATGGTTCGTAGTCATTTGATCATATAATAATGTTATGTTATTAAGGTTTTCTAAAATCAAACGACAAGGATATAAAAAGTAATTTTATCATAATCCAATTTTCTTTTAAAAGAAAATCAAACATTCCCTACTTACTCTTACTTTGATTGGATGATCAAAATTAATTAAACCATTTTCAAATTCCAAATTTATTAGTATAATTTGAATGATCAGGCAGTACCCAATTTGTGTTGAATTTGGAGTTATGCATCTACTATGCTTTTGCACTGTTTGAGAAACCTTTTAAACAATTTGGAAATTAGGGGGGCCAATCTGTTGATGTAGACTTCCACCACTAATTTTGGGCATTTGGCTTTCTAGTGACTCATTATGTTTTGCTTTTTGTCAGAAGATAAAAAAGTCTGATCAAAGGCTGCATTTTCCCCTGTATCTAAGTCGAATTTAAATCGGCTGAAATCCTAAAATCCCTGAAATTCCTGAAATTCAATATCTCAGCCGTTCAACTTTTTCTCTGCACGCATCTCGGAACAGCTGATTTTTGCGCATGCATCTCAAAACAGTTCAACGGCTGAATTTGAATTGCAGGAATTTCAGGAACACTGTTCATGGGTCTTGAATTTCAGCAAATTCGGATCCATCTAAGTCACATTGAAAATTACATGACAATTGTTGATATTAATTAGTGATGTATCATGATATAAATTTTTCAAGGGCGTCAATAGTCTATTTAATATCTCAAAATGCCATGTCAGTATTTGAGAAATTACTGCCATAATTTTATAATTCTTTCATAAAGTCATACATACAAATTTTCTAAGAATGATCCTCATATCTTCAGATAAAATTAAAATTAGCAACTTTATATGCATATTTATTATTTAATATGTATAGTCCAAAAATCATGTCTTTGTCCTAGTTGTATATATACCTCTCTTGTGCACATTTTAATTGTAGTATATGTTTATTTTTTTTCCGGTCGGATATGCCTCTAAAATAAAGTGCACAGCTACCTCACAAATGAACTACCTATCTAGCCATGAATTTGGATAATTTCCGATACTGGACAAGATAATATTTTAAAATTAGTAGATTCAGACCGTTCTTTTAACTTGTACGAATCTTAAAGAAGACTCCTACTGTCAAAGATGTACCGGATTGAGTTAAATACGACTGAAATTAATATGGACCGTACAGTTGTAAGTTCCATTGTCCAATATATATAAGAGAATACTTGTTCTTACGGTGTATATATTATCCAATTTATTATCAGAGCCAGTAACTTAGATTTTTTTAAGCATCATGAACAGTAGCTAGATATGTATTAATTTACTATCTATCAGTATGAACAGTGAATTGAATAGAGAATCAGAGATAAAAAATCCGGAGCCTCCTCAGGTGACAGCTATAGGCCTAGCAATTGGTTCTTTTAGTGCAATAATTCCATGTGGTCAAAAGTAGCCTACGAGGGACTAGAATAGAAAATTTGTTTCCTCGGTCAAATCATCAGCCTCTGCTCTTATTTTAACTTTTTGTTACTGATTCAAGTTCTTAATTATTGTATGAAAATGTCAAATATTTGTTTCGGTTATGAAATTAGCAAGTTCGTCTCAATTTCATCCTTAAGTAGCACGTATGGAGATATGTGTTGTAACAGAGACCACATAATTAACTAGAATATATATTTGCGATTGTACATTAATTTATAATACTATAGAGTTATTATTATTCGATATGAATTATTTAATCAAAATTAGATATCTTGTATTGCATTGGAATTCATAATACACACACACACACACACATAGATGGGATATAATAAGTTGAGAAATAAGATTCTTGTTTTACTTTACGTTTATATTTGTATTTTTAAAGTCTAAATTGAAAATGTGCTTGGAGATCAAATTTTATATTTTTTGAGATATTTTTACTATTTTTTAGATGGGCAGAAAATTGTTTTTTTTTTTATGAATTATGGACCATAAAAATAATAATTTAAAAAATTCTAAGCAAATAGTAATAAATTTTCAAAAAATATAAAATTTGGTCTCCTAACACATTTTAATATGTAGATCATAGCAACAGAACGAGTCAACTTTTTTAACTTTCAAATGTAGAAAATATAAACGTGAAGTAAAACAAACCTATGCGATATATCTCTTGGTATGTCTTAGCAGGAAAATTCGATACCTTTTTTCAGAAAATATCTGTTTTTTATAGGCTGCTCTTTAACTGCCTTTCCGTGTTAGCCGGGAGATCGTGGGGGTAGTTAATGAGATCATGGGAACAGTTATCCCACATAAGACGGTGCAAGCCTTATGTCGGGTTAACCGTTCTTCATATGGTTGCCGAGCCAATCTTTTACGGCTTCGGCTTTGAAGTCGTTTTGGACTTTTCTTATTGATTCCAAGCTGACCTTCTTAAAGAGATGTCTAAGTTTCAGTTTTTATTAGCCCAAAATTAGATTTAGGACATTAGTAACATGACTCTATCAGTATCACTATGTTTTAAAAGTATATTATATTTTTTTTTTTGAGATCCAAAAACTGTCCATAATGGGAATTCGGATCCTCCTGGTGCCGTAAAAGGGAATCTCTTAAAATTAGTGGATCCAAACAGTTCTTTTAACCTTGCACGAATCTCAAAACATAAATAATACTGATCCCTGCACCATCCCAAATCTAATTCCCATCCTCTGAGATATCTCATATTTTGCATGACTTTATGGAAAAAAAATTCAACCGTTCAAATACGTTTTACACGAATCTCAAAGCTCAAATAATAAGACACCAGTAACGTCGGTCGCAAAATATGAGATATCTGAGAGAATACATACTCACTGCTTGAGAATAAATCTCAAACCGTAAAGCGAAGGGAATCTTTTACACATATCGGAGATGATACTCGTTCCTATAATGGACTGACCCCATCCAGATCGAATTCGCATCCTCTGAGATATCTCAAACTTTGCGTGACTTTTTGGGATATCTCCACCGTTCAAATACGTTCTACACGAATCTCAAAGCACAAATAATACTGGCCCCCTACAGTTACCCGAATAGGTACCGGACACGTCGGTCACGCAAAAATTGAGATATCTCAGAGGATACGAACCCATCCAGATCGATTTCGAACTTAAAATATGATATGCTGAATAAAAAGAATAAAGTTAACTCATGATAACTTTGTTTACATTTATACCCTCCACCAAATAAAGAGATTCGTCTTTCTTACGGGAAACAAAGTGACAAAGATGTTGGTATAAATTTTCAGATATTTTATTGTTGGTATAAATTTTCAGAATATTCGGATAGTTAGAAATTAATTAAAATAAATCAAATTGAAATAGAGTTATCCGGATCGTGCGAAGCACTGTCCTTAAGCGTATTCCGTCTCATCGTGCAAGATGGAACCGCAACCAAGATAATCCGGGTTTGTTGCTCCTTAGGCACGCCATGGAAGCAACTAACGATAACTCCGTAATATCCAGCATAGATCAGAATTTGATTAATTGGAATAAAATGAAAATGGAGAATTGAAAGGTGACTTTCTGTGGGAGCTTATCAAAGAAACATGTTTGATTTCTTATTTATTTTATTTTTCCGATCTCACTTGAAGAGAGGTCAAGGGATTCATATATACAGAAAGTATGAGGAGGTGCACCCATTAAGACATTAAAAATAAAATTAATGAGATCAATTAAAAGTGATACTTAAGTAACGCCTTTTGGCTTAATGGCTTTTATAACCATTCAGAAATAACAAACGGAATTCACATTTATTAGATATGAGATTGACATTTTAATCCTCAAGTTTGTAAATATTACAAATGAATATTTTAATCAAATATAATATATTGAGTTGGAATTTTGAGTTTTCAAATAAAGTTCCAACAAAAGAAAGGAACACTTGTATATTTCTTTTTTATAAATTGTATGTTGAGAACAAAATATCGTTAGAAATTCACCTTTCAATTTATTATTTTTTGGTCTATCCGAGTTCAACTTTCTTACGTAATGTTACCTCGCAGCCACAGCCACAGTGGCTCCTCCAATCAAATGTCCAATGGGCGGCTAACAAACAGCCTTTTATTATTTTTTAATCAATTAATTTAAGAATTGACGGTCGTACTCGTACGTACCTGAGAAATTAATTAGTAAAACCGAACAATAAATTGCCATCAATAAAGAGAGATAAGAAGGGAATCGAATATTTGAGCAATTGTGAGATACAAACAAAAAACAGACACATGAAAACAAAATGGAGTTGCTCCTCCAGTCCTCCATTATCTAAAATCTGTTTGCATCTCTAAAATTTCAAAATTCCTAATAAATCCTTAATTTTCATATTCATATTATATTGGTAGTGTTGCTTAACATCAGTTATAAAATGTATTGCTGGACTATAATATTGGAGAAAAGTTTAGGTCCAATGGGCATCAGATTTACTTTCGAATTCTTGGATATCGGAGCCATCTAATGCACTGTAAGATTCGTGCACACAAATTCTAAAGCGCATCGGACAGCTCCGATGTCCATCGAATCTAAAAGTAGATCCGATACCGATGCCAAACGGACCTACTCTGTATTCATAATATTGATGCAGATGTTTCGACTGATCAAAAATATGTATTTTATTATTATGTTTTTTAGCCTGAGATGAGAGTAAGTTGTCAACATTTTATAGTACGGTAGTAAATTGTAAACCTGTGATTTTTCAAACGAAATGTAATGCTTTAACTACTAATCGAAACATAATTCTAAAAAATATCCATTTTAATTGATGTATGATAAAGTAATTATCGACTCATAAATATATATTTATATTATTTATATTGCTTCTATGGGTACATTAATGTATTTGTGTCATTAACATGGATGTTGCTATGGTAATTACATCATCAAAAATATTTTTATTCAAATTAGCAACTTAGTATGCAAAGATTATGATAATATTTTTTTTATGTATATTCCCATTTCCCAACATGGATATAAAAATGTATGAATTGGGAAATTTTGAAGACCAATAATTTTTTTTGAAATTTTAGGGAACGAAATGAGAAAAACAAAGGAAATTAGGAATAGGTACCGGTCCCGGCCTGACAAAAGCGATGTTGGCATTTGGCACCATATGCCGTCCTGGCACCGCATCCATATAACGACCTCATTTTATATTATTTGCATATGTATTTCTATAATAAATCAAAAGGAAGGTATAATATTTCCTACTAATTTAAAATTTGAAGGCTATGAAATATCCCAATTGTGATATCTTTTAGCCGCCAAAAGGGAAATAAGCATTGTCAAATTAACGTCGGTAATGTACTCTTTTTGGCTTTTGGTAAAAGGTTGCTTTCTTGGGTAATAGATATATCATATATTTTTAATAAAAGTTGGTGTTTGATCTGATGAAAGTATATATCATTTACACTGGTTTTAACCATTTTTAGGGGTCATTAAATTAGGGGTTTTGTGAGATTTGAGAGGCCTTTCTAAAGGTTGGGTTTAGAAATTATTTTTGGGGAAAAATCGTTTAACAATGTTTATCGTGACCATTTTAACAATAATTTTTCGAATCAATTCAACTAAAACTGAAAATTAAAGAGGAAATTTATCGATATGTTATTGGACATATATAAATAGACTAACAATTAAGGTTAATGTGGTTTAAGTTTCATTTGATGATGCATCAAGAACAATTAGCATCGGAACTGTATAAATTTTAAATCATTTGAAATAGTGATTCCTCCTCATCACATTTGAAATAGTGATTCCTCCTCTTCAAATTTAAGTTGGTTTTGAAAATTTTCAAATGTCAAAAACAAATAATTTTGATAAAGTGATTCCTCCTCTATCACATTTTTTTTGCATTCACATAAGTAATTTATGTTTTTTGAATATTTTTTTAATTCTCTTTAGCAATATGATACCTACATTAGTCCTGATAACTACTTGACAGACTAATATAATAAATAGTCCCAAACAGTGTTGTGAATAATTGTATGCGCTCGTCGGACGGACAAAATACAGCCAAACGATGAATCGATATGTGACCGATTCATCAGAATTATACAGACAATTAATCGTTTCTATTAAAATTATGTGTATATACTCATAATTTATTAAACGGGTTGAATATCATTATTTTCATAAAATTTACCTACAAAATAGTAAAATATTTTCAAAAAATATAAAATTTAATCTCCAAACACATTTTAATATGGACGAGAAGTAAAACATGTGATGTACTTTCCAAAACACCGTAGTCCTGACTCCTTTATAGAGTGGGAAAAATGGTACAGCGGAGCCGACTCCATCACGGAATGGCACGGTTATGTCACAGAACGGCATGGCATGTGTGACTGTTTCGTGCCGTGACTCGCGTGTCCCGTACCGTGACCATCTTTTGGAAATTTGGCACGGCACGTCACCCGAAAGATCCGATCACAGCACGACATGGCACGTGATCACGTGAGTCACGTGTAATTAGGACCATTAGGACCATTAGATCTTCATCAAATGGTAAATCTTGAATAAACTAACTTAAATTATAAAAATAATAGTTAAACGTGAGAAACGTGACTAATTACGTTTTGACACGACATGCGAATGGTCACGGCACGTATGATTGTTCGTTTAACCATGGCATGGCATGGGACCAAAGTAACAACATGTTAGTCACGACACAGCACGACACGTTTTTTTCCCTCTACTCCTTGACATTTGTATATTACATACATAACTATTGCATATGTACATGATTGATTCACACCTACCTATTTATTTTTTTAGAAGAATGGATCAAAAATAATTTGAGGTATTTAGAAGGTTTGTACTTAGAGGGTAATTATAATTTTCTATTTGCATTTAGATTGACCTTTTAAAAAAACTTGCATTTAGAGATGGGTCTATAGATATACATATGCCCAATTATCGCCAAACTGGATCAATATATATTAATCACTATCGGAAAATATGGTACTTTTGTAATTGTATAATCTTTTTGTTTTTTTGAAGAAGTGATTGTATAATGTTATACTGACATGGACATACATATAATATATAACTAAATTAGTCCTTATCAAACTATGAAATCTAGCTAATTGGTTATTTTTATATAATTTGCACTTTGACATGAGAAGCAGTTTACAATGACGAGAATTAAAAATTAACAAAAAAAAATAACCTCAATAAATCGTGATCATTCCCCATAATAATTCTAGGATAGATATATTCTGATATTCCTCAAACTCCAGTAACAATCACAACCAACAAAAACTAACATATCAAGCAATATACAGAGGATTTATTTTATTCTAAAAAGAAACAATAGTTCATCTGCCAGATAAAGAGATAAAGAGGAACATCTCTATTCTTTAATGGGCAAAAAATGGAAAAAGGAAAATTATTTAGAGTGAGCAAGTCGAACTTGTCATTCATGAAAAGGAGAAGGTGAGTTGTCAAAAGGAATGCTCATATGGTTGAGCTGTCATGACCTGAACTGGGACCCACATGGAATAACTGTTAGGCTATTTTCCGAATCTCTTGTGGCACCATCTTCAAAACAATTTCAACATCAATTCGGCAGATTAGGAATCCTAAGAGGGTTGAACAAATTTGCAGAGTAAAGCTTAAGTTTATAAAAAAAAAATCTGAAAGAAAATATACCTATATCTTTAACAAAGTTTGGATCAGAAAGTGACACCCATTTGGACCAAATATCTTGTTAATTATTTATAGAGTACAACTTGGGTGTTCTTAAGCTCATCAAGTTCTCGGTAAATTTTAACTCTAAAATTTATTGGATTAAATTCAAATAACAAATTCAAACCGTTAAAATCAATCTACAATATAAGTGATGTATTTACATGCAAAATTTATAATTTTTTAATTCTTTAGTATAAAATTGGGCACTCACCAAATGATGAAAACTAAACACATTAAAATTAACTTATAGATCTATCTTTTGGTCTAATGGCAAATGCAATACTCTCCGTGTGAGAGGTCACAGATTTGAAATCCAAAAGAAACAATCGTTTGTGGATATTATATAGTTTTTTTTAGTAAAGTTGGAGGTCAATTCATTAAACTATTTAATATCTTTGTTATTATAATAAATAATTTTCCCCATGCAGGTTTCAAATCTATGATCTCCTACATAGAGACCATGTGTCTTTGCCACTAGACTAAAGACTACTTCTTGTGGATATTAAATAGTTGAAATGGTTTGATCTCCAATCTTTACTAAAAAAAAAATCATTAAGCAATTGCAAATTTTGACTCCTTCGATGAGCATAAAAATTTACATGAAATTTCATCATCTTTCATGTATATGATATGCATAAAATGTAAATACATTTCAATTATCGGATTGTAAATATAAATTATTTTTTATGATTATTAAAATTATCAAGTTAATTTGTTGGCAGGGTGACAATTCTTGTGTGTTTTGTACAGAGAGTGAGTCGGTAGTCCATTTGTTTGTTCATTGTGCATTGGTGAACCATTTATGGCAATGGATAACACGCTTTAATAATTTTGATTTTAATTGTGCTTTTATGGAAGACTTGTGGGATATAGGTACTTGCATACCGATGAAGGACAATAATGTCCTTATTATGATTATAGGTGCTGTTCTATGGACGATATGGATCGAAAGAAATAGATTAATATTTGGGGGGGGGGGGGGGGGGGGCTCCTCAATCATTGGGTACCCAAATTGTTTCTATTGTTAAATTCTGGTGCTCCAACCAGAAATATGATGCTGAACAGGTACTAAACTGCATGCTACCTTCCGATGTAAAGGATCTAACAGGGGCTTTACTAGCTACCCATACGGAGGCTTTTCAGGGTATAATCCCTATGCTTGGGATCGGAAGCACTTTGGAGGGTGATGCGATTTAAAACAGGTGCTGTTAGGAGGAAGTTGAAGATATGTTTGCTACTTTTGTTAGGGACTTTTTGGTTAGCCCAGTGCTGTTTTGTTGCTCTATACTATAGCTCATGATGTTATGTGTTTTAGGTTTTACTAGTTTTAGGTGGTATTATCTTAATGCCAATCTGTTTTGGTTATTTTTTTCTATTGCATTGGATACCAAGGAATGGTATCAGACTTTATTGTGATGTAATGGTTTTCGTTATTAAATAAAAATTGATGGGCTTTGATCCCCCTTTTCTCAAAAAAAAATCAAGTTAATTTGTTGTCTATGAATCCTCTGCAATTCTTTTATCTGCAATTCTATGTCATTATGAGCCCACCTGGTTTACTGTCATTTTCGTCCGAAGACGAGAAAATTTGGAGGTTACAATGAAGATAATTAATGACCACATCTTTCCTAATCCAATTGTTAAAACTTAAAAACCTGCCTCCAAAATCCAAATAAATAATAATAATAGTCCAACTGTTTTGGGTACTATTTCAAAAAGAAGCGTATTCTTTTAAAAATCCAGTCCGCCAGAATGTTTATAGGCCCCTATCTTAAATAGTCTGTGAGGTTAATTATTTTTTTCATGTGTATAGGAAAGATAAATGATGTAGTGTCGTTTGTATAATGTACTTGTCAGTATTGTGATAATATAAATGAGTTTGTTGTATCAGTGTTCTTGCTGTCAATCAAGGCCTTGAATCTTGTTATGGCCCAATATTAAACTAGGTTTAGAAGCATAATATAGCGCATGTTTCACCTTTTGGCGTGCTACATTGCTTTCTGGTAAGAAAAAATAAATTTGCCCCTTGCTGTAACAATTGGAGGTGAAAACGGATCGGATAGTGGTAAAACAATATCCGTATCTTCTTTTTTTCGGATAGGAGTACGAATCGGATATTAGACGGATACATGACATGAAAGATATATACATAAATATTTTTATAACATATGTTAAACTATTAGGATACGGATAATTAAAATTCAAAACCATATCCGTACCACCATCCGCACAAATATTTGGATATCGGATATTCATATCTAATTTTCGAATACAGATCCAGATTTGATCGAATAATATCTGGCCCGTTTTCACCCCTAATACCAATAGATATATTTCTATAAATGATCAGAATCATGATTCTTCATCAGTCAACAAATACAATGTTTATACTTTTTTCTTTTGAGAAACCAATGGTTTATACATTTAATTTTTAAAGAGATAAATTGAGAAATAAGGCTCTGAACTTGGCATTTTATACATACCAATTTTAGTTCCGATGGCCTGTCTTCTATTTCTCTTTTATTTCTGTACATTCACTTCTTTAAATTATTACCCCTTGTTAACAATTTTACAAGTTGAATCAGGTCAGCAAATACTAACCAACAATTTTATTTGAATTTAACAATTAATCATGGAAAAATGATAAAGCAAAAGACGATAACTACATAATCTATGGGAAAGTAGAACTGGAGCTTACTAAAATAAAGTAATAATCACAAAAAAAAAAGGGATATGTGAGCCAAGCATATCTAGAGTGACTCTATTTTTCATGGGATAAGTACAAAAGTTGTAAGACTAATTCCGAGAAAAATATTCATTGATAAGGACCTAAAGACATCACTATTTGCACAAAGAACAATCCACCAGTTTAGCTAAGTGTTAAAGTGCTTCACAGTGGAAGCAAGAAACTTGCTGGAGTGATGAAGTTCTCCAAAGCCATTAAGCTCAAGGAATCTGCCAGAAAAAAAAAAATCATTCATTCATTTATCAATTACAAAGAAGCCCCCGATTTTTTTTTTTCAAAATTGCAAAATTAACCTCCACAATACTATTCTTAACTTATTTGTTCTCTACCAGTTTGGTCATCCTCTAAAAGGATACCATCTAAGCAAGCACTGTTAGTGTCATACCACCAAAACTGATTTTTAGTTGATATCTCACAGGTAAATCAGACATCATTTTGCTGTTTTGAGGCAGTAAAGGTAGTCTTCAACTACTGCTGCATCAATGAAGTATATTTTGATGCACACATATATTTGAAAACTAAGAAATTGCTGGTTTATGTAGGTAACCCTTCATTGATCATTACATATCAAACATTGCATTTAGTTTTTGAACCAAAAACGATGCCAGCTGCTTAGCCCCTATCAGATTAAAAATCCATCTTGGAAACAGGAAATCACTAATGACTGATACAAACTGCCTTAAATGATAAGGCACTGAATATCTCGTTTCTTTTTGTAATTGCTAGCTTGCATCATGCCAGACTACTTAAATCTAAAAGCTACATATTAGATAATTAAGTATCAAAGAAGATAATTTCCGTATCATTTGTGGTGTGACAAATCTGGTTTAGCCCAACTATGTGGACGTCCCTACTGATAGAATGAAAGCCAGACAAAATGTAGAAAATGGAAAAAAAAAAAAAAAAATTGAAATGATATCATGTAGAAGTTTGTCCAAGATAAAAATTAACCTGCTTAAACTTATGTTTACAAATTCGATACAAGCAAAGATCCTTGTAGGAATAATGTTTTGTTAGCGTACCTTCAGCAGTCCAATAGAAAAAGATATGGATAAAATTAAATTTACTACAGTCTACACCAGAGCAGCAACAGTAATGTCACCCCTGTAACTTTTTTGAAGTATGGAATAAGGGTCTAGCCCTTATTCACTATTTCATTGATGAAGTTTTTTTGTTTTACTTTTACAGGTTTTGGTTTAGAAAAGTCACACCTGTAACTTGGGAAAAAGAAATTTAACAAAGATTTTCTGAACCACTAAAAGACATTATATTTCTATAGTCAATAATCAAAATTCCAATCCATGTGTGCCAGTTCTTACCATGCATAGTGAGCCCAACAAAGCTAATATAATAAAAAATGTCCTAGCAAATTTTACATGATTAAGAAAAAAAATGTTTATTTTTCAATCCAAAATCTAGACAATTACTTTATATAATCATTAAACAAAAGAGCAAAAAAAACAACAAAAGTTTCGAATAACTAAAACACCCTTATTTATGAAAGGGCACTTGAAAAAGATTGCAACTCTGTCTGTCATACTGTTCTATTAACACATATAATACAAACACCCTAGTTTGGCAAGAAAAAAGAACTTGCTATAAAGCAAAATAGTAAACCTCAACCCAATATATAGCTACCACGCATAAATTGTAACACTGCCAGCTACATCTATATATTCAGTTAATTTCAGCTCAGATTTCAATATTTAAAATGCTATCCATTTATTTCAGGACTCAGTAACATTTTACCTAGAATAGAGCTGATAACTTGTATGCATCAATTTGCGAGGAAATTTATTTGAGTAGTATTTTCATAAGATAAGATCCGATAACTTACATGCATTTGTTCGCAAGGAGAAATAAATTAATTGTTGACACTTTTAGTCACTCCCTGACCTGCATTATTAGATAGAAAATGAAACCAAACCAGAATGTATAAAATTTTACAAAAGGAAATGTTGTCTCTAACTTGGTGAGGTACCTGGTGTTCTAAACATTAATGTAGAAAGGTTCATATAGAAAATTTGAAAAAATGAACCTGACCGCACGGATAAAATCATCACCAAGCACCGCAAAGAGAAAAATTACAATCAAATAACCGAGACTCATTTTTGCTTGAGTAATGAAAGGATTAGTAAACCTACCACCGATCCCAAACTAACAAAAAACAAGCAGACAAAGTGAAAAAAATACCAAAAATATGGAAAAAAGGAAAAAAAATAAAGCACATGACAACAGACCTGGCTGTACCAAGGCAACAACCAACCATTAACCAACAGACCTCCCTGTGGGTTCACCCCTCCCTGCGGGTTCACCCCTCCCTGAGGGTTCATTCCAAAGCTTGGGCTTTGTTGAGACTTCAACCAACTAATGCAACCTGTGATTTCCTCCTCAGATGCCTGCAAGAAATATTCTCTCATAAGGATCCTTAAATTGCCCCCGAATCATATGAAATGCAATCGAATCCACATCAAGATTGTTCAATTTATGCAAACACTTGTCAAATTCTTTCTCTTTTTCATCTAACATGCGGTACCTCCTCTCCTCTTTTATCTTATTAACACAACCAACCTCTATTATCTGTAGGTTCACCCCTCTCTGTGGTTGAGGGTTCATTCCAATGTTCGGGCTCATTCCAAAGTTCAAGCTTTGTTGAAATTTTAACCAATTAATCGAACCCATGATTTCCTCCTCAGATGCCCACAAGAAATATCATCTCTCATAAGGATCGTTAAATTTCCCTCGAATCATATGAAATGCAATCGAATCCACAGCAAGATTGTTCAATTTCTCCAAATACTTGTCAAATTCTTTCTCTTTTTCATCTAACATGCAGTACCTCTCCTCTTTTATCTTAATAACACAACCAACTTCGTTGACCAGTCATTCATTTATCTTGACCAATTGTTTACATGTTTCAATAATAATCTGGATCCCCTTGGTTTTTTCAGAAATCCGGCATTGGATTTTCTTGCCCTTCAACATGTTAGACCCATTATCTGTACTTTTTCTCTTTTGTGATTCTGAGTCACAACTGGCTTGACTAGCTACCGTTGTATCGGGGATGAAAGGGATCGCTGTTTGAAGCACATCTGAACTTCCGGTTTCACTACCGGTTGCACTGTTGGCTGTGTCAAATGCATTGCAAAGGCCATCACCCTTGGCCATTTTTTTTTGGCTTAAGCTGAAAAAAGAACTTCTTAAATTTACAACATGATTACAAAACAATATATGGATCTTACTATTAATGAAAATAATGCTGTATTCAATGTTTTCATCATGATTTGTTTGTTTGTTTGTTGGCGTTAAAGTTAACAAAGCTTCCAAAAATTTGCAATTTAAACCCTCTGACAGTACATAATCTAAACCAGCACCGCATCCAAAGATGGTACTTGTCTAATACTATTTTCCAACAGTCCCGAATTCATGTACAGGAATACTAAATACCATTACAATAATTAGCCAACATGCCCACCAAAAATTATTACATAATAGTAGTGCGGTGTGGTACTTAAGCAGCCATTACCAGCCCAGCCAAGCTTTACTTATAATTAATCCTCAATTGAGTTCAGTATATGGTAGCTACAAGGTCACAGTACCAGTAGAACTTATGGTGCTGTTACCTAAGGCAAGTGTTGTACTGGTAGAACTTATGGTCACAGTACCATAGAATATTGATTTCAGTATATAGAATAGCAAACAGTGGTGATGCAAGCGTACCAGTCCATCTCAAACTAAGAACTAGACAGAGCACAGGTGGTGATGCCCCAATTTTAGGGTAATTGTTATTATTCACTATTGTTATAAGTATATTGATTGCCTGATTGGTGACCAATAAAAAAATGGTCACAGCAAGGATCATGAGTGGATCAGCACTTTGTGGAATTATATAATATTTATATATTAGCTCAATTTTTCTATCAAAATTAACATTCAGTGAGTAATAACTAACACAAATATCTTTGCCCCTTTTTTCATTGCCTTCAACAGGCTCCAACTGAATTCATGCATTGAAGTTTGAAGTTGTCAGCATGTCAAGTGGCCTCTCTATTATCCATTAGAACATTAAATTCAAAATTTTGGATTTCGAGCTGTAAAGCTTGCTTTGACAATTTGATTTGTATAAATAGACGACAAAATGCGGAAATAACAAGTAGTGGATTAGTTCCCATGGCATCGGACCTACTTTAGGAAACCGTCTGATTTGCTTCAAGATCCGTGACATCTGCATTAATGTCCGTGCGTGCCCGCTTCAATTTGTGCACACAAATCTTCAAGATAATTGGACGGTTTTTGGAGCTTATTGAATCTAAAAGCAGGTCCGATGCCCTGTGGAAATACGAATTCATATCCAGTGCATTACATGAAAAGGGAATCTTTTACAATTAGTGAATCCGGACTATTACTTTTAGCTTGACACGAATCTCAAAGTCCAATAAACCGTTCCCTATTTTCCCCCGAATCTCAAACCGGTTGAGATTTAATCTCAAACCGTAAAGTGAGGCCCATCCTCTAAGGTACCTAGGAGGAGCGAAGAGAACACTACCACATCACCCAGAACAAAAAACCCAACAAGAGAACAATCACCTAAGGTGTGCTCCAGAAGAGAGGTGCGAAGAGTAGAGGAGAGGAGAGAAGAGGTGGCCGGATTATCCGAAGAGTGTTTACTTGCTCCATAATATTAAATTTTGGAGAGGAGCCAAAAGTTGATAAGAAGGAGAGAGAAGGAGAACTAAGACGCAAAACTAAATATAATTTTTCTCCATTCTCTACTCCCGATTTAGAGGGTAACTCCCTCTCTTACTCCTTTCATTTTCTTCCTTTCCCTTCCCTTCTATTTGATGTTTGTTGAGCACACCCTAAGAAACGGCTCAGATCCCACAAGCAGCTAAATAATAGGAAAATAAAAACAATAGAAATCAATCCAATAGAGCTGGATAGCCATCAACAGCCCACAAAACACCACAAAAATCAAACAGATACCATGAACGGAAAAATCAATGTTCAAATTTTTGCTAAAGAAGAAAAATCCTTATTAATTTTGAGAAAATTTTATTCACTTTATTTTGGATTATAAAATATTTGTTGAAAGTTAGAAATCTGTTAGTGTTTACTGTTCGTTAAGGTTTTAAATTCCGTATTTATTGAAAAATGATAATTCTTCAAAACAACTGATAATTTTTATTCTACTTTAGAGACTAGTTATGTAATTGAAGAAAAGGAAATATATATCTTTTCTCCGAGACTAAACTATTGATTTTGTACTCCAGATTCATAGTCTAGTCTATATATCATGTGCTTTTTTTTTTCTTACCTCCTCTTTGTTGCCGATCTTTTTATTCATAGAAAAATATAAAAAAAAATATCGATAATAGGAAACGATTTTGACGAAATTCAAAATCTAAGTGAACATTATAAATAATAATGTCCAAATAATTCATATTAATTAATCCCTAACTAACGCAAAAAAAGAAAAAAAAAAAAGAAAAGAAAATACAGTACACAAACTGATCTAGTCACAACATAAAACATAACATTATACGACACATACCCAAAATAATATAAAATTTATGTTATTATTTATTCACAAACAATAATTTAAATTCACAATAATAAATTGTTTCTTGATTTACAATTTCTTCACATTCCTTTACTTTTATTTTTATTTTTCATTAAACAAATTTATAATTTGAATTAAAATAATTAACATGACCAAAAGTTACAAGTCATATCACATTTAGTCACGATGTGACTAGTGCATCGTGATCATTTGCGCGTGATGTAACTATTTTTTGTGATTTTAATTACAATCAGAGGTGTAGCCAATAATTGATTTAGCTAGACTCGACTCGATCCCACACCGTCTTTATTCTCTTTATTTTCTTTCGTTGAAAACAAGTCATTATGATTGTGACATGACATATAAAGTTCCAGAAGCTGACAATTATGCGTTAATACTACTTTAAATACAACTTTGATTGTTTTGCAAAGTCTAGTTGTATAGATCCCGATCCGTGTCATACAAGCTTTGGTCCATCAACTTTCCATCAATGTATGAGTAAGCCTATTTTATCTTTTCTGAACAAATTGTACATCAAATCCAAATTCCATGTCATCGGTGGCTTGATCAACTCATCGTACGTGTCTATTAATTTGAGAGAAATGATATAAATCTTCTGACCTACTACCATACTCGTATATTGATTGTTAATGTCACGTTCTATTACATTTGAAATAGAAAAAAAACGTTATACTATAGCAAAATGTATTTTTCGAGTGAAACAACGGTAAGATGCATAGTGCATAATGGTATGTATTACAAATTAATATTTTTATTTTTTAAATTTAACAATCGATCTAAACTCTTTAATATGGTATTAATCTTATGAATCTTACGAATTGTTTGAAATTCTTGTTTTTAAGAAGGTTATTTGACAAAATTTATTGATTGATTTATTATGATTCGGTTTTTTCGACTAAATTTATTATGATTTGTTAGTGTTTATATTTTGACATTTATAAGTATGATATAGTCATGACATAAGAGAAAGACGATATGCAAACATAAAGTATGAAATATAAATAAACAATCAGAGATAATACAAGCAATAAATGACAAATACAGTAGGCCAAACATAAATCCTACAAAACAATAAAAGTAAAACTATCGTCTAACCAGAGGGGGACCATCGCTCAGCTGGCTGTCCTCTGGTAGTCCTCTCCGGTAGCCCCCCCAGACCGGACCACGTGCAGCAGCAACAGTGGCATCTGCCTCTCTGCTCAGCCTGGTTGTGGTCTCCCACGCATCCTCCTCCCCCAAAGTAGTAGTTGGCGGGGGTGTAGAGAAGATGGACACTACCAGTCCAGTCGCAAAGTCATGGTGCGCATGTGACCCTCTACCGCTGACCTCACCGTCGTGTGTCATTGCCGTAGGATATCATCTATACATGAACGGTGACTGTAACAGTGATAGGCTATCAAGCTCATCCAGACTGATACAATGTCCATAATGCTTTATGGGGTCAAAATACGGAGGCTCATAGTGCGGTGGTGCTATAATGCGGAGAAATGCGCTCAACTTGTGCTAACACGCGCTAAATTGCGCCAAAACACGCTAAAACGTGCTTAAACGCACTCAAATTGCACAAAAGCGTGCTTAAACGCGCTAAAATTGTGCAAAAATGTGCTCAAATACGTTAACATGCGCTAAAATATGTTAATGCTAAAATGCGCTAATATACGTTAACATACGCTAAAATGTGCTAATTATACTAAAATGCTAATTTATGCTAATTATACTATTGTATGCAAATTATTTCCAAATTATGCTAAGCTATATAACTATACTGAATTATACCAAATTTTACTAAGTTATATAACTATACTAAATTATACCAAATTTTACTAATTAAGTTATATAACTAACTAAATTATACCCTAATTTATACTAAATTATACATAAATATATTAAATTATAATAAATTATACTATATTACACTACATTACGTAATTTACACTAATTAATCTAAATTATAATAATTTATATTATATTACGCTAATTATAATTAATTAATACTAATCATAATTAATTAACACTAAACACAATTAAATATTGCTAAATTATATTACAAAAATTTTGGAACATTTCTAACAATTTATAACAATTCGGCCTAAAAGTTAATATAAAAAATATAAGAACTTACTTGCAAAATTCAGAAAGAGCAGGAGAAATATGAGAGAAAGAGAGAGACTGAGGAAAGATAGTGTGAAATTTGATGAAATAAATTGTGAGAAAAATTCATAACCCTCCGCCCTTATATATAAATCGAAGAACCGGCGGTTAAATAGGTAGTTTCTAGTAAAAATTAGGAACCGCCTATTAAGTGGGCGGTTTCTAATAAAAATTAGAAACCGGCTATTAAATAGGCATTTTGGGTATGTTTAAAATTTTTCTATCTTTCGTGGGCATATTTGACAATTTGTATTTAATTTTGAATATAAATAAAAATGGCGGTGTAATATTTGACTTTTAAAGTGAATGGAAAGATTGACTACGGGCTTATGTGCCAAAAAAAAATTTGATAATCTTTATTCTTCAAAACAAGCGGTTCATTTTTTTTTCTTCTCTTTTTCCGTACCATTTTTCTCCTCTTTGGCAATAGAAGAGTGGGTAGAACGAGTTGTAAATATAGTTAATTACATTATATGTTGTTTGTGTTGGCTATTTGTTTGGGCTATCGTTCTCCTCTTAATCTCTGAGTGATGATTGTTTTAGTCCGGTAGATTCAGTTTCTGATCCGGTTTGATTCAGTACCTTCTCGGCTACATATCCCTCTAAGTGGTGACTGTCATGGTCTGATTGATTCAGTTCCCGGTCCGGTTTGATTCAATGTCTATTTTGACAAGAATTTTTGATGGAGGGTATATTGTTTACAACTGAATGCTTTCACAGACACGCACACGTTGTGTAAATGTAACAACTAGTTATAACTCTTTTAATTAATACAATTGTCTATGAACTTTCAGCTTACAAAAATCTTTATGCTAACAATGTCAGTATATTCAGGTATATGATATTAAGGTGCTAGGGTCCAAGATAATGTCGGTGGTTCGTTTTTGGGCCTTAAACCAACAACAGGATCTAACATCTCAATTGAATCTTATTTTTTCTTGTAATCTAAAGGACCTGACAGGAACTACATTAGTCAATTTAGTGGAGGCTTCACCGGATTCAATCCGTACGCTTGGCACCGTGATTAGCCCGTGTGTTAGTGATGTAGACAGAACTGAGGATGGGCGGTCTGATGTTTTGAGTGCAAATTAGCCTAATAGTTAGATTGTGTTTGTGTTTGGATGACTTTATAATCTTTGGTGTATCAGGTTTTTTACTTGCTGTTATAGTACTTATGTTAGGGGGTTATCCTATGTTTTTTTTGTCCAGGTGTATGTTTTGTGGTATTGGTTCAGTTTAGGGGTCGATGTAGTGTTTTATATTTTGATACAGGTCTGCGGTATTACTCAATACCGAAACTGCAATATTGTATGGTTTTCTTGTTAATGGAAAATCGGTGGTTTATACCACTACTTTAAAAAAAAAAACAATGTCAGTATATTCAAGATATTGTATCACTAATTAGCAATATTTTTAAGATCTCGTAATTCATTTCATTACAAAAACAGTTATGTTACTAGGACCGGAACTAAATAAATTTAGATTGGAGATGCTAAAATATAAAATGCAATAAAAATTTAATGTGCTTTGAAACTAAATTCAAGTTTTCATAACTACATTGTGAAATTCTAGGACTAGACTATAAATATATTCATAAGGACTAAATTATATATATATAAAACTTAAGAAAAAAAATTAATTAAATTTCAATATATATGATTAAAAAATTAAAATTATAGAAGTTGCTAAGAACTCTTTAGGTTGCTTTAACTTATATGTACAAGACAGTATGTTCAACTTACTCTTGCGTAAAGACCAGAGGTTAAGTCATTTAACTATTTAATATCTACAAAGTATCTATCATTCAAATTTTGAACCTACAATCTTAAAAACAGAACTAGAAAATTGAGATAGGAAGACAGAATTAATTAGTGTTTTATAATTTCATTTTATGAAAAAACTAATAGTATAACTTTTTTGTAAAATTAAAAGTTTTACAAGTCAAACTTCTAAGTTCCAATTCATAGAATATACTTAACACCTCTTATCTTGCACCAATTTTTGCCCTGTGCGATCTCTCATACAATTTCTTTTGCTTTTATCACTACTAGAACAAAAACTAATCCTCTGTATTCACCTTACTCTTGATTCAATTGGTGCCATTTCAGAAAGAAGTCTTATGTATGGAGATCCCATGGTCCCAAATTAACAATTCCCATATTTTTCCACGTTGCAAAATTTTCAGCATAGATAGGTCGGTATTACTTGTTGAGAAATTATTCAAACCTTCTGCAAATTCAAAGAAGTGGGTTTTTAGCTGCATATGTGGCACGTGGTGCAAACACCAAACGAAATTTTTAATTGTACCATATTCCAAAAAAAAAAAAAAAACCCAAAAATCACTTTTTTTTTATAATTTCAAAATCTACCGTGTCGGCCAAATAAAATGGCAAACAAAAAATGACAGGTTCGTCATTTAATTTGGCGGACACCAGATTGGGTCCGCCATCTTAAACGACAGACATTCTTCTTTTTTTTTTTACTTAAAAATGCCATTTTTAATATAAAAATTATATTTTAATATAAAAGCAATCTTAACATTTTGTTTTTATTCATTTAAATATTACTCTTTTTTCCTTTTGACCCTGCCGCCTCCGTCCATTTTTATTTTTTTGTATTAGCTGTAAGAAGAAGAAGACAAAAAAGGTCTGCAGTTTCAAATTGTCGGACCTTCACTTTTTGGTCCGCTATTTAATTTGGCGGACATGACAAATTTTAAAATTCTCAGAAAAAAGTAGTTTTTGGGTTTATTTTTTTTTTAATATGGTACAATTAAAAATTTGATATTTATAGAGTTGGAAGCCTAAAATTGGATTGTGAGTAAAAGAGGAGAAATGAAAAAAAAGGGAGATTATGCTAATAACCATGTTTGTTTGCTGGAGGGAGAGATGCTCAAGAATTTTCAGAGATGAGGCTAAAACGGTGCAATGGCTGGTTATGTAGGTGCAAGATCAATGACAAATTATTTAATAAAATCAGAAGAAATTTAATTTTTAGTTTTCATTTTCATTTTCAAAATTTTAATTTGTCTTTTAATTTGCAAACTTTTATAGGCTTAAGAGGCTCAGAATGTTGAGCCTCTTGTTCTAAAATATAATAGGTTTCAGTTGGAAACCTATAAAAAAATTCAATTCAATAAAATCAAATAAGGACTTAGATAATTAATTTTTACTCAAAAAAACCAATTCTTATTGAAACGCAATGACATACTCCTAAAACAAAACATAGCAAACCACAGGAATGATATACTTTTAGGCCGTCTTCGTTTTTTAATATATATCTCATTTATCTAATTGGTTAAAAAGTAGTGAGGTGGGGCCATGCCTAATCACTTGAAGGATTATCTTCATCATCATATATTCATGTTGTTATCCTTTCCTATCCTGATCAAATACTATGACCAAACTGGGCCCTGCACTGATACTGATATAGTAGCTCTCCTCTCACTTTATTATTTATTTATTCATAATCAGCTGATAATTATTCCCCTTAGATTTTTGCCAAATCACAAAATGATATTGATATGCGGATGCCCCAAATTGAGGCGCAAGAATTTCATATTAGAAACAACAAACAATTTATTGGCGGCTCCGGCGCCCTTTGTTTGCGTTCGCGAGTTGCCTCATTCTTTTCAAGTCTCAAGAAAGTGATTTATAATAATTATTATTAGTATTTAGTAGTAGTATTTTCTTTTGGATTCTCAACTGCTCTCACTTGTGTTAAAAAAAAACCAATAAATAAATAAAATGACAAGGGGAAAGCTACTCCCACTTGTACCAATCTGAATCAAGAGAATTTTTCAAAGATGCCCTTGTAAATCTTGAAATTATCAAATTGTGTTGTATAATCTACTAAAGATGAACATTGTTGTATCTTATGTTATTCTCAAGTGCTTGCTGCTCACTACTGCAATAAAACTTATGAATGTTCTTTTCAAATATTTGTTTTATCATTGTATGACATATATTGTCTTCTATATTCTATAAACAAGTTAACTATCTATACCTCTCTTTTTGCCTCTTAATTACAGAATTACATAATTACATAATTCAAGAATTTGTTTTTCCAATTTGGCAAGATGTGTGTCCAAAGTATTTTTTTTTTTCTGCATAAGATAAATTTATTTTAAACGTGTAAATTTTAAGTGACATTATTCTTAACAGGCATTTTTCTTGTAAAAATGTACCGGTATATAAGAAAAAGTTGTGATCAAAGGTACATCACTAGGTACAGTTTAGTAAATATTATGCGATCTCTGTTCACATTAATCTTCAATTATCAAGTAAATGAAACAATTTATCTGTTTCCAATAGCCACTATGCTATTTTTTTCTCTTTTAGAAGGGCTATTATGCAATATGCACACTGGTCAACTACTACTAGTATAGTTGTATATATACCCATTAAATCTTTCTAGAAATAAGAAGAAAAAGAAACTCATCTTCTTTAAGCACATAATCACCTCTCTCTCTCTCTCTCTCACACACACACACACTTACACAAGCAAATAAACAACTGTTTAGTAGAATCATCAAATGGAGGTGGAGAAAGAAGGGAAGATATGGGTTCTTGCTGGAATTCAATTACCATCCCCACTGAAACCTATAAAAATAAAACCTAATCAATTGAGCGAAAAAGATGAAGAAGAAGAACAAGTGCAATTGGAATTGCTGCAACTCACACCACAGGAGAACAATTCAATGCCAAGCAAAGCACTTGTCTGCCCGCCTACCCCGAGAAAACCGACAACTCAACGTAAGTGCAGTTTCGCAGAATTCGAGTTTTTCAATGTCCCCGAATTAGAGATGGTTTTTACTCGGCGAGTGAAGAGGATAAAGATGATCATGAAGTAATTGATCACAGTAGGTGGTTTTAAATTTGATCAGAATCAGTGCAGAGCAAATGTGCGCGCGAGTATCTGAACCTGGTTCAAGTAAAACTATGACATGAATGGTGATTGAAATCAATTACAATTATGGTGTTATATAGTTTAACTTGCCAGGTGAACAAGGATAGATCAAGTGTTACAAGGGAAAATGAGAAATTCTATGTGGGAATTATTGGGAAAGAAGGATATATCATATATATATATGTTTATGTATAGAGTTTATGTGACTCCTGCTGTAATAGTTCGAGATGTTTATGTAAATGTTATGTAGCATTTAATTTTGTAGATCATTATTCAATGGCTTAATTTTCCAATCTTAATCATGTTTCACTGAAAACATGAAATGTAAACCCAACATAATAACAACAACAACAACTAGAGCAGAGCGTGTACTTTATTTAGAAGAAAAAAAAAACCACTAGAAATAAGCAAATAAATTAAAAAATATAAATTATGTCATACCCGTACATTTTTGGGTGCATCTTTTGGATGTCACAAGGCCAATTTGTTTCTAATGAAATATATGAAATATTCTGTCGGGAAGAATAACGATGAAAATGTTTTTCTACGCACTAGAAGGAATCAAATCCATAAATTATATTCAGATCTCAGTTCTTATTCACAAGGTTTACTTGGAAATTATAAGAAACTGAATCAATAATAGCATTCAATTTTTATCTTTCTAATTACCGACAAAATATCAATGTATTTTAAAAATACAAATTTCTGTCACAAGGCCGAGCTTAATATTACCGTACTCACCTATAAATTTTATCTATTTTCGAAATTTCTTATTAAAAGGGCAGTGCGATGATTTCAGGTCCATTAAATATACCATGCAAAAAAAAAAAGATAAACAGAAAAATCACGAATTATGTAGAATTTCAAAAACAACATGAATACAACTTGAGCTTGCGTGAGTTGCGTCCATAAGAAGGGTGACCGCAATTTCAGATTGAGTCCATCAAAAGTGCTAAAATGGAGTACAAACCAATACATTTCTCTACTTTTTGGTGGACTCAAACCTCAAGTTGTGTCCACCCTTCGTTGTTGCAATTTGAGGTTGCATCTGTGCTAAATATCGAGTTCTCACAAAATCATAATTTATTGGTTTTTTTTAATGGTAAATATAAAAGTTTCGCAATATTTTGCAACTAAAAATTATTCCTTCTCTAGAATTAACTTTTGATTGATTAATTTAGCACGGAATTGTTTTGAAGCGAGATCCAATATACCACAATTTTTAGCCCAATATTTACCAATAATTTTCGAAAATGGTCTGCGTTAGAAATGATATTTTAGAGGAACAAGAATAGTAAATTCGGATACTTCGACTTTTTGTTCGAAGCCACCTTATTTTATATATATTTAAAAAAAAATATTCTGTTCAGATTGTTTCAAGAGAAGTTTGACAGAGACTTGAATGTATTAATTTGACTATTTTTGTTTTTATATATATTCTTTTGGGCAGCCAAAGAAATAAGCACATGTAGCAACAAATAATAGCCGTGTGGAAGTCTAAAAGCTAATATGACAAGTTGATATCAATAATAATTGAATCTAAGACAAGAATTAGTTTTCGGGTCATGAAATCTCTGCTTTTAGTCGTCGTCTAATTAATTAGCTTCTAGGCTCCTCAAAATATATGACATGCCTTGATTTGTTGTGTAGTTATGATACAAATAGTGTTTATAGTATTCTGATGGAATATCTGAATCACTGATTCATTGCTTGAATCTAGAAACAAAGGTAATTTACAGGTTAGTCCTTCAAGCTCTAAAAAATTTCTTGTAAGTTTAAGAATTTAATATGTTTAGTTTTTGCCTTATTAAAAGCTTGGCATGTGAAGTTGACCAGTCATTTTGGGACCATATTTGGTTCTTCAATATAACATCACTCAAATATTTCTTGATATTTATCAGAGATATTTTACATGACATCCATTCTGAACTATTTTTTTAGCAAATAAAAAAAAATCCTTTTAAAAGACTGGAACTTCGGAAGCCTGAATTATCACAAGGAATAAATAAAAATTATAGAAGGGCCTCCTTAATTATACAGTGAGCGTGATATTAATCTAATTAATGTGTTATATATATTATCCAGATACTTATACTTTATGACTTCACAAATGATATGTATACATATTGCTCGCTTATTATAAACTATATAAAATATAATACATTTTTTTTTCCAATTTTGATAATATTTTTTTTTTCTGAATATCGAAATTATCAAGTAAATAGTTTTCTCAAAAAGAAATTATCAAGTAAATATATAAATAATTTATGAAGCACATATTCTCAACCGGCCATGCAGTTAGGTCCCAGTCACGCATGTTTGATTGATTGGTTCCGAAATTGTCTAGGACTTGTACTTTAGCAATTAAGGATCATTCAACTGATCTAAATGCATTTACACAGCACATGTAACATGTTTGATTGATTGGATGCGAGTTTCATTTTAGAAAGAGAGAACAATTTCCATTCTACCTCACCACTCACCATGATAGAAGTCTCCACAAGGGTCCATTTCTTCAAGTCCGTTGTTACCCCAGTACATGAGGTGGAATTTTAATAAATTGATGGCCCAGATTAATTTCAGTCAGATCAAACTTAATCCGGTATCTATTGAACCTATAGGGGATCTGTTTTGAAATTCGTGCCAATTTGAAAGAACAGTATGAATTTATCACTTGTACCTCAGGTTAGTGGGATGATAGGGATTCCATTTTTTTTTTTTTTGAAACATTGGACCGAAAAAGCACTCCCATCTATAAGTTTAACCATTATGGCAGGGGCGGATTTTACATTATTCCTAGGGGTGCTAAGCCACCCGATGATTTTGAAATTTTTAATTACACAGTTAAAATTTAATTGATTTTTTATTTTTTTTAAGTTTTTATATAGTTCATCTCCCCTCATAAAATGTTAGATGTTTGCTTGTAGCCTAGTGGTTAAGACTATTTTATTTTTAGAAGGACATGGCTTCAAATTTCACTAGTTACAAATTAATAATTATATATTTTAAGTTTTAGTCCCCTAACTAAATTTTCTAATTCCGTCCCTGCATTACGGTATTCTTTCTCTTTCTCTCTATTATTTTTTTAATATCTTTTCCCCACGTTTGGTTGTGGACTAAAGCTAAGGAGGCCTAAGTAATTATTCCAACTTAGGTCGGTCTAAATTATTCATGTTTGGTTGAGGTCTAAAGTTAGATCATGGCTTAAGTTATTCCTTGTTTGGTTAGAATTGGTGGACTAAAGTTTTGAAAGCCTAAATTAGTTAATTATTAATAATTAAATAATATTAAAGTATTAATAATGACTATAATATATTATAATTATTATTTAATATATTATAATATATAAGATATTAATTATATAATTATCTATTAATAATAAGAAACTAATTATATGATATTAATATATTATTAATAACTATAATATATTGTTTTTATTATAATAATTATTTAATATGTTAACAATATAAAACATTAATTATATAATTATATATTAATAATAAGATACTCATTATATAATATTAATATATTAATAATAACTATAATATATTATTGTCACACCCCCGATCTCGGAGGTGCGACAGACCTACCGCGTCTGTTTTCCATTTCAATTCACATAACACAAGACATAGATCTTTTTATGCATTGCCAATAGCATCCATTATTTTTATCACATCCCAATTAATTTACAATAATTATCTGACCATTTATAGTGGATGATGCTAGATGAATTTTCTGCACCATGTCAGATAAAATAATCCCATATCTTTAGGTGACCCTGCTGTCAATTACAATCCCAAAAGAGTTTCTCAATCTTCGTCTAATAAACCTGTAACCCACAAGGGGAAACGAGTGAGAAATAATAAATTATTTCTCAGTGCTGATTGCCACTCAGATTATTGGATTCGAAGGAAATCCATATTCAGAATGAAATCACCGCACGAGAAATTAACAGTTCATTTTAAAATGACGAATGCAAATGCTCAATATCAGTATCCAATCGAACAACAACAATTTCATAGACAAATCAGAACTCAATGAATCTTATCGGAATAAATGGTTTGGGTCTAAATCTTTTAAACCCTAAAGTCTGGTAACGCTTGGTTTCTTACCTTTAAATTTCTTGTCTGGTAACACTGATAGATACCTTAACAAGTATCCATCGTGTTAGGGCTTATACGGTTCTATCAATCCTGACAATTTGTTAATGGAAACAAATATAGAATCAATATCTCAATGGCGTCAGTATCAGAAAGAAAATCGATGATAAAACAGTTCTAACTATCCTGACAATCGATTAGCAGAAACAATACGAAATCAATATCACAATACTGTCATTATCGGAAAGAAAATCATGGATAAGACAGTTACCACAGTTCATTAGTCTTACAGTCACAATTCATATTTATTCAATATCCCCTACCCAATCGGTACTGGGTTCAGTTGGGGCCATTCACCATATGCGCATAAGGGTCCTGGAGTAAAGTCTAGTAGCTAGCTAGACTTTACGATATAGTAATCCTCTTTCTCCACTATATGGAGATTCAAGGATTACAGTATTTAATATTCAATCAATTCAGTCACTGTGGTTTCATTCAATCATTTGAAATAAGAATCAATCAATCGATAAACAATATCAACATGACAGTCAATATATTCACCTGTAATTCAGTTTCAATTGTATTGGGTATGCATATGATGCAACAATTCAATCAATGCAGTCCATTAATTATTCAAAATGCATAGCGAGTTACGATTTAATTCCTAGTATGAATATCAGACTAATCCAATAACCTCGCACCTGATATCGTAGGAGAAAATCAGAGCGATCGATCATTGCATATCAGTGGTTTCAGACAGTCCCGTCAAGTTTCATTCTACAGTTGCTATACCTATAGCATAATAACATTTCATTTATATGACTTACATCATTATTATTACTAACAATCTACATATATAGACTAGTAATCAATTTGTGTGTATCTGTTATTTATTCTTAATTAATAGCACTATTTACTAATCAATTCTTCATTATTTAAATCACTTTTAACTAAATTCAATTTTCGGTTTTAATAAATTGTCCAAAAGTTTACAACTTTACATAATCAAATTTCAAAATTCTAAAACCTATGTTTAATTCATCATTTGACTTGGTCTAAAGCAACAATCTTTGTATTTTTCCCTTTTTTTTATTTTTACGGACAAGTCAAACTGACTCAAGCTCAAATCCAAAATTTTCCCATAATATACTAGTCAATTAATATCCTAATTATTTAGTTCTTTTCTAAAGGAGTTCAAGGATCAAGGTTCAGTCATTTTGCAGCTCAATCCCACTAACATGGGAATTTAACAATTTCTTGAGAATTTAACAAATATACTTTCAAATATTAAACGGTTTTCTTTCTATTTCAATCACTACATATATTATAGCTATTCACTTGAGTTGTTTAACAGTTCCAAATCTTTAAATCGGATCAAGAAAAAGAACTAGACAAAAAGATGAATACCAATTTGGGTTCTCTTGTTGCAACTAATCACTAGCTTTCTTGCTTAGTTCAATAGCAGCATACATCATGCTCAAGGATTTAATCACCAAGAATCTTAAAGGAAAAACCTCTGTTTTTATTTTTCTTTTGTTTTCTTTTTCTTTTACGGGAGAGAGAAGGAATCCTCCCCTTTAATTAAGAAAGATCTAAAATATTTAAGCAGGTGGTGTTTTCACCTAGCAATGGCCACGTGGCCATGTTCTATTTGGTCATTAAAATTTGCATTTTTATATATTTAACCTTCAATTTTCCAAAGATTGTGAATCAGTCCATAAATTAAATAAAAACAACTTATAAATATTATCATGTATAAATTTGCTCTTACCCACTACATATCTCATACATTCTTGCATATTACAATCTTTTAAGTTTTTCAATCTAATAACATATACTTTATATCACTCAATTTGATATTGACAATCTGATAACAATTAACTTCAAAATAACTTATAATTTATTTTGTACAATAATATTTCACTCTCAATGTTACCAGTTTTATTAAAACAAATACATTCAAACATTTCGAATATTACATTTAGTCATTAATTTATATATATATTTTGCAGAGTATTACAATTATAATATTATAATAATAATAATAAGTTAATATATTAATAGTATAAGATATTAATTATATAATTATATATTTTTAATAATTTTTAGTAACAAGATACTAAATAGATAATAATAGTATAATAATTATTTAATATATTAACAATATAAAATATTATTTATATAATTATATTAATAATAATGATAATAAGATATTAATTATATAATATTAATATATTAATAACTATACTATATTATAATAATTATTTAATATATTAAACATATAACATATTAATTATATATTATATATTATATATTAATAATAAATATAATATATTATAATATTATTATAATTATTATTTAATAAATTATCAATATGACATATTAATTATATAATAATATATTAATAAAATATACTAATTATATAATAATATTATATAAAATATTTAATATCTTAAAAATATAAGATATTAATTATGTAATGATATATTAATAATAGTTATTGATAATAAGATACTAATTATATAATATTAATATATTAATAATAATTACATATATTAAAATATTATTATAATATTATTATAATAATTATTTAATATATTAAAAATAAAATATATTAATTATATAATTATAAATGAATAATAATTATTAATAAAAAATACTATTTATATAATATTATTATAATAATTATTTGATATATTAACAATATAAGATATTAATTAAATAATTATATACTAATAATAATAAATTAATAATTAATAATATAACTAATTATATACTAATAATATATTATAATTAATAGAGTTAGGCCACGACGTGGAATAAAATTAAACCACCATGTGAGGTGGTTTAATTTAGGCCGGCCTAAACATCGGCTTATTCCATCTTAGTCTGGCTCAATTAATGCTCGTTTGGTGGAATAACGAGGCCTAAATCCCTTATTCCACCCTTTGGGCCACAACCAAACATGGGGTTTGTGAATAAAAATTCTCGATTAAGAAATCAGACTGATGACATGTGCAATTGCGGAGAGTTTATTTGTTTGACTTATTTAGAATTAAATGGGCCTTAATGAGATTGGTAATAAAAGGGCCAGAACGTAAAAGAGGCTTAATTTAATTCATATCCTTTATAATCAAACCCAGCCTATTATTGGTAAAAGGGGTACACGCGTAGACGTGTCCGAGTGTCTTTGCTAATTAAGCTGATTTTTCTGAGCAGTTTCTTTTCTACTATGGCAAATATCTCTCTAGCTAAAGTATTTAAAGTCCTCAAACAGTTGAAATAGTGGTAGCCCACACCATAAGCTGCACGGAGACTGCTGCATTGCTACATACCTCACCTCTTTTTTTTTTTTTTTCCTATAATGTGTTTAAACTCAATATTAGAAGAAAAATATAAAATTACAAAATAACTTATGAAATTAATGAACTGAAGTAACGCGAGTTTGTTGTTTTATAATGTAAATAATAAATAAAAATATTAATATCTTTTGTAAAACAAATAAAGAAAACATCGTAATTTATTAATAATAAATAAAAGATAAATAGTATTGATGTCCGTACAATTATTAGATTGACACCTAAATTATAAACTCAATTAATTGCTTTAATGAACGGAATAAGGTGAGAGATTTATGAACATTTCCATCACACACCAAAAAACAAAAAAAAACAAAAAAAAACAAAAACAAAGCAAGATTAGGTATGGCCGTCCGCTCTTTAGAATAATACTGACATTATCCAACTTCATGCACACCAATAAACGATCCAAATTCTATGCTTAACTTAATTGTTTATTCAGCTCCGCCGAAATCCGAAAATGCATGCAACCCAATATTTTGTGCTTAATCTCACAAAACAAAAGAATTGGAAAACAATGAAAAAAAAAGGGGGATAACAGCCTGTAAATGATCCGAGTAATTAATTTAAGCTACAGACTGTTGACTGTTCTAACTTCCATTAAAATGGAAAGATATCCAATAGTTCATGTTTCACCAAAGATATAGTTTATTGATTTCAAATTTACAAAAGAAAAGTATAGTTAATGCGGACCGTCTCAATAGTTGCATATTTTTCCCATCTAAAGTATTCTTTTTACAAGACCAACTAATCTAAAGTATTACTGTATTTGTGTACGAGTATTGCCTGTATTTATTTTTTGAATACGGATACTTATGAATATGGATTAGATATCGGATATCCGTAGTTATATACAAATCATAATATATATTAAACTATATTGTATATATCTACTATTTGGATACGGATAGTTAAAATTCAAAATCATATCTGTATTCGTATCCGCACATATATTCAGATATCGGAGATCAATATTTAATTTTCAGATATGAATCCGTATATGGTCAGATATTATCCGATCCGTTTGCACCCTAGTATTGCCAAACGAATCATTTGAAATAGCAGAATTGTTACTGAAATAATTGACCATTGAATAAGAATTGTTACAATTTAATACTAAAGGAATCATGCTGTAGTTGATTTTGGATTGTAATTTGCCTACGGGCGTGCGTGGTAGTTGCAAAAAAAAAAAATGCGGCGTACTGAAACAAATTTTCATGCTTTTTCTAGGTACGTCTTAGGGGTGCTACTGAGCTAGGTCCGGCTCAGATTCGGCTCGACTCATTAAGATAAGCATACTTGGCTCGGACCGACTCGGCTCAATTTGGAAAGAAAAAGCTTGACTCGGCTCGACTCATATTAATACTCAGCTCGCGAGCCAAGTCCAACAAAGTAGTTATAATAGAACTTGACATTTTCATATGATTTAAATCTTTTGCTACAGCGATACTGTGTAATTGTAAATTATGGAGATGAACTATATTTGAAGTCAAAATATGCTGCCTCAAGAAAAGTACGATGCATTACTTTCTTTATATGAGCAAGTATAATGTAATTTTGTTAACATGCCCATTATCGAATTTCAAATTTCAAAGTTTTTCAAATTTCAATTTTTTTCAAATTTGAAATTTGAAATTTTTTTTTGAAAAAAAAAATTTGAATCTTGTCTACATGATTTTTAAAGTGCATTGGATGGACCAAATTGAGAGGGGAGGTTGGGGTTTTTGAAATTAAAGTTAAATTTAATTTTAAAATTTGAAAAAAAATTGAAATTTGAAAAAAACTTAAAATTTGAAAAAATTCGAAATTTGAAATCGGTGAAAAAAATGTCTACTGTATTCTTTGTTTAATATGAATGTTATTTACATTCATATTTTTGTGCCCAATGCAGGTTTTTTATTTTTGTGCCCAATGCTTTTAATATCAAATGGTATGCCTACGGGCTTTAATAAAAAAAAAATGTTATTTACATGATATAGTTAGTTTATTACTCTATTTTTTATATTGTAATATCTTTAAACATGAAAAAAGCTCGGCTCGCGAGCCGAGCCAAGTGTTTACATGAGCCGAGCTTTTTTCTTCAAAAGCGAGCCGAATCGAGTTTGGGCTTTTCTTAGTTTCGAGTCTGATTCATTATGAAATATTGAGCCGCTCAACTCATAGATTCGCGAGCCGGCTCGACTCATTAGCAGCCCTAACTAAGTCTATATTTGCCTACTTTTTTTTATTAATATCCTTCATTAAATACAAATTCCAAAACTATACACCAAAACTGATTATTTATAAAAATATCCAAACCGGCTAAAAAATGGCCAGTTACAAATTTTTTTCTCAACCGGCCATTTTTTGTATTAAATATTAGAAATATTTTTTATATTTTTTTAGAATTAGATAGAATGCTATGTAATTTGATTTATGTAATAGAAGGAATATACTATTCAATCTTATAAATAGTAATGATATGTAATTTTCTCTGTAAGGATTTTCTGAACAATATTTTGTAAGATTGATTTTAGTACTATTCATAGATTGAATCTGATTTATGTACTATTACATAGCCTTCTAGAGAAAAAATGGAATTCTTCTTTGACAAAATCATCACTCCTATGTAATAGAATCCTTCTAGAGAAAATATTTTGTCAAAGATTTTTTTCTTTTCTTTCCAAAGTAGATAAAAAATCTTAGAAATTAAATGTACTAGAAGAATCACAATATTTTATATATTTACTTAGAAGTGACTTTTGAACCAGGATCAATAACTCAGATTCAATGCATTTTTTTTTCCAATAACACATAAAGAAATATTTTAATTTTTATTACAACCTCGAAAAATCCAGCCTGAAAAATATTGATCCAGGTTATTTGTTGCAGTCCTTCTAATAAATCAAATTATATAGCATTCTATCTATTTTCAAATAATTATAAAAAATATTTCTAGTATTTCAATACAAAAATAAATAAATCATAATATTTTCTAAAATAAAGTTATCAACCGGCCATTTCTAAAAATATTGGTAACTGGCCAAAAATTGGCTGGTCTGGCTATTTTTATAAATAATCAGTTTTATTGGGTACATTTGGAATTTTTTTTATTTAATGAAGAATATTAATAAAAAATTCGGCTAAATTTGCTCAGAAAAGAAAAAAAAAATGATTTTCTACTTTCTTGAATAATCTCTGATCCATAAAAAAGTTTTTAAGTTTTAGAACTTCTCACTTATGTCACATCATAATACTGTCAGCCATCTCATTCTAGAGATAGGAGTTGGCCCGATGGATATCGGACCTACTTTTAGATTCAATTAGCTCTAATACCGTATAATTAGCATTAAGATTGGTGCACAAGGAAATTGAAACATAACTGCACGTATTTTAATGCACTTAGCACGAATCATGATGCAATCGAATGGTTATTTCACCCATAGAACTAAAGTAGGTCCGATGCGATGGCTACTCTGAATTCCTCATTCTATTCTCTCTTCTTATTTATAATGATCGAACGACTCATATTTTGTTATTCTGTCTCTCCTCATTAAAAGGAGAACATATATTTATATTTCTTTGTAGAAATTTCCACACGGTTAATCGTATTATTTTTAAATTATACAGGTTCTTAAAGTTTTAAAATATTTATTTATGTCTATAATTTACTCGATTGAGAATTTTATTTAAAAAATTATGGTTGTAGAAAATGAATTTATTCTAAAATAAATATTTTAGTGAATTCCAGGAATAATCCTCGCAATAATGAAAAACAAAAAAAAAATGCAGACGTCATGCACTAACTATGCAGTAGGTATTGTATTCGGCTGACCAGTTGGCAGAAATATCAAATATCATTTATAAAATATTATTCTAATGTATTTTTTCAACACGAGCATCATCAGTATAGACTAGACTACAGAGTGCATTTCACGTCGTGTAGTCGGCCAAGTATTTTTCTCTATTTAAAGAAAGTTGAACCGAATTCATGGGGCCACAAATTGATACTCTTCTTCATGAAACAAAAATAAGTTCATATTTTAAAAGCAAACAGAGGAAACGGTCCCTAAAATAGAGCCCGTCCTTTTTTTCATCTCTCTCTAAGTGTGAAGAACCGCAAATCTATCCCTTACACAAGTTCCATTTTTAGAATGAGAACTTTCATCCCTTCTCCATAAACAATTAATATATATATACCCTTAATCTGTACAAGGTTTCAATATTTCTCCACCAATATAACATTTCATATGGAGATTGATCAACAGAGGATGACTTGTGTTCTCTCGGGAGTGCAGCTACCGTCGCCTTTAAGGCCGATCAAGGTCAAGATTTCTGAAGATAAGTTACCACAACTGTCGCTGGAGAAGATGGAGTTGCCCGACTCGGATTTACTTATTTGCCCGCCTCCCCCGAGAAAGAAGCCAGATTCATACATGTGTAGTCGCAGGAAGGTCGATTTGTTTGATGATTTGGAATCAGAGTCAGCCTTCCTGAGATTAACTAAGAGAGTCAGAAAATAATAGTTTCTTCATGTGAAGTATCAATCAGGTTTTATGAAGTGATACTTCATGTACTTTTTTTTTTTTTTTTTTTTTTTTTTTCTATTTTCAAATACTTTCTGAAAGATAAATTTAGCAAAATTGCAGATAATCTGTAGCAAAATTATGTTTTCATAATGAAAAGGGTATTCTAGTTTCTTTTGTTTCGATTGGCATGATGGTTTTTAGTGAATATATTAAAGTAAACTATAAGGGGTAAAACAGCAAAAGTGTTAACTATCTCAAAAAAGAAAAAAAGAAAAGAAAAGAAAAAAAGCATAACTAGATAAAAAAATTGAATGTTAAGGTTTTGTTGAATACATTTGTGTTTCATGGGTAGAATTGTATAGGGTATTTGTTATTTCCCAATTGTAGTGGAATCAGAAATATGAAACAAATTAAAATTATTGTGCTGAAAATAATGTAGAAATCACTCTAAAGTCTAAATAATTTAGACACCAACAAATTGAAAATAATTTAATACCAGCGTTCAAGTATTTGCAGTACATGGTGACCAGGATAGCTGTCAGATCTTTGACAATGTACCTCTCTCTAGAAGCATAAGACTTGGGGAGAATCTCTCTCCACAGAAGTAATATAAAAAGTCACATACTTAGAGAGAGAGTCATATATTAGACTTGGACCCTCGAGGAAAAGTCATTACCTGATAATCTTAGCCACTAAAACAAATTTGGAAATTTTGGTACATGTGGAAAATACCAGTATTAAATCCGGTATATACATCACTACAAGTACTTGCTAGTATTAATTTTCCTTGTAATTAGAACTGTCATTTATATAAGAGCCATGAATAAAACGTCAAAAATTTGGATATGAAGCATTTTATTAATATTCCAATGTACAAGTCTATCTCTCTCTCTCTCTCTCCCCCTTTGAGATACTAGTATATTATTATATCAATTGATTACACTCCCAACAACACCAAAAAGCATCCCATGTATAATAAAAAAACAGAGAATTATTCGAATTGGTTTGCTAGCATTGTGCACTTTTTCAGCATTTTAAACACTAACCAGCTGGTGTTACACTGATAAAAGAAAAGGTGAAGAGTTATTTTTGACAATATTTAACAAACTCCATAAATTATAAGCAAAAGATATCCACTCCTTCAGCATTTTAAACTCTTAAACAACTCACGATCAGCTTTGCACTCCCAACAAAAAAATATTTTCTAAGTTTCCTATCCAAAAATAAGGAAGTTTCTAAGAATTATGTATAACAAAAAAAATAAACCAAAGAAACAATAGACTCTCATGTCATAGTCAAAAAGTTTCTTGAAAAGGTAACAAATACTACCAGACTACCACAACTGGCCTGAGGTCAATCCGACAAGTGGACCGGATGAATTCTGTGACAACAGCCCCATCATTTTTTCGAATTTTCAAATCCCACCAACAGTTTCAAAAGTTGGTATCCAGAGTGACTTTTAACTATTTGGATTTATACTTAATTAGTTTCACTGCCCAGTACTGCTCAGTAGTCAGTAAGACAGTAATGTGATATATATACTGAAACCAATAACCAATGTATCAATGCGTAAGCGGAGCTCATTCTTTTTATTTCATTAACCGACTAGGTTTCTACGTAAAGTGGAAAATCCAACAAAGGGGTCTGATTTGTTGACCCTAGTATTATACTTTTCAAAACAAAGGTGGAGTTTTGAAACATTTCTCTTACCATTGTAGATGGTGAGAAAAAAGCCCAGTTATATAACCATTATTAAGCACAGACTAATACAGGATTGTCTACAGGAAATACCAGAGACTGTAATTTGTAATTAAACTCCATACAGTGCAAGGATTTGCCTTTATTGGGACGATAAAAACCCTAGGTACAGCGCTTCCAACTCTATCGCCATTCCAAATGAAAGAAGAAAGGAAAGAGGAAGGATAGGTCGAAGCGGAGGTAAGCGGAGGACGGTGAGAGGTAGAGGCCAGCGTTGGTTTATAATCTGAATCAGCGATTGTCAGCAAGGGTTTCGACGAGAAATGGGAAGAACAGATCCTAAACTGAAATTAAAAGTAACGAATATTTTGAGTTTGGATCCAGGCCGTTAATCTGCTCTGGTACGAATCAAAGGGACCCCGTGCATTCCACTTTGGGCCATCACAGAACCAGTGCAGTACCTGACTAAATATTTTAATATGACACGAATCTCAAAACTGTCCAGATCTAAACATAAATTCGAACTCAGTCACAAACTTGTGAATCTATTATTGAGGTTAGGTTGGACCGTTGGAGTTCCCACCAATTGTAGTTGAGAAGGATTATTGGGCCAAATCATAGCTCATCAAAGGTTACAAAATGGGCTGAAGCCCTATACCTCATCAAAGGTTTCAAATTAAGCCTAGAAATTTAAATCTCTGTGGTGCTATATTACTATCCAATTACCTGCTTTGTAATGATGTGCTATGTTCTGTCTCTAATTTAATGGGCCTATTTTTTTTTTTTATGTTCTGAAATATTCTTCACTTTTGTTCTTGTAAAGCGAATTGGGCAGAAATTGAGTCCAACGTCATTAGATGGGCTCGACGATACAACATGAAGTCACAAATTAAATGCTTGTTTGCATAAAATATGCATGATTAATCGAAAGTTCGTGAATTCAGAGTTCAGAACATGCTTCACAAATTTAAATGCATTGGATAAGAAGTGCAAATGACATGAATTAACCATAGTCACTACCTTTTTGTATTTTAACCTTCTGCCTTTCACTATTTACAATTAAGTCCTTCAAAAATAGTAAAATTCATAATTTTGGCAGCATGCCTTTACCATTCTTGAAGATCCTTTCTCACAAATAGGTCCTTTAGGTTGAGGGACTGTAGAGGATACCATAAGGCTCAACTGCTACAGTCCCTTGTGTATTTTATATTTTTATTTTATCATTTTAGTCCCTTATATCAGATCTTTTAATTAAAACAATAAGGAAATCAGATGTGGAAGGATACCATAAGGCTCAACTACTCCACATATTCATAACCAGGGGTAGATCTACTCCACATCTTCAAAACTAATTTATAAAGACGGAGTTTTGAGTTTTTGTCCTACCCTGAAAATTGATATTGCTCTATCTTGAATAGTTGATTATCTAAATGTTATGAAGTAAATTGTGTTAAATACTATTTTGTTGTTTTTGTTATCATTTTTTATCTAGTACCCAATTATCTAATGAGTTTGGATCCGATTATCTATTTAAATTCAATTCAATAATTTCCTGCTCTACTTTGATCAGAATCCTGCATCCGCCCCTGTTCAAAACTTATTGCTTTATTAAAGGATCTAAGGGAAGACAGTAAAGAAACAGAGAAGAAAAAGATGAAGAAAATAACAAATCTTTTAATATATACATATATTTTTGTATTTTTCAGAGAAGTACAGATTTTTAGATGCAAGGATCAAGCAAGAATATAACTATGCATAGTGTATATATATTTTTTATTTTTAAAATAAGAAGGCACCTTATGAGGTCATCAAGCATCATGCTCACCCATTAGGCTCTGGAAGCATCATGATACTCTCCCTCTCTTTATTTAAAAGTTCCAATTAAGAAAAGGAACAAGGAACAATGAAGAAAGCATGAAGACAGTAGCAAAAGCAATCAAAAAATGCATATGAAACATGAATTTTATTCAAAAATATTGCTACCAAGGGAGCTTACACATAACTTAGCCCCTCAGGGCCTACATTCTATCTATATTATTACCTATCCAAAGATTTGCTACACAGGAAGAAGAAGGAACAAGTTTTTTTTGCTTGGAAAGTATGAAAACTATGAAGCTTATGAGCTCTTGGAGTGTGTGTAGCTATCTATGCTGTATATACTGTGTTTTTTGCATCATGTATAGGTGCCTATATATAGGTAAAAGCTAGGGTTTCATTATATGCCCTGCTGTGCTTGATTCATCATATCCATCTGGTGTTTGATCAAGGGTCAGCATTGCCCCATCTTCATTCATGCGCCATGTTGGCAAAGATTTGCATAATTATATCAAAATATCTTCATAATCATCATGTGCACAAATCTCAGCCCTTGGATTAGCTTCTGGCCATGTGCATTGCATCATAGCCCTCAATCGGCTAGCCAAATAAGGCATCGTGTAATTTGCATGCTCCTGCACCTCTGGAAGGAATCTTCCTTCATTTGTCATTATCCCAGGAGTGAATGGCACATGTCCATGGGGACCATGCAGCAGGAAACAACTTCCACAACCTTGCTGCACTATACCCGCGTCGGTTTAAGCTTATCATGCTCCTGCCTTGTTTAATGTGCTTCAATACATGAGAAGCTGACAGAGAGCATCGATATCATCTATTTATCATGTGCCTAAGAACAATTTATCCTCTAGACCGTCGGGTATGTACCTTCATCATAAACCGGATCTCATGCGGGGCTAGTTCATGGTGCACTGATGCAACCAAAGTGAGCTACACAAATTTTCAGTATAGTAGACTATACCTTTTAACCTTGATTACACTTTCGACTTAGATTGCAAGTATACAATCCTATCGCATAGTATTATCAGGTATCGATCCACAGCGATAGTGTATTAAGATCTAACAATTTTACTTAGTCTAGGTCGGGTTTGTTTGTGTGTTATCTTCTAAGTTGTTAATTAAAAAGGTAAATTAAAATATGACCAGAGTCATAGCAAGGTTTAATGTGATGCGCTATAGGTGATTGGCAGAGTACAGGGATTCTCTAGGGATTAGGACGACCTATGAGTCTAATATAATGATTTGTTCAGGCACTGGTCCAACTCGCATGCGTCACTGTCACTACCGTATGCGGCCTAAAACCTTACCCGCAGGCCACCCCGCATGCAGTACTGTCACTACCCGCAAGACGCCATGGTATTATGTTATGTGTTATGTTTAGGTTTTACAATCTTTCGATTGACTTTTGGGCTACAAGACTAAAGGGTCTCAAAGCACGCAAAAACTGAACCACTTCACAAGATAGATTAACTAAGCACTTATGCATCAAAACACATAATCAAAGAGTTCAAATTAGCATAATAGAGAGCCCAACACTCTGATGCCACTATAGGGATTTCATGACGCTTAGAGGGATGAAAATAATTTTTTTTATCCCTTTTAATCGTCTAAAACATATCATCTCTTTTATGCTAACTCTACTCAAGCATCTAATCAAATATTTTGCATACAATACTAATTACATTAATCTAAATTTATGCAAATACATCTAAATCAAGATAAAGATTTAGATCTCATACCTTTCATCAAATGTTAATTTGACGGTTAGAGAGAGTTGATTTTCTCTAGGTCTCTTGGAAACCTCCACACTGTCGCCTCTAAGTATTCACCTTGAACTAAACAAGAATTAGTTCTAGATATTGCTAGAGATTCACTAATCTATGCTTAGTGTAAAGTTAGTAACCTCTTGTTAGCTTCCAAAATTAATTTATTAATTAAATAACTAACCTAATTAATAGATCTATAATTAATGCAAGAGAGGAGGGGGAGCTCTTTTGCTCTTTTGTGTGTAGCCACCACAAAGTGAGGAGAGAGAAGATAGATGAGAGTCACATGTGGAGTGCTCTTTATATAGAGAAAAGCTATGGCAACTTTGGAGTGAAAAAGACTAAATTATCCTCTTTTGTCACATGCAATTCTATATCATCTTTGTGTGGCCAACCACACCATGGCTAATCATGCCTCATGGTGTGCCTCTCAATTGCATACTTAATTCTAAATTAATTAATGTTCGGGTTACAATAATAATGTAATGTACATTATTATATTTGTGTGCCACAATATTATGCTATGTAATATTATGCTTGTGCATAGGAATGTCATTTGACTTTGTTCTTGTACTTAGCAACATTATTTCAAGGTGTTTCTGTGTTTAGCAATATCATCTGTATTTGTTATTGGGCTTAACAACCTCATTTGCTGTTGTTCTTGTGCTTAGGAACATAATTTGGCCTTACTCTTGTGCTTAGTAACCTCATTTTTCATTGTTCTCGTGATTAGCAGCATAATTTGCAATAGTTCATATGCTTAGCAATCTCATTTGCCCTTATTCTTGTGCTTAGCAACATAATTTGCCATTGTTATTGTGATTAGCAGCATTACTTGCATTAGTTATTGTGGTTAACAACCTCATTTGTCATTGTTTTTGTGCTTAGCAAGCTCATTAGTTGTTGTTCATGGGCTTATCAACAACTTTTGTTGTTGTTCTAAGGCTACGCAAGCGCATTTGTCAATGTTCTTATGCAAAGAAAGCTCAGTTGCCTTTGTTTTTATGCTTAGAAACTTCATTTGATGTTGTTCTTGTGCTAGCAATATTATTTGCCCTTGATCTTGTGCTTATCAAACCCATTTTTCTTTGTTTTTGTGCTTAGGAACCTCATTTGACCTTATTCTTGTGCTTCAATAGCTCATTTTTCATTGTTCTTGTGATAATCAACATCATTCGCAATAGTTCATGTGCTTAGCAACCTCATTTGCCATCATTCTTGTTCTTGGCAACCTAATTAGCCCTAGTTCTTGTGATTAGCAACATCATTTGGAATAGTTCTTATGCTTAACAACCTCATTTGTCATTATTTTTATGCTTAGCAACCTTATTTGTCGTTATTCTTGTGCTTATCAACCACTTTTGCTCTTGTTCTTGTGCTTAGCAAGCGCATTTGCCAATGTTCTTGTATAAAGATAGCTCATTTGTCCTTGTTCTTATGCTTAACAAACCTTATTTGCGGTTGTTCTTGTGATTAACAACATCATTTTTCTTTGATCTTGTACTTATCAACATCATTTTCCTTTGTTTTTGCACTTAGGAAACAAATTTGACCTTGTTCTTGTGCTTAAAAATGTCATTTTTTTATTGTTCTTGTGATTATCAACATCATTCGCAATAGTTCATGTGCTTAGCAATCTCATTCTCCCTTGTTCTTGTGCTTAGCAACCTAATTAGCCCTTATTCGTGTGATTAGCAACATTATCTGTATTAGTTCTTATACTTAACAACCTCATTTGTCATTATTTTTATGCGTAACAACATCATTTGTTGTTGTTCTTGTGTTTATCAACCACTTTTGCTCTTGTTCATGTACTTAGCAAGCGCATTATCCATTGTTCTTGTGTAAAGAAAGCACATATGACATTGTTCTTGTGCTTAGCAACCTCATTTGAGGTTGTTCTTGTGCTTGCCAATATCATTTGCCCTTGATATTGTGCTTATCAACCTCATTTGTCATTGTTAATGTGCTTAGTAACCTAATTTTTGTGCTTATCAACCTCTTTTGCCTGTTTTCTTGTGCTTAGCAAGCGCATTTGCCAATTTCCTGTGCAAAGAAAGCTCATTTTGCCCTTGTTGTTGTGCTTAGCAACCTCATTTGTAGTTGTTCTTATACTTAACAACATCATTTGTCTTTGTTCTTGTGCATAGAAATCTCATTTGCTTTTGTTCTTATGCTTAGCAACTTCATTTCTAGTTGTTTTTATGTGCTTAGCAACCTTATTTGTCTTTGTTCTTGTGATTATCAACATTATTTGCGTTACTTAATATGCTTAGCAACCACATTTGCACTTGTTCTGGTGCTTAGCAACCTAATTTGCCATTTTTCTTCTGTTAAGCAATATCATTTGCATTAGTTCTTGTGCTTAACAACATCATTTGTCATTGTTCTTATGTTTAGCAACCTCATTTGCCAATTGTGCAAAGAAAACTCATTTCTCCTTGTTCTTGTGCTTAGCAATATCATTTGCCATTGATCTTGTGCCTATCAACCTCATTTGCATTTGTTTTTGTGTTTAGGAATCTTATTTGACCTCGTTCTTGTGCTTAAAAACATCATTTGTCATTGTTCTTGTAGTTATCAACATCATTTGCATTAGTTCATGTGTATGAACCTAATTTGCCTTTGTTTTTGTGCTTAACAACTTCATTTGTCATTGTTCTTATGCTTAGCAACCTCATTTTTATGCTTATCAACCTCTTTTGCCCGTTTTCTTGTACTTAGCAAATGCATTTACTAATTTTTTGTGCAAAGAAAACTCATTTGCCCTTGTTGTTGTACTTAGCAACCTCATCTGTGGTTGTTTTTGTATTTTACAACCTCATTTGTCTTTGTTATTGTATATAGCAACTTCATTTCTAGTTGTTTTTTGTGTTTAACAACATCATTTGTATTTGTTCTTGAGCTTATTCCCAATGTTCTTGTGCAAACAATGCTCATATGACATTGTTCTTGTACTTAGCAACCTCATTTGCGGTTGTTATTGGGCTTGGCAGCATCATTTGCCATTGATCTTGTACTTATCAACCTCATTTGTCATTATTATTGTGATTATCAACATTATTTGTGTTACTTCATATGCTTAGCAACCTCATTTGCACTTGTTCAGGCACTCAGCAACCTAATTTGCCTTTTTTCTTCTGTTAAGCGACATCATTTGTATTTGTTTTTGTGCTTATCAATAACTTTTTCCCTAGTTATTGAGCTAAGCAAGCGCATTTGCTAATATTCTTGTTCAAAGAAAGCTCATTTGCCCTTGCTCATGTGTTTAGTAACCTCATTGGCAGTTGTTCGTGTGCTTAGCAACATCATTTTGCCCACGATCTTGTACTTATCAACCTCATTTTCATTTATTTTTGTGCTCAGAAACCTCAGTTGCACTTTTTCTTGTGCTTAAAAACCTCAATTATCATTATTTTTGTCATTAATAACATCATTTGCATTAGTTCATGTACTTAGAAACCTAATTTGCCCTTGTTCTTGTGCTAAGTAACATCATTTGCATTTGTTCTTGTTCTAAACAACATCATTTGTCATTGTTATTATGCTTAGCCCTCATTTATTGTTGTTCTTATGCTTATCAACCTCTTTTGCCCTTATTCTTGTGCTTAGCAAGCAAATTTGCCAATGTTCTTGTACATAGAAAGCTCATTTGCCCATGTTGTTGTGCTTAGCAACCTTATTTGTGGTTGTTCTTGTACTTAACAATATTATTTTCCCTTGTTCTTGTGCATAGAAATCTCATTTGTCTTTGTTCTTGTGCTTAATAACTTCATTTCTTGTTGTTTTTGTGTTTGGCAATATAATTTGCATTTGTTCTTGGGCTTAACAACCTTATCTGCCCTTGTTCTTGTGCTTAGGAACATCATTTGACCTTATTCTTGTGCTTAGCAACCTCATTTGTCATTGTTCTTGTAATTAGCAACATCATTTGCATTAAATCATGTGTTTAGCAACCTCATTTTCCCTTGTTCTTGTGCTTAGCAACCTAATTTGCCCTTGTTCTTGTGATTAGTAACAGCATTTGCATTAGTTATTATGCTTAACAACCTCATTTTTCATTGTTTTTATAGTTAGCAAGCTCATTTGTTGTTATTATTGTGCTTATCAACTACTTTTGCTGTTGTTCTAGGGCTTCGTTAGCGCATTTTCCCTTGATCATGTGTTTATACATCTCATTTGCAATTGTTCTTGTCATTATTTTTATTATTTGCATTAGTTCATGTACTTAGCAACCTAATTTGCCCTTGTTCTTGTGCCAAACAACATCATTTGCATTAGTTCTTGTGCTTAACAACTCATTTGTCATTGTTCTTATACTTTCAAAAATTCATTTGTTGTTGTTCTTGTGCTTATCAACCTCTTTTGCTTAGCAAACGTATTTGTCAATGTTCTTGTGCAAAAAAAAGCTCATTTGCTGGTGTTGTTGTGCTTAGCAACCTCGTTTGTGGTTGTTCTTGTACTTAATAACCTCATTTTGCCTTTATTCTTGAGCTTAGGAACCTCATTTGCCATTGTTCTTGTGTTGAACAACCTCATGTAGTGTTATTTTTATGCTTAGCAAGCTCATTAGGTGTTGTTCTTGTGCTTGTCAATCATTTTTTCTCTTATTATTGTGCTTAGCAAGCACATTTACCATTGTTCTTGTGGAAAGAAAGCTCATTTTTTCTTGTACTTATGCTTAGCAACAACATTTGCCCTAACTCTTATTCTTATCAACGTCATTTTCCTTTATTTGTGTGCTTAGGAAACAAATTTGACCTTGTTCTTGTGCTTAAAAACCTCATTTTTCATTGTTCTTGTGATTATCAACATCATTCGCAATAGTTCATGTGCTTAGCAACCTTATTTGCTATTGTTTTTATGATAAGCAACATCATTTAAATTAGTTCTTGTGCTAAACAACCTCATTTGTCATTATTCTTATGCTTAGCAACCTCATTTGTTGAAGTTCTTTTGCTTATCAACCTCTTTTTCCCTTATTCTTCTACTTAACAAGCGTATTTGCCAATGTTATTGTGCAAATAATACTCATTTACCATTTTTGTTGTGCTTAGCAATCTCATTTGCGGTTGTTCTTATGCTTAGCAATCTCATATATTGTTGTCATTGTGCTTATCAACCTCCTCTTTTGCTCTTGTTCATGTGCTTAGCAAGCGCATTTTCTATTTTTCTTGTGCAAAGAAAGCTCATTTGACCATGTTCTTGTGCTTGGAAATCTCATTTGCGGTTGTTCTTGTGCTTGGCAATATCATTTGTCCTTGATCTTGTGCTTATCAACCTCATTTGTCGTTGGCATTGTGATTATTAACATTATTTGCATTACTTCATGTGCTTAGCAGCCTCATTTGCCCTTGTTCTTGTGCTTAACAACCTAATTTGTCATTTTTCTTCATCTAAGCAACATCATTTGCATTAGTTCTTGTGCTTAACAATCTCATTGTCATTGTTCTTATGCTAAGCAACCTCATTTGTTGTTGTTCTTGTGGTTATCAACAACTTTTCCCCTTGTTATTGTTCTTTACAAGCGTATTTGTCAATGTTTTTGTGCAGAAAGCTAATTTTTCCTTATTCATGAGCTTAGCAACCTCATCTGCGGGTGTTTTTGTGCTTAGCAACATCATTTGACAATGATCTTGTCCTTATCATCTTCATTTGTATTTGTTTTTGTGCTTAGGAACCTCATTTGCCCTTGTTATTTTGCTTACAAATCTCATTTGTCATTGTTATTGTCATTATCAACATCATTTGCAATAGTTCATGTGCTTAGCAACCTAATTTGCCTTTGTTCTTATGCTAAGCAATATCATTTATATTAGTTCTTCTGCTAAACAATATCACTTGTCATTGTTCTTATGCTTAGCAACCTCATTTGTTGTTGTTGTTGTTGTTGTTGTGCTTATCAACCTCTTTTGCGCTTGTTCTTGTGCTTAGCAAGTGTATTTGCCAATGTTTTTGTGTAAAGAATGCTCATTTGTCTTTTTTGTTGTACTTAACAACATCATTTGCCCTTGTTCATGTGCATAGGAATCTCATTTGTCTTTCTTGTTATGCTTAACAATCTCATTTCTAGTTATTTTTGTGTTAAGCAATATCATTTGCATTTTTTTGGCTTAACAAACTCATTTGCCCTTGTTCTTGTGCTTATGAACATCATTAGGCCTTATTCTTGTGCTTAGCAACCTTGTTTGTCATTGTTCTTGTAATTAGCAACAGCATTTGCATTAGTTCATGTGCTTAGCAACATCATTAGTTGTTGTTTTTATTCTTTGAAGGTTCATTAGTTGTTGTTTTCGTGCTTATCAACCACTTTTGTTGTTGTTCTAGCACTTAGCAAGTGAATTTTCTAATGTTCTTTGACCTTGTTCTATTGCTTAAAAACCTCATTTGACATTGTTCTTATCAACCACTTTTGCTCTTGTTCATGTGCTTAACAAGCGCATTTCCCAATATTTTTGTGCAAAGAAAACTCATTTAACTATGTTCTTGTGCTTTGCAATATCATTTGCCCTTGATTTTGTACTTTTCAACCTCATTTGTCATTGTTATTGTGATTATCATCATCATTTGCATTACTTCATGTGCTTAGCAACCTCATTAGCGGTTGTTATTGTGCTTTGCAACATCATTTGCCCTTGATATTGTACTTTTCAACCTCATTTGTCATTGTTATTGTGATTATCACCATCATTTGCATTAATCCATGTGCTTAGCAACCTCATTTTCCCTTGTTCTTGTGCTTAGCAACCTAATTTGTCATTTTTTCTGCTAAGCAAGATAATTTGCATTAGTTCTTGTGCTTAACAACCTCATTGTTATTGTTGTTGTTCTTGTGTTTATCAACCATTTTTTCCCTTTTCTTGTGCTTAGAAAGCGTATTTGCCAATGTTCTAGTGCAAAGAAAGCTCATTAGTCCTTGTTCTTATGCTTAGCAACATCATTTGCCCATGATCCTGTACTTATCAATCTCATTTGCATTTGGTTTTGTTCTTAGGAACCTCATTTGCCCTTGTTTTTTTGCTTAAAAATATGATTTGTCGTTGTTCTTGTCACTATCAACATCATTTGCAATAGTTCATGTGCTTAGCAACCTAATTTGTCCTTGTTCTTGTGCTAAGCAACATCATTTACATTAGTTCTTGTGCTAAACAACTTCATTTGTCATTGTTCTTATGCTTTGCAATCTTATTTGTTGTTGTTTTTGTGCTTATCAACCTCTTTGGCGCTTGTTCTTGTGCTTGGCAAGCGTATTTGCCAATGTTCTGGTGCAAAGAATGCTCATTTACCATTTTTGTTGTGCTTAGCAAACTTATTTGTGGTTGTTCTTCTACTTAACAATCTCATTTGTGTATAGGAACCTCATTTGCCTTTGTCTTTGTCCTTAGCAACTTCATTTTAAGTTGTTTTTGGATTTAGCAATATCATTTGCATTTGTTCTTGGGCTTAACAAACTCATTTTCATTTGTTCTTGTCCTGAGGAACATCATTAGGCCTTATTCTTGTGCTTAGCAACCTCATTTGTCATTGTTCTTATGATTAGCAACATTATTTGCATTAGTTCATGTGCTTAGCGCCTTGATTTGCCCTTGTTCTTGTGCTTAGCAACATAATTTTCCCTTGTTCTTGTGATTAGCAACATCATTTGTCATTATTTTTGTGCTTAGCAATCTCATTAGCTGTTGTTATTGTGCTTATCATCCACTTTTGTTGTTGTTCTAGCACTTAGCAAGCACATTTGCCAATATTCCTGTGCAAAGAAAGCTCATTTGCCATTGTTCATATGCTTAGCAACCGCATTTGCGGTTGTTTTTATTCTTAGCAACATCATTTGCCCTTGATATTGCGCTTATCAACATCATTTGGCTTTGTTTTTGCACTTAGGAACTTCATTTGACATTGTTCTTGTAATTAAAATCTCATTTTTCATTGTTCTTGTGATTATCAACATCATTCGCAATAGTTCATGTGCTTAGCAACCCCATTTGTCATTGTTCTTGTGCTTTGCTCTTGTTCTTGTGATTAGCAACATCATTTGTATTAGTTCTTATGCTTAACAACCTGATTTGTCATTAGTTTTATAGTTAGCAACCTCATTTGTTATTATTATTGTGCTTAGCAACCACTTTTATTGTTGCTCATGTGCTTAGCAAGCGCATTTTCCAATGTTCTTGTGCAAAGAAAATTCATTTGACCATGTTCTTATACTTAGCAAGCACTTGTTCTTGTGCTTAACAAACGCACTTGCCAATGTTCTTGTGCAAAGAATACTCATTTGCTATTTTTGTTGTGCTTAGCAATCTCATTTGTGGTTGTTCTTATGCTTAGCAATCTCATATGTTGTTGTTTTTGTACTTATCAACCTCCTTTTTTGTCCTTGTTCTTGTGCTTAGCAAGTGCATTTACCAATGTTCTTGTGCAAAGAAACCTCATTTGCCCTTGTCGTTGTGCTTAGCAACCTCATTTGTGGTTGTTCTTGTACTTAACAACCTTATTTGCCCTAGTTATTCTGCTTAGAAACCTCATTTACCATTGTTATTGTTCTGAACAACCTCAGTTGCCATTATTTTTATGCTTAGCAACCACATTAGTAGGTGTTCTTGTTCTTATCCACCACTTTTGCTCTTGTTCTTGTACTTAGCAAACGCATTTGCCAATGTTCTTGTGCAAAGAATGCTCATTTGCCCTTTCTGTTGTGCTTAGCAATCTCATTTGTGGTTGTTCTTCTACTTAGCAATATCATTTGCCCTTGTTATTGTGTACAGGAACCTCATTTGTATTTGTTCTTGTGCTTAGCAAGTTCATTTCAAGTTGTTTTTGTGTTTAGCAATATCATTTGCATTTGTTCTTGGGCTTAACAAACTCATTGCCATTTTTGTTGTGCTTAGCAATCTCATTTGTGGTTGTTCTTTTACTTAACAACATCATTTTCCCTTATTATTATGCTTAGGAACATTACTAGTCCTTATTCTTGTGCTTAGCAATCTCATTTGTCATTGTTCTTGTGCTTAGCAACATCATTTGTATTAATTCATGTGCTTAGCAACCTCATTTGCTTTTGTTCTTGTGCTTAGCAATATAATTTGTCCTTGTTATTGTGATTAGCAACATCATTTTTCATTATTTTTGTGCTTAGCAACCTCATTAGTGGTTGTTGAGGTGCTTATCATCCACTTTTGTTGTTGTTCTAGCACTTAGCAAGTGTATTTGTCAATGTTCATGTGCAAAGAAAACTCATTTGCCATTGTTCATATGCTTAGCAACATCATTTGCCCTTGATATTGTGCATATCAACCTCATTTGGCTTTGTTTTTCTTCATGTGCTTTGCAACCTAATTTGTCATTGTTCTTGTGCTAAGCAACATCATTTACATTAGTTCTTGTGCTTAACAACTCATTTGTTATTGTTCTTATGCTTAGCAATCCCATATGTTATTGTTCTTGTGCTTATCAACCTCCTCTTTTTATCTTGTTCTTTTGCTTAGCAAGTGCATTTACCAATGTTCTTGTGGAAAGAAAGCTCATTTTCCCTTGTCGTTGTGCTTAGCAACCTCATTTGTAGTTGTTCTTGTACTTAACAACCTTATTTGCCCTAGTTCTTCTGCATAGAAACCTCATTTATCATTGTTCTAGTTCGTAACAACCTCATTTGTCATTTGTGGTTGTTCTTATACTTAGCAATCTCATATGCTGTTGTCATTCTGCTTATCAACCTCCTCTTTTGCTCTTGTTCATGTGTTTAGCAAGCGCATTTTCCACTTTTTTGTGCAAAGAAAGCTCATTTGACCATGTTCTTGTGCTTGGAAATCTCATTTGTGGTTGTTCTTGTGCTTTGCAACATCATTTGTCCTTGATCTTGTGCTTACCAACCTCATTTGTCGTTGGCATTGTGATTATTAACATTATTTGCATTACTTCATGTGCTTAGCAGCCTCATTTGCCTTTGTTCTTGTGCTTAACAACCTAATTTGTCATTTTTCTTCATCTAAGCAACATCATTTGCATTAGTTCGTGTGCTTAACAATCTCATTGCCATTGTTCTTATGCTAAGCAACCTCGTTTGTTGTTGTTCTTGTGGTTATCAACAATTTTTCCCCTTGTTACTGTTCTTTACAAGCGTATTTGTCAATATTTTTGTGCAGAAAGCTCATTTTTCCTTGTTCATGCGCTTAGCAACCTCATCTGCGGGTGTTTTTGTACTTAGCAACATCATTTGACAATGATCTTGTCCTTATCATCTTTATTTGTATTCGTTTTTGTGCTTAGGAACCTCATTTGCCCTTGTTATTTTGCTTACAAATCTCATTTGTCATTGTTCTTGTCATTATCAACATCATTTACAATAGTCCTATACTTAGTTAAGCACACAAACAAGGGCAAATGAGGTTCCTAAGCACAAGAACTAATGTAAATGAGGTTCATAAGCACAAAATCAAGGGCAAAAGAGGTTATTAAGCACACGACAAACGCCAATTGAGATTGTTAAGCACACAAACAACGGCAAATGAGGTTATTAAACACAATAATAAGTGTAAATGATTTTGCGAAGCACAAGAACAAGAGCAAAAGAGGTTCAGAAGCATATGAACAACGACAATTAAGGTTGTTAAGCACACGAACTAGGGCAAATGAGGTTCATAGCACAAGATCAAGGGCAAAAGAGGTTAAGAAGCACATCAACAACGACAATTGAGGTTGTTAAGCACACGAACTAGGGCAAAAGAGGTTAAGAAGCATATGAACAATGATAATTGAGGTTGTTAAGCACAAGAACAATGGCAAATGAGGTTTCTAAGCACAAGAACCAATGCAAATGAGGTTCATAAGAACAATATCACGGGCAAAAGAGGTTGTTAAGCACACGAACAACGCCAATTGAAGTTGTAAAGCACACAAACAACGACAAATGAGGTTCCTAAGCACACGAACAAATACAAATGAGTTTCATAAGCATAAAATCAAAGGCAAATTATATTACAATGCACAAGAACAACGACAAATGAAGTTGTTAAGCACACAAACAAAGGCAAATGAGGTTTCTAAGCACAAGAACAAATAAAAATGAAGTTCATAAGTACAAGATCAAGGGCAAACGAGGTTGTTAAGCACATGAACAACGCCAATTGAGATTGTTAAGCACACAAACAAGGACAAATGAGTTTGTTAAGCGTAAGAACAAGTATAAATGATGTTGCTAAGCACAACAACAAGGGCAAAAAAGATTAAGAAGCTTATGAACAACGACAATTGAGGTTGTTAAGCTCACGAAAAGGGCAAATTAGGTTACTAAGCACAAGAACCAGTACAAATGAAGTTCATAAGCACAAGATCAAGGGCAAAAGAGGTTGTTAAGCACAATAATAACGCCAATTGAGGCTGTTAAGCACACAAAAAGGGGCAAATGAGGTTGTTAAGCGCAAGAACGAGTGTAAATGATATTGCTACCCACAAAAACAAGAGCAAAAGATGTTAAGATGCATATGAACAACGATAAATGAGGTTGTTACGCACACGAACATGAGCAAATGAGGTTCCTAAGCACAAGAACCAATGCTAATGAGGTTCATAAGCACAAGATCAAGAGCAAAAGAGGTTGTTAAGCACACGAACAACGCCAATTGAGGTTCCTAAGCACCCAAACAAGGGCAAATGAGGTTGTTAAGCAAAAGAACAAGTGTAAATGATGTTGCTAAGGACAAGAACAAGGGCAAAAGAGGTTAAGAAGCATAAATGATGTTGTTAAGTACAAGATCAAGGGCAAAAGAGGTTGTTAAGCACACGAACAACGCCAATTGAGATTGTTAACCACACAAACAAGGGCAAATGAGGTTGTTAAGCGCAAGAACAAGTATAAATGATGTTCCTAAGCACAACAACAAGGGCAAAAGTGATTAAGAAGCTTATGAACAACGACAATTCAGGTTGTTAAGCTCACGAAAAGGGCAAATAATGTTACTAAGCACAAGAACCAGTGCAAATGAAGTTCATAAGCACAAGATCAATGGCAAAAGAGGTTGTTAAGCACAATAATAACGCCAATTGAGGCTGTTAAGCACACAAAAAAGGGCAAATGAGGTTGTTAAGCGCAAAATCAAATGTAAATGATGTTGCTAAGCACAAGAACAAGGGCAAAAGAGGTTAAGAAGCACATGAACAACGACAATTGAGTTTGTTAAGTACACGAACTAGGGCAAATGAGGTTCCTAAGCACAAGAACCAACGCAAATGAGATTCATAATTACAAGATCAAGGGCAAAAGAGGTTGTTAAGCACACGAACAACGTCAATTGAGGTTGCTAAACACACAAACAAGGGCAAATGAGGTTGTTAAGCACAAGAACAAGTGTAAATGATGTTGCTATGCACAAGAACAAGAGCAAAAGATGTTAAGAAGCATATGAACAACGATAATTAAGGTTGTTAAGCACACGAACAAGAGCAAATGAGGTTCCTAAGCACAAGAACCAATGTTAATGAGGTTCATAAGCACAAGATCAAGGGCAAAAGAGATTGTTCAGCACACGAACAACGCCAATTGGGGTTGCTAAGCACACAAACAAGGGCAAATGAGGTTGTTAAGCACAAGAAGAAGTGTAAATGATGTTGCTAAGCACAAGAACACGGGCAAAAGAGGTTAAGAAGCACATGAACAACGACAATTGAGGTTGTTAAGCACACGAACTAGGGCAAATGAGGTTCATAAGTTCAAGACCAAGGGCAAAAGTGGTTGTTAAGCACACGAACAACGCCAATTGAGATTGTTATGCACACAAATAAAGGCAAATGAGGTTGTTAAGCACAAGAAATAGTGTAAATGATGTTGCTAACCACAAGAACAAGGGCAAAAGAGGTTAAGAAGCATAAATGATGTTGTTAAGGATAAGATCACGGACAAAAGAGGTTGTTAATTACACGAACATCGCCAATTGAGATTGTTAAGCCCACAAACAATGGCAAATAAGATTGTTAAGCGCAAGAACAAGTATAATTGATGTTGCTAAGCACAAGAACAAGGGCAAAAGAGGTTAAGAAGCTTATGAATAACGACAATTGAGGTTGTTAAGCTCACGAAAAGGACAAATGAGGTTCCTAAGCACAAGAACCATTGCAAATGAAGTTCGTAAGCACAAGATCAAGGGCAAAATAGGTTGTTAAGCACAAGAATAACGCCAATTGAGACTATTAAGTACACAAACCAGGGCAAATGAGGTTGTTAAGCGCAAGAACAAGTGTAAATGATGTTGCTCTGCACAAGAACAAGAGCAAAAGATGTTAAGAAGCATATGAACAACGGTAATTGAGATTGTTAAGCAGACGAACAAGAGCAAATGAGGTTCCTTGGCACAAGAACCAATGCTAATGAGGTTCATGAGCACAAGATGAAGGACAAAAGTGGTTGTTAAGCACACGAACAAAGCCAATTGAGGTTGCTAAGCACACAAACCATGGCAAATGAGGTTGTTAAGCACAAGAAGAAGTGTAAATGATGTTGCTAAGCACAAGAACAAGGGCAAAAGAGGTTAAGGAGCACATGAACAACGATAATTGAGGTTGTTAAGCACACGAACTAGGGCAAATGAGGTTGTTAAGGGCCAATGAGGTTCTTAAGCACAACAACCAAGGCAAATGAAGTTCATAAGTTCAAGATCAAGGGCAAAATAGGTTGTTGAGCACATGAACAACGCCAATTGAGATTGTTATGCACACAAATAAAGGCAAATGAGATTGTTAAGCACAAGAAATAGTGTAAATGATGTTGCTAACCACAAGAACAAGGGCAAAAGAGGTTAAGAAGCATAAATGATGTTGTTAACTACGAGATCACGGGCAAAAGAGGTTGTTAAGCACACGAACATCGCCAATTGAGGTTGCTAAGCACACAAACAAGGGCAAATGAGGATGTTAACCACAAGAAGAAGTGTAAATGATGTTACTAAGCACAATAACAAGGGCAAAAGGAGTTAAGAAGCACATGAACAACGAAATTGAGTTTGTTAAGCACACGAACTAGGGCAAATGACGTTCCTAAGTACAAGAACAAGTGCAAATGAGGTTCATAAGCACAAGATGAAGGGCAAAAGAGGTTGTTAAGCACAAGAATAACGCCAATTGAGGTTGTTAAGCACACAAACAAGGGCAAATGAGGTTCCTAAGCACAAAAACAAATACAAATGAGGTTTATAAGAACAAGATCAGGTGCAAATTATGTTGCAAAGTGCAAGAACAACGACAAATGAAGTTGTTCAGCACAAAAAAGGGCAAATAAGGTTCCTAAGCACAAGAACAAATACAAATGAAGTTCATAAGCATAAGATCAAGGGCAAAAGAGGTTGTTAAGCACACGAACAACGCCAATTGAGATTGTTAAGCACACAAACAAGGGCAAATGAGGTTGTTAAGCGCAAGAACAAGTATAAATGATGTTGCTAAGCACAAGAACAAAGGAAAAAGAGGTTAAGAAGCTTATGAACAACGACAATTGAGGTTGTTAAGCTTACGAAAATGGCAAATGAGGTTCCTAAGCACAAGAACCAATGCTAATGAGGTTCATAAGCACAAGATCAAGTGTAAAAGAGGTGGTTAAGTACACGAACAACGCTAATTGAGGTTGCTAAGCACACAAAAAAGGGCAAATGAGGTTGTTAAGCGTAAGAAAAATGTAAATGATGTTGCTATGCACAAGAACAAGAGCAAAAGATGTTAAGAAACACATGAACAACGAAAATTGAGGTTGTTAAGCACACGAACAAGAGCAAATGAGGTTCCCAAGCACAAGAACCAATGCTAATGAGGTTCATAAGCAGAAGATCAAGGGCAAAAGAGGTTGTTAAGCACACGAACAACGCCAATTGAGGTTGCTAAGCACACAAATAATGGCAAATGAGGTTGTTAAGCACAAGAAGAGGTGTAAATGATGTTGTTAAGCACAAGATCAAAGCCAAAAAGGTTGTTAAGCACACGAACAATGCCAATCGAGATTGTTAAGCACACAAACAAGGGCAAATAAGGTTGTTAAGCGCAAGAACAAGTATAAATGATGTTGCTATGTACAAGAACAAGGACAAAACATGTTAAAAAACTTATGAACAACGACAATTGAGGTTGTTATGCACAAGACCAAGGGCAAATGAGGTTCTTAAGAACAAGAACCAGTGCAAATGAAATTCATAAGCACAAGATCAAGGGCAAAAGATGTTGTTAAGCACAAGAATAACGTCAATTGAGGCTATTAAGCACACAAACAAGGGCAAATGAGGTTGAAAAGCACAAGAACAAGTGTAAATGATGTTGCTATACACAAGAAAAAGAGCAAAAGATATTAAGAAGCGTATGAACAACGATAATTGAGGTTGTTAAGCTCATGAAAAGGGCAATTGAGGTTCCTAAGAACAAGAACCAATGCAAATGAGGTTCATAAGAACAAGATCACGGGCAAAAGAGGTTGTTAAGCACACGAACAACGCCAATTGAGGTTGTTAAGCACACGAACAAGGGCAAATGAGGTTCCTAAGCACAAGAACCAATGCAAATGAGGTTCATAAGCACACGATCAAAGGCAAAAGATGTTGTTAAGCACTCGAACAACGCCAATTGAGGTTGTTAAGCACACAAATAAGGGTAGATGATGTTGTTAAGCACAAGAACAAGGGCAAAAGAGGTTAAGAACCATCTGAACATGGGCAAAGGTGGTCAAGAAGCATATGAACAACGACAATTGTGGTTGTTAAGCACACGAACAAGGGCAAATGAGGTTCTTAAGAACAAGAACCAATGCAAATGAGGTCCATAAGCACAAGATCAAGGGCAAAAGAGGTTGGTAAGCACACGAACAACGCCAATTGAGGTTGCTAAGCACACAAACCAGGGCAAATGAGGTTGTTAAGCACACGACCTAGGGCAAATGAACAACGACAATTGAGGTAGTTAAGCACACGACCTAGGGCAAATGTGGTTCCTAAGCAGAATAACAAATGCAAATGAGGTTCATAAGCACAAGAGCAATGGCAAAAGAGGTTGTTAAGCACAGGAACAACGCTATTTTAAGGCTGTTAAGCACACAAACAAGTGCAAATGAGGTAGTTAAACGCAAGAACAAGTGTAAATGATGTTGCTAAGCTCATGAACATGGGCAAAAGAGGTTAAGAAGCACAATAACCAATGCAAATGAGGTTCATAAGAACAAGATCACGGGCAAAAGAGGTAGTTAAGCACACGAACAACGTCAATTGAGGTTGTTAAGCATACAAACAAGGGCAAATGAGGTTCCTCAGCACAAGAACAAATGCAAATGAGGTTAATAAGCACAAGAACATGGGCAAATTATGTTACAAAGCGCAAGAACAACGACAAATGAAGTTGTTAAGCACACAAACAAGGGCAAATGAGGTTCCTAAGTACAAGAACAAATAAAAATGAAGTTCATAAGCACAAGATCAAGGGCAAAAGAGGTTGTTAAGCACACGAACAACGTCAATTGAGGCTGTTAAGCGCAAGAACAAGTGTAAATGATGTTGCTAAGCACAAGAACAAGGGCAAAAGTGGTTAAGAAGCTTATGAACAACGACAATTGAAATTGTTAAGCTCACGAAAAGGGCAAATGAGGTTTCTAAGCAGAAGAACCAGTTCAAATGAAGTTCATAAGCACAAGATCAAGGGCAAAAGAGGTTGTTAACCCCAATAATAACGCCAATTGAGGTTGCTAAGCACACAACCAAGGGCAAATGAGATTGTTAAGCACAATAAGAAGTGTAGATGATGTTGTCAAGTACAAGAACATGGGCAAAAGAGGTTATGAAGTATATGAACAACGAAAATTGGGGTTGTTAACCACACGAACAAGGGCAAATGAGGTTCCTAAGCACAAGAACCAGTACAAATGACGTTCATAAGCACAACATCAAAGGAAAAAGAGGTCGTTAAGCACACGAACAACGCCAATTAAGGTTGTTAAGCACACAAACAAGGGAAAATGAGGTTGTTAAGCACAATAAGAAGTGTAAATGATTTTGCTAAGCACAAGAACACGGGCAAAAGAGGGTAAGAAGCATATGAACAACGACAATTGGGATTGTTAAGCACACGAACAAGGGCAATGAGGTTCCTAAACATAACAAGCAGTGCAAATGAAGTTCATAAGCACAACATCAAGGGCAAAAGAGGTCGTTAAGCACACGTACAACGCCAATTAAGGTTGTTACGCACACAAACAAAGGAAAATGAGGTTGTTCAGCACAAGAAGAAGGGTAAATGATTTTGCTAAGCACAAGAACACGGGCAAAAGAGGTTAAGAAGCATATGAACAATGACAATTGAGGTTGTTAAGCACACGAACTAGGGCAACTGACATTCATAACCACAAGATCAAGGGCAAAAGAGGTTAAGAAGCACGTGAACAACGACAATTGAGGTTGTTAAGCATACTACCTAGAGCAAATGTTGTTCCTAAGCACAAGAACCAATGAAAATGAGGTTCATAAGCACAAGATCAAGGGCAAAAGAGGTTGTTAAGCACACGAACAACGCCAATTGAGGTTGTTATGCACACAAACAAGATCAAATGAGGTTGTTAAGCGCAAGAACAACTGTAAATGATGTTGCTAAGAACAAGAACACGGGCAAACGAGGTAAAGAAGCATATGAACAACGACAATTGAGGATGTTAAGCACACGAACAATGGCAAATGAGGTTTATTACCACAAGAACCAATGCAAATAAGGTTCATAAGAACAAGATCACGGCAAAAGAGGTTGTTAAGCACACGAACAACGCCAACTGAGGTTGTTAAGCACACAAACAAGGACCAATGTTGTTCTGAAGCACAATAACAAATACAAATAAGGTTCATAAGCACAAGATCATGGGCAAATTATGTTGCAAAGTGCAAGAACAACGACAAATGAAGTTGTTAAGCACACAAACAAGGGCAAATGAGGTTCCTAAGCACAAGAACAAATACAAATGAAGTTCATAAGCACAAGATCAAGGGCAAAAGAGGTTGTTAAGGACACGAACAACGCCAATTGAGATTGTTAAGCACACAAACAAGGGCAAATGAGGTTGTTAAGCGCAAGAACAAGTATAAATGATATTGCTAGGCATAAGAACAAGGGCAAAAGAGTTTAGGAAGCATATGAACAACGATAATTGAGGTTGTTAAGCACACGAACAAGAGCAAATGAGGTTCCTAAGCACAAGAACCAATGCAAATGAGGTTCATAAGCACAAGATCAAGGTCAAAACAGGTTGGTAAGTACACGAACAACGCCAATTGAGGTTACTAAGTACACAAACCAGGGCAAATGAGGTTGTTAAGTACAAGAAGAAGTGTAAATGATGTTGCTAAGCACAAGAACAAGAACAAAAGAGGTTAAGAAGCACATGAACAACGACAATTGAGTTTGTTAAGCACACGAACTAGGACAAATGAGGTTTATAAGGACAAGAATAAGTGCAAATGAGGTTCGTAAGCACAAGATCAAGGGCAAATTATGTTGCAGAGCACAAGAACAACGACAAATAAAGTTGTTAAGCACACAAACAAGGGCAAATGAGGTTCCTAGGCACAAGAACAAATGTAAATCATGTTGCAAAGCACAAGAACAAGGGCAAAAGAAGTTAAGAAGCAAATGAGCAACGATAATTGAGGTTGTTAAGCACACGAACTAGGGCAAATGAGGTTCCCAAGCACAAGAACAAATGCAAGTGAGGTTCATAACCAAAATATCAAGGGCAAAAGAGGTTAAGAAGCACATGAACAACGACAATTGAGGTTGTTAAGCACACGACCTAGGGCAAATGTGGTTCCCAAGCACAAGAAGAAATGCAAATGAGATTAATAAGCACAAGAGCAATGGCAAAAGAGGTTGTTAAGCACAGGAACAACGCCATTTGAGGTTGTTAAGCACACAAACAAGGGCAAATCAGGTAGTTAAACGCAAGAACAAGTGTAAATGATGTTGCTAAGCTCATGAACATGGGCAAAAGAGGTTAAGAAGCATATGAACAACGACAATTAAGATAGTTAAGGACACGAGCAATGGCAAATGAGGTTCCTAAACACAAGAACCAATGCAAATGAGGTTCATAAGAACAAGATCACGGGAAAAAGAGGTTGTTAAGCACGCGAACAACGTCAATTGAGGTTGTTAAGCTTACAAACAAGAACAAATGAGGTTCCTAAGCACAAGAACAAATGCAAATGAGGTTCATAAGCACAAGAACAAGGGCAAATTATGTTGCAAAGCGCAAGAACAACGACAAATGAAGTTGTTAAGCACAAGAACAACGCCAATTAAGATTGTTAAGAACACAAACAAGGGCAAATGAAGTTGTTAAGCGCAAGAACAAGTATAAATGATGTTGGTAAGCACAACAACATGGGCAAAAGAGATTAAGAAGCTTATGAACAACGACAATTGAGGTTGTTAAGCTCACGAAAAGGGCAAATAATGTTACTAAGCACAAGAACCAATGCAAATAAAGTTCATAAGCACAAGATCAAGGGCAAAAGAAGTTGTTAAGCACAATAATAACGTCAATTGAGGCTGTTAAGCACACAAAAAAAGGGCAAATGAGGTTGTTAAGCGCAAGAACGAGTGTAAATGATGTTGCTATGTACAAGAACAAGAGCAAAAGATGTTAAGAAGCATATAAACAACGATAAATGAGGTTGTTGCGCACACGACCATGAGCAAATGAGGTTTCTAAGCACAAAAACCAATGCTAATGAGGTTCATAAGAACAAGATCAAGATCAAAAGAAGTTGTTAAGCACAAGAAGAAGTGTAAATGATGTTGCTAAGGACAAGAACAAGGGCAAAAGAGGTTAAGAAGCATAAATGATGTTGTTAAGCACAAGTTCAAGGGCAAAAGAGGTTGTTAAGCACACGAACAACGCCAATTGAGAATGTTAACCACACAAACAAGGGCAAATGAGGTTGTTAAGCGCAAGAACAAGTATAAATGATGTTCCTAAGCACAACAACAAGGGCAAAAGTGATTAAGAAGCTTATGAACAATGACAATTGAGGTTGTTAAGCTCACGAAAAGAGCAAATGAGGTTCCTAAGCACAAGAACCAGTGCAAATGAAGTTCATAAGCACAAGATCAAGGACAAAAAAGATTGGTAACTACAAGAATAACACCAATTGAGGCTATTGAGCACACAAACAAGGGCAAATGAGGTTGTTAAGTGCAAGAACAAGTGTAAATGATGTTGCTAAGCACAAGAACAAGGGCAAAAGAGATTAAGACTCACATGAACAACGACAATTGAGTTTGTTAACCACACGAACTAGAGCAAATGAGGTTTCTAAGAACAAGAACCAATACAAATGAGGTTCATAAGAACGAGATCAAGGGCAAAAGAGGTTGTTAAGCACACGAACAACGCCAATTGAGGTTGCTAAGCACGCAAACAAGGGCAAATGAGGTTGTTAAGCGCAAGAACAAGTGTAAATGATATTGATGTGCACATGAACAAGAGCAAAAGATGTTAAGAAGCATATGAACAATGATAATTGAGGTTGTTAAGCACACGAACAGGGGCAAATGAGGTTCCTAAGCACAAGAACCAATGCAAATGAGGTTCATAAGCACAAGATCAAGAGCAAAAGAGGTTGTCAAGCACAAGATCAAGGGCAAAAGAGGTTGTTAAGCACACGAACAACGCCAATTGAGGTTGTTATGCACACAAACAAGGGCAAATGAGGTTGTTAAGAACAAGAACAAGTGTAAATGATGTTGGTAATCACAAGAACACGGGCAAAAGAGGTTAAGAAGCATATGAACAATGACAATTGAGGTTGTTAAGTACACGAACAAGGGCAAATGAGGTTCCTAAGCACAAGAACCAACGCAAATGAGATTCATAATTACAAGATCAAGGGCAAAAGAGGTTGTTAAGCACACGAACAACGTCAATTGAGGTTGCTAAACACACAAACAAGGGCAAATGAGGTTGTTAAGCACAAGAACAAGTGTAAATGATGTTGCTATGCACAAGAACAAGAGCAAAAGATGTTAAGAAGCATATGAACAACGATAATTAAGGTTGTTAAGCACACGAACAAGAGCAAATGAGGTTCCTAAGCACAAGAACCAATGTTAATGAGGTTCATAAGCACAAGATCAAGGGCAAAAGAGATTGTTCAGCACACGAACAACGCCAATTGGGGTTGCTAAGCACACAAACAAGGGCAAATGAGGTTGTTAAGCACAAGAAGAAGTGTAAATGATGTTGCTAAGCACAAGAACACGGGCAAAAGAGGTTAAGAAGCATAAATGATGTTGTTGAGCACAAGATCAAGGGCAAAAGAGGTTGTTAAGCACACGAACATCACCAATTGAGATTGTTAAGCCCACAAACAAGGGCAAATGAGATTGTTAAGCGCAAGAACAAGTATAAATTATGTTGCTAAGCACAAGAACAATGGCAAAAGAGGTTAAGAACCCTATGAACAAGGACAATTGAGGTTGTTAAGCACACGAAAAGGGCAAATGAGGTTCCTAAGCACAAGAACCAGTGCAAATGAGGTTCATAAGCACAAGATCAAGGGCAAAATATGTTGCTAGGCACAAGAATAATGCCAATTGAGCCGCACACAAACACGGGCAAATGAGGTTGTTAAGCGCAAGAACAAGTGTAAATAATGTTGCTATGCACAAGAACAAGAGCGAAAGATGTTAAGAAGCATATGAACAACGATAATTGAGATTTTTAAGCAGACGAAGAAGAACAAATGAGGTTCCTTGGCACAAGAACCAATGCTAATGAGGTTCATAAGCACAAGATCAAGGGCAAAAGAGGTTGTTAAGCACACGAACAACGCCAATTGAGGTTGCTAAGCACACAAACCAGGGCAAATGAGGTTGTTAAGTACGAGAAGAAGTGTAAATGATGTTGCTAAGCACAAGAACAAGGGCAAAAGAGGTTAAGAAGGACATGAACAACGACAATTGAGGTTGTTAAGCACACGAACTAGGGCAAATGAGGTTGTTAAGGGCAAATGAGGTTCCTAAGCACAAGAACCAAGGCAAATGAGGTTCATAGGCACAAGACCAAGGGAAAAAGAGGTTGTTAAGCATACGAACAACGCCAATTGAGATTGTTAATCACATAAATAAAGGCAAATGAGGTTGTTAAGCACAAGAAATAGTGTAAATGATGTTGCTAACCACAGGAACAAGGGCAAAAGAGGTAAAGAAGCATAAATTATGTTGTTAAGTACAAGATCACGGGCAAAAGAGGTTGTTAAGCACACGAACATCGCCAACTGAGGTTGCTAAGCACACAAACAAGGGAAAATGAGGATGTTAAGCACAAGAAGAAGCGTAAATGATGTTACTATGCACAAGAAAAAAGGGCAAAAGGAATTAAGAAGCACATGAACAACGACAATTGAGTTTGTTAAGCACATGAACTAGGGCAAATGAGGTTCCTAAGAACAAGAACAAGTGCAAATGAGGTTTATATGCACAAGATCAAGGGCAAAAGAGGTTGTTAAGCACAGGAATAACGCCAATTGAGGTTGTTAAGCACACAAACAAAGGCAAATGAGGTTCCTAAGCACACGAACAAATACAAATGATGTTCATAAGCACAAGATCAAGGGCAAATTATGTCGCAAAACGCAAGAACAACGACAAATAAAGTTGTTAAGCACACAAACAAGGGCAAATGAGGTTCCTAAGCATAAGAACAAATACAAATGAAGGTCATAAACACAAGATCAAGGGCAAAAGAGGTTGTTAAGCACACGAACAACGCCAATTGAGATTGTTAAGCACACAAACAAGGGAAAATAAGGTTATTAAGCGCAAGAACAAGTATAAATGATGTTGCTAAGCACAAGAATAAGGGCAAAAGAGGTTAAGAAGCTTATGAACAAGGACAATTGAGGTTGTTAAGCACACGAAAAGGGCAAATGAGGTTCCTAAGCACAAGAACCGGTGCAAATGAAGTTCATAAGCACAAGATCAATGGCAAAATAGGTTGTTAAGCACAAGAATAATGCCAATTGAGGCGTACACAAACCCGGGCAAATGAGGTTGTTAAGCGCAAGAACCAGTGTAAATGATGTTGCTATGCGCAAGAACAAGAGCGAAAGATGTTAAGAAGCATATGAACAACGATAATTGAGATTTTTAAGCAGACGAACAAGAACAAATGAGGTTCCTTGGCACAAGAACCAATGCTAATGAGGTTCATAAGCACAAGATCAAGGGCAAAAGAGGTTGTTAAGCACACGAACAACGCCAATTGAGGTTGCTAAGCACACAAACCAGGGCAAATGAGGTTGTTAAGTACGAGAAGAAGTGTAAATGATGTTGCTAAGCACAAGAACAAGGGCAAAAGAGGTTAAGAAGGACATGAACAACGACAATTGAGGTTGTTAAGCACACGAACTAGGGCAAATGAGGTTGTTAAGGGCAAATGAGGTTCCTAAGCACAAGAACCAAGGCAAATGAGGTTCATAGGCACAAGACCAAGGGAAAAAGAGGTTGTTAAGCATACGAACAACGCCAATTGAGATTGTTAATCACATAAATAAAGGCAAATGAGGTTGTTAAGCTCAAGAAATAGTGTAAATGATGTTGCTAACCACAGGAACAAGGGCAAAAGAGGTAAAGAAGCATAAATTATGTTGTTAAGTACAAGATCACGGGCAAAAGAGGTTGTTAAGCACACGAACATCGCCAACTGAGGTTGCTAAGCACACAAACAAGGGAAAATGAGGATGTTAAGCACAAGAAGAAGCGTAAATGATGTTACTATGCACAAGAAAAAGGGCAAAAGGAATTAAGAAGCACATGAACAACGACAATTGAGTTTGTTAAGCACATGAACTAGGGCAAATGAGGTTCCTAAGAACAAGAACAAGTGCAAATGAGTTTCATAAGCACAAGATCAAGGGCAAAAGAGGTTGTTAAGCACAGGAATAACGCCAATTGAGGTTGTTAAGCACACAAACAAAGGCAAATGAGGTTCCTAAGCACACGAACAAATACAAATGATGTTTATAAGCACAAGATCAAGGGCAAATTATGTCGCAAAACGCAAGAACAACGACAAATGAAGTTGCTAAGCACACAAACAAGGGCAAATGAGGTTCCTAAGCATAAGAACCAATACAAATGAAGTCATAAACACAAAATCAAGGGCAAAGGAGGTTGTTAAGCACACGAAGAACGCCAATTGAGATTATTAAGCACACAAACAAGGGCAAATAAGGTTGTTAAGCGCAAGAACAAGTATAAATGATGTTGCTAAGCACAAGAACAAGGGCAAAAGAGATTAAGAAGCTTATGAACAACGACAATTGAGGTTGTTAAGCTCACGAAAATGGCAAATGAGGTTCCTATGCACAAGAACCAATGCTAATGAGGTTCATAAGCACAAGATCAAGGGTAAAAGAGGTGGTTAAGCACACGAACAACGCTAATTGTGGTTGCTAAGCACACAAACAAGGGCAAATGAGGTTGGTAAGCGCAAGAAAAATGTAAATGATGTTGTTATGCACGAGAACAATAGCAAAAAATGTTAAGAAGCACATGAACAACGATAATTGAGGTTGTTAAGCACACGAACAAGAGCAAATGAGGTTCCCAAGCACAAGAACCAATGCTAATGAGGTTCATAAGCACTAGATCAAGGGCAAAAGAGGTTGTTAAACACACGAACAACGCCAATTGGGGTTGCTAAGCACACAAATATTGGCAAATGAGGTTGTTAAGCACAAGAAGAAGTGTAAATGATGTTGCTAAGCACAAGAACAAGGGCAAAAGAGGTTAAGAAGCACATGAACAACGACAATTGA